>CM040186.1:83729288-84089288 GCA_022606455.1 Callitettix versicolor
AAGATTAAAAAAAATCAACAAGAAAGACTATAACGATTAGGAAATAAATTAAAACAAAAAATGAAATTAATGATGAAAATGTTACAATTAATAAAAGAGTTATGACTGTACTAATTAATAACAAAAATGAGGAATTGAAAAAAAAACATAATACATGATTTATATTTTTGGTTTAGTAACAGAAATGTTTTGTATTATCTGTGTAGTGGTCTGAAAGTTTTAATAAAATGAATTATTATTTTGAAGATTATACCTTGAAAATTTAGTATATGCTTAAACAATGTCTCAAATGATAGTTAAGGGAATTTATAAAATATCTAATCCAAATGTCAGCATGATTATTTTTTTTAACCAAAAAAAATTTATGTGCACGTGTGACCAAATAGCCAGTTCAATTAATAATAAAATTGACAGTAAAGTTAGTAGTGTTGAAAATAATAATGACATTATAAAGCAAACTAGACTTACTAAGCTTCAAACAAACCCTTTTCGATTTTTTTTACAATAGGCATATTGTTAGTTTATTGAAAACTATAAGCCAATTATTTATTTGTATGCCAATTACTTCAAATTAAGGAATGAAAAAGTGAATGCTATAAAAAAGTGCAATGTAAAAGAGTTTCACTGGGAGATATAAAATAATACAAAGAAGCAAAAAGTGGTATATGAGGATATCTTATCATTTGATTGATGTCATTGTAGTAAATAGCTGGTTGCTTTACGAGAAAGTTCATGAGTCTAGGCCCTCAGATTCAAGTAACCATCACCTTAAACTTTAAGACTGTAGAATTGAAACTGGATGTCACTACTCCTAAAAGAAATAGGCCAAGTTCAGATGCTCAATCAGAGATAGAAAAATGAAGATGAAATTATCAAAGACACATGTAAAGATATATGCGGATGGATGTGACAGATCACCAGTCAACGGAAAAAAACAATATAAAATGTTGGGGGTGCAAAAATTTCTCTGTAATAATGTGTGAAAAGTGTAAAACCTATTTGTGTTTTTAAGAAAAACAAAAACTGTCTCAGAGATTTTCACACTCAATAATAGTATGTCTGTGGTGCCAGAAAGGACTGAATGGATTATCGGCTCAGCACGCTAGTATAACCCAAAGAAACTGATAATAAATAAAGATTTACTTGTTTTTATGAATTTGTCTGTTTTTATATTATTATTTTTAAAACTGTTTAAACATAAGCTACAAAATTATCGTTTTCTGCAACTTAAAAACATTTTTTTTAATATTTCCTTTTTTTAATATTATGTGTATTGAAAGAGTGTCTTTTTTGACAGAAATTAAAAAAAGTATGCACTAATGAGGAAGAAAGATCGGCTTTAACAGAAAGGGTCAATCAGTGTCTTTTCTACACCAACCAACAAACCCCTCCATGTACAGTAAGTAGAAAATTATAGCTATCTTCGCTAATTTGAATTGGTTGGTACTTTTCATTCTGAATAATCCAGATTTGACTGTACCATTTTGGACAGAAGAGAAAACTTATTCAAGTGACCAATGACAAGGAGTTGCTCCCATAAGCTCTTCCTTGCTGAAAACTCTTCATAAACACTGGTTCTTTGTTCTCATAAGTCAAATTTGCATAAAGTATACAAATTAAAAAAAAAATATTCAGGATTATTCTTTTTTCATGATTATTGGCAAGCACTATTGGTCAGTTATAAACTATTAATCTGGTAAAAACTTTTAAATGAAGAACTGTACATATTAATGCAAATCCTGTTATAACTGATTTTGCATAATACACAATACACAACTGTTATAAAAACTGTGCATAATATACAATACAGAAGAAATTAAATTAGGAATTCAAAGTAATATGCTGTATCAAAGTATTTTAAAATATTATGTATTTTAAAGAAAGAGGAAATTATAGATAGTGAAATGGGTACAGCAAATTGTAAAGCGAAAATATCAATGACAGGTGTGATCCAAATCCAAAGCTAACTGATGTAAATGAGTACTTGAATTATGAGTACATTCAATATGTTGAAGAAAACATATCTGCATATTATGGCAAAAACAGAGAGTTTAGAGCCTACGTTTTTGGATTCAGTATAAAAATATTCAAAACATCATGTATGCTTATTTTAACTAACTGTCTTAAATGGTGAGACAATACTGCCTACAGTTTATAATATAAATTTATAATATGTACAATAAAGAAGTTTTGTTCCTATATACATGATTTCAATTTACCTATTATGACATTTTATACATTTTTTTCATTAAATACAGACTTGCTAAATTATAAAATTGAGAGTCCCAATTAATTTCTTATTATGAGGTTCTATTGCAACTTAATTTCTATAAACTCTGAAATTAAGCTGTAGTTTTCCAATAAGACTTTCACCTTTTTAATTTCATATAAGAAATCATCTATTTTTTATGGTGTTTTTAAGAGTTCTGTATGAAATTTTAAAACTTTATTATTCTTGGTTATTTAAACTTATCCATTTAAGTGAAGCAGACATTTGAATTTTAATTATAAACATATTATAATTTTTGTTACGCCTTCTTTAACAAATATTTTAAAGTATACTGGTTTTTTATGACAAATCAACTACAGTAAAAACCAAACAGCCACCTTAATAAGATTACAATAATGACTAAACAAAACTGGTCAATATAAATACACTTTCAATAATATATTACTTTTCTTAAAACAAAACAACATAAAAATCAACATTTAGACAAAAAATAGTTTAAAAATGAGCAAAATTAACAAGTGGTCATGTGGGTGTTGACATTACCTCCATATCGTCTCTACACCTTGGTATGTACAAAGTTACACAAGTATGTTCCCAAATATCTTGAGGGTACTTCTCACCTGTTGTCCAAGTGTCTGTGTCCAGGTCATAAGTTTCAATGGCCGCTGAAATGCAAAAAAAATTTAATTCAGGCAACTAAAACATATACCACAAATGAATGGGAAAAGACTTATAGTAAATTAAAAAATTATGGGCAGTTTGTGATATAAATAAATACAAGAGAATTTTTTACCTGTAGCTCTATCAAACATAGCATCACTGTGAAATCCACCAATAAAATAAATATTTGAGTGTACAGTAACAATGCCTGCATGATATCGTGGTGTTGGCACCCTTGTGACAGTTCTCCACGAGTCTGTTACTGCATCGTATCTATCAATAGTATCTACAAGTACACGATTGCCAGTGTCCAAGTCTTCAAACCAACCTCCGCAAACGTATATAGAGCCTCCAACACTGAGCATGGCGTGATCAACACGTGGCGTTAACATTGGTGCTCGACACTCCCATATGTCTAGTTCAGTGTCATATCTGAATCAAAAATTAAGTTCTATTAATAATGAAAATATGGCATCATATGGCTTAGCTCTCGGTATAAATTACAGGAATTATAAAATTTACAAAAATATACATTTGTTTTGTCATTAACACCTGTCAATACAGTCTCACGCTAGTGCTACTTTTCATACATGAATTGTGACTTTCGTACTTCCAACAAGCAATATAAAATGTTGGAAAAATTATACATATCATGTGTGAATTACAGCTTTGCAACTTTTACACTTGTTTTAAGAATAAATGATGCCCACAGTTCTCATACAGCGGCTTGGTTCTGTAACACTATTAACAGATTTAAAAACCATTTATTTAACCAATAATGTTATACGTAATATCACAAATTAATAATTAATAATTGCAGAGCAATAAATTAGAAATATTAGCAGTAATTTAGCAAATTTTTATAATATACATACTTATAGTTAACACTGCTGTAATAAAATTCATTGTTCTTGCCTTTATATAAAATGGCACAACAAAAACACAAAATGAACAATAATTAATTTAAAATCATTCTGGACTGGTCAAAGTACTTACACTAATATTAAAAATAATTAATTATGAGAAAAACAAATGGCCATAAATTTGTTATTTGCTATATGCATTTATCATAGACTTAATAAATTAAATTCAAAATTATTGTAAAGCTAAATAACTGTATGTGGTTAATTAGTTTACCTCCTCATAGAACTGAGTGCTACATCCCGGTCCAAGCCACCTGATACATATAAGAAATGAGATAAAGCAGCGGCTGCATGTTGTGTCCTTGATCCAGGTAGCGCAGTCATACTGTCCCAGCTATCAGTAAGCGGATCATAACACTCACATGCACTATCTCCTTCCCCTTCTACTCCTTCGTCCCCACCTTCCCTTCACTAGCTCCTCCTACAGCATAGAGACGTCCGCCCACAACATTCAGTGTAAACCGACAACGTTCCCGCTGCATCGGTGCCATTGTAGTCCAAGTATCTCTGCGAGGACTATATCGGAAGCCAAATGGATGGATGTTTTCCTTTAAACACATAACATGTTTGTTATATGTTGCTCGTACCATGAGTGATTAAAAAAAATTAAAAAATGGTTTTGTTGATATAAAAGCATCAACAATGAAAACTTGTACACAAGTCTCACACTTTAATTAAAAACAAAAAAAACAAAAATCCTGTCAGTGTATAGTAATCCACTTTTTACTGTGTAAAAAACAGTGTAAAAAAGAATTAACTTTTTACTGCAGTCAACTCCAAATTATTCGCAGCAACAAAAATTAAAAAAAAAAATTTTGTTTCTGAAACAAAATGTATACTTTGTATTTTTTTTGTAAAAACAAAAAAAGTTTCAAATATAGTAAATGTAATTTTTCTTTACACAATAGTAGACCAGGAAAAGTTGCAATTAAGAAACACTTGTGTTTTGCCTTTAAAAACAATCTAGGTTTTGAATAAGATAACGTTAAATAAAATGTTATAAAACAATACACACAGTACTGCTATACAGTAATTCTGTAAATCTTGTTATAGTGTACAGGATTAAGTTTGCTGTTCAGAATAAAAAATTAGCATTAAATTTCAAATATGCTTCATGGATCTTATCTGAAGCAGATAGGTAGGTTTATGATAACCAAGGCTATAAATAATTAAATGTGTTATGGTTGTTTGATTGCCTCATGCATTTCAGTACTGTAAATAATTTTTTATTGAAACATATAATTATTTATTTTTCTTTTAATTAAATTGTAAAACAATGCAGTTAAAAATATAGCACATACAGTATGTTGTAAAATAATGTTTTTACTGGTTCTATTTTTTTTCATATATGCGGGTTATCCACAGCAATCATGCCACCAAATCCCACAGATAACCAGAGGTTTAAAATATCTTTTTTCTGTACGCCTTTTCCTTTTTATAACTCTTAAAAAAAAAAACAAATAACAATATATACCTGAAACTGAAGGAAACTCTCAAGTATCATATTTAAATCAAAATGAAGATTAAAATGAAAACATGTGAACAAACCTGCAGTGACTGGTTGAAACAACCACCTACAACGTACAAGTCATTATGCAATACTGCCGTACCAAAATTGCATTGTTCTACGTGCGGTATTGTAGTTAGATGGCGCCACTTGCCTGAGCTAGGCAAGAAGTATGTTATCTCATTTGTAATGCCTCCTATTCCGAATCCTCCAACCTACAGATACAAAAAAAAAGTATTTTTATTATATGAAAAATTGCCTCTTTAAGAGTACAGTTTAAGACTCTACCTTACACATTATTACTCTTTGGCTATTGTGCATACACTGAGCTTTCAAATTCAATTTACAGGCTCCTTATGTCCAGGCTAGTTTTCCTCTAGATTGTTGGTTGTTCAAGATTTAAATGATTGCGTGGCTGATCAGGGTGTTGAGTAAAGGAGGCTTTGCTTTATGTGGAGGATTGTAAGAAACAAATGTAAAAAAAAAAATCATGGATACCAAAAATCTGGAGAAAGTGTGACAGGACATAATTAAAAATCATTGACACATAGTATGCTAAAATAAAAAAGGTGCAAGAAAATAAGGGCACCAAATCACGGATGCCGATGGAAACATAGGTATCGAAAGTTGCTATTTCAGCAAAAAAAGGTAAATGACTAATTTATCAATTCCAGAGAAGATTTTTTTCTTCATATTAAGTTTTTTTTTGAAAAAAATGCTTATATATTTATATAAAGAACCATTGACAGAAGGAAAAAATTACAACTCAAAAATACCATAAATATTTATAACACTATATCATATTTCATAGCAGCACATACATAGGCTGCAGGAAAATGGAGGTTGGCTATCTTCAAATTTGGAGCAAATTCAAATCATAGAAAAGATTAAAGACCCAATTCTAATATGGGGATTGATCAGATAGTCAAACAACAGATGGTTTCTAGATGACATTTGGGGAAGAAGATCATGTGTTGAGAAAATCTGGAGACCTAGTATGCTCAAAGTATGTAACAAGACAAACAAGTAAAGTATGTAAACAAGTAAAGTATCTAAAGTACGTAACAAGTAGTATGCTCCAAGACAAAAACAGGCACTGGTGCTAGGGTGTACTGTCTGAGACCAAGGGCAAAGAAAGCTGTTGCCCTCAGACAATATGAAACAGTATTTCAGGCTGAAGTAATGGCCATTAATCCTAATAGTGTCATGCAGAACACAGTGAAGTGTAAGCAGTTTTCCTTGTACTGTACATGGTAATGTTTGAAATTCAAATTCAAATATAATTTCTGTTTAAAACTTAAAGTATTGTATATCATTTTTTGCAGAAAGAACTGTTAAATTCAATGAATGTAAGCAAAAAAAAAAAAAAAAAATTTTTAAGATAGTTATGACCTTTGGAATAGGAGAAAACTCTGTTCGTTAATTTAAAAACTCAACTTAGAGACCCATGGAAAAATAGAAATAATTTTTTGTAATTTATTTCAAAATATACAAAAGTTTCTAAATTTATATATAAGTAATATTATATTTATAAATATATAAAATTCTTAATGGTTGAAATGTGAGAAAGTAAACATTATTCTTGACACAAATGTCTGAAAAATACCTCCAAACATACAGTTGTATACAACATTATGTAACCTCAAAGAAAACCACACAATTTATATACCATTTTGAAGAACATTAATCACTGAATAATAATACATAACATAAGTATGACATTTGTTTGGAGACAAAATTTAAAAAAATATATATTGAGAAAGTGATTTTTTTCTCTGTCAAATTTACAAAAAAACTTGTTTATATTCACCCTTTGAAAAAATAGTAAGCATTTAAAAATTTTTTTTCAAGATAATCTGTATTGATTTTTTTCAAGATAATCAATCAAATACAGCAGATATACAAATTATTGGCAGGGTCAAAAAAAATTTATATAAATATTTTTTGAGAAAATCGTGGGAAAAAATTAATGCTATACTTATTTTGTAAATATTGAAAAAAATCATTTACTTCATCTAATTATTTCATGCAGACCTACTATACTTTACGATACAGATCAGTATGTATGTTCTTACTTACATACATACATACATACATACGTAGGTCTAACGTTTAACAACAATTTACTACAGCAACAGTACAACGTTTACAGTAATTTAAACAATTAAGTTAACAAAGAATAAAAAGGAAGATGAAGAGGAGGAACCTACAGTTGTGTAGGGAAGTTATGCAAATGCTTTATGAAGATTGTCAATATGGCAGACAATTTTTCAGATGCAAATGATGTATACACACTTTACAACTGCATTGTTGACAGACTGTTGCACTACTTAGAGGAACAGGAAGATGTCTTTATAGCCAAAAAACATATGCTACATAAAGTACACATTTTTAAATAAAGTGTTTTGTTACAAAAAATCAAACACACATCACTGATTATTGTGGGAAAAAAACAACTGTTGCCTAATTTATAAAATTTCAAAACATTACTTTGTAATTATTATAAGCAAATATAACATATCTTTTAATGTAATAACTACCTTCACAACAGCCAACTCCATTCCTCTGGAATTGACAAGCGCAGATGTGATTGCCAATGATGTATGTGGTCTGAGGCGTTTCTGTCGCAGAGCTTCTGTTAACACTGACCTAGACAATTGCTGATCTTGCCGGCACATTACTGACTCCAACTCCCACCTGGATACCTGGGAGAAATGTATCCTCCTTAACAGTCTTGTTGTCCAACCACATGTTGTTTTCGAGTTTAGGCTATGGAAAAAGAAAAAATATTCAAACTTTTGTTAAATGAAAATTTACTAAGTTACAAGAATTTCCTTAACATAAAAAATAATAAGACAATGTTTATATTCAGTATTTTCAGTCCTATTTATATCTATGGTCAGTTATATTTATAGTCAACCATGGTTTCACTTGTGATGCTAGTGTGTATGCAACTGCAGGTTGTCAATTTAATAAAGCCTTGTTTTCATGTTGCCAGAAGCATGCAAACATAAGTAATAATCTGTGATTGATAAACTGTGCAAGTCAAATCAAAATGTTTGATGTACTGGCACATTGGCGTTTCACTCCCTACAAACACACACACACACACACACACACATGTGCGTACACTGAAACGGAATTTACTGCCGTTATTAAAAATTAGTTAACACTAGGCAGAAATTGTTTCATTTCATCAAAAATTAAATTAATAAATTTTGTACTAGATGAGTTGTACAGTGGGCAAAGCAGAGTGACATATAAAGCAAACAGAGATAAGCGCGACTGACCACTGTAAGCCGAGCAAAACTAAGCCGGAAAGAACTGTTTCATACTGAAATGCGAACTTGTAAAAATTTTGAGAAATTGAAAAATTTGCAAATTTTGGAAATTTACTAATATGATGATGATTTCTGCACTTGTAATTAGCTACAAAGAAAATGTTAAGAATAAGTTTTTCCTTAAATACAAATAGTTTAAGAGTTATTAGCCAATAGATGAAATTAGTACAATTCGAGGATAATTAAATGTTATAATTAATTTTAAGTTAACAAATTGTAAAATAGTTTAAGAACTGATACCATAGAATATAGAAAAATTATACCTAGTATTGGGGTTATTAAAAATGTGTTAAAAGATTAAAGACAAATGACCATATCGGCAGAAATAATATGTTTTAAAATTAAATGAGATTGCTAACTATAAAGAGGACAGGGTCCTAGTTTAAGTAAAATAAATTAAAATAAAAAAATACCAGATAAATTAAGAAATAACACTAATTAACTAAAAAGAAAAGAAAAATTAAAAATATTCATGGTTAGAGTTGTTCGTAAATTGAGATACTAAAATTGTTAACTTATAATGCAAAAGTCATAAAATCCAGATATGTTAACCAATCTGGTGTGACATTAAATATTGGTGAAATAATTTGATATAAATTAACTAACGGTTAGAAAAACTAATTTAGGGCATAAATAGAAATGGTAAAGACTAAAATAGGTGCAAGGCAGAATATTTAATAGACTATACATTTGACCGAAACATTAAAAAATACAAAAAAGCTAAATAACTTGAAAGTAAAAGAGATACAACTTCCAATCGAGTTTCTAAAAAGCAGAAAAAAATAACATAGGTTTTGACGGGTTAATTAAGGAAATCGGTCCATAGGAAGAAAAGTTACAGCTGTTAAGAAAAATCTCGGCAATAAAATTGAACTGGCCTCAGGGTAGGGGTACGGTAAGGTCTACGTCAGAGATTACAGCATGGAAAGGTTATCCCAACCTAAATGTAAAAAAAAATTAAATTAAAACAAAAACAATGTAAATGAGACAAAAGCTGTTTACCTAGGATGGATAGACAGTCATAGATGACCTAGAAAAAGGTGACGGACTAGCGCTCAACACCTTTCGAGGGAAAAAGGGACTGGTTTCAGGAAAAAGTATCAGAATATGGAAATTTTTGTCTCCCTTTCAAGCGCTAGAAATTGAGGAACCTCAATTCGCTTGGAGAATTCTTCACTGTAGTTTTGGAAGTTGGAAGTATCAGACATGTTACATGTGTTTGCGAATACTAAGCTACCACCGAGAGAGGCTGAACTATCCATGTCGTGAATTTATGATTGCATGAAAAGTGACCGTATTGCAACAAACTCGAATAAAATTTAATTAATTAATTCAAAATAAATGTAAAAGGTATTTTGAAAAGAGAGTTTACCAAAAATAAATTAAAGCGTGATTTTGTGTACCAAAAAGCAGAGAAATTGTAAACTTAAATAGATAGCTATGTACGTGGAATAGCAGTGTTTGAGTCAGAAGCCACCAATACTCCATTTCTGAAATTCAGTCGCAGTAGGATCGCCAGGACTAGGTAATCCAAAGAAGATTCCCAGAGCAACCTACCAACATCTATAAATCTCACCAGACTACCAATTTGCAACAGGAAAGGGAAGGAGGTTGATATCTGTCATCAGGACCAAATCATGCGGGAAATCTTCCAGGTACCATTAGCAGCTCTTTTATTTCTTTTAATTGGTAATCTGCATTTGTGTAAATTTTGCAAGTGAGTTGAAATTGCAGAGATTTGCATAAACTTTCAAGAAAAGATAACGTAACTATAAAAATACGAGAAATAACAAAGTAATGAAATATAATGATAGGTTTAAAGTAATAACCAACCTAAAAAGTAAATTTATATAAAATAATTAATAACTAATTCCAGAAAGTATTAGCGTAATAAAATTAAAATTAAAGAAAAATCACAACTATAAAGTAAAACGAATTTACCATCCTAAATAAATTAGATATTTATAATCAAAGAAATCGGAAAATTAAAGTAATAACCTCGTAGATCAAGTTATAAAAGTTCCATCGAAATCATTTCATCTGAATTAAATAAAATTTTTCATTAAAGTAAAAAGCAAATATTAAAAGATTAAAGTGTTAAGCAGTCTCATTGTTGAATTCCTCAAACAGGTGAAATAACTAAATAAATGAGGTAAAATTTCAAAGATTAAAATAAAATAGGACCCCTAAAGGCAGTAAATTTCCAATTCATAATTTCCGTTTCTCAAGAAAGAAAAATAAAATATTATTTAGTTACATATTAGAATACAAAGAGAAATTTTGTACCATTAGTAAATAAGGATAATTAGTGATAAACTCAAATTTAATCTAGAAGAAATAATATAAAATTATAAATTTTAAAATTTATAATTATTTTTGTGTTGTCAAATAAGAATATACTAGAAAGAAGAATCAACTTATTTACAAAATTATAATATCAAAATTGTAATATAATCCAAATAATTAATTAGAAAAATAAAATAGAAATTATTTTATATAAGTAAATTTGAAAATTGTCAAATTTATTAAATTAACCAAATCACCAGTAAAAAATATCTAAAAAGCAGATAAAAGAACCTATAGATCTGAGACACGTGTTTGTGTTGTTTCTACATAAGAACACAAATATCTAAAAACCCAGCAGGAATATAGTGGACTGCACAATCCATCATATTCGGGTCATAGTGTCTTCACACTTAGTTAATCCGCACCAGAGTGTGACTGATCCTTAGCAAAGCAGGTGAGACTTAGTATTAGCTAGAAACAAAAGGGATCATTAAATTTTCTACTAGGGGGTAGGTCACACTTTTCATCTTTGTTTATTGCAACCCAGATAGTAAAATTTGAAAGCTTGAAATTTTTACTCCCAACAATAGTTCTTGTTGGCTTAGTGAGGAAGGTAATGCGAAAAAATGGTAACGGCTAAATAGTTATCCTTGTGTTCTGCCGAAAACTAAAATCATTCAAATTGTCAAGCCGTTGCTGTTTGTAGTAAAGTTACGTTGCAACTTGCACACACACACACACTCTTATAATATTTTCAGCCCTTTATCTGAAACTAAAACTGTCATTTTTTATTCCATGAATTAGACCATTGTCCAGGTTGACCGTAAGCCAGGGTATCAATGTATATATATATATATACATGTAAAGTACAGAATATATTAATAAAACACATTCCTCATTACTGTAGTTACGATATTTTTGCCTATCTTATTGCCGGGGCTTAATCGTGATTTCATCCCCTCCCCTTAATTACCCCAGATAATCGAGGTTATATATATCATACCTGTGACACACACATTTACAAACATACACACAAAGTCATATATATTACGAACACATGAAAGGATACAATTGTCCATTAAAACTCAGGAGCTATGATGGATCATCAAACTGCATCATCAAAATATAATAGAATTTTTTTTATAAAAGAAGGATAACCAAACTAAAAACAAAAAATTTAAAAAGTACTACTTTAATAAGTACTTTGATGAAACAAGAACTTTATAAACAATTGGAGGAACTTAAGTTGTTAAATTACAATTTTAGTGCCCTACAATTTTATAAACATGCATGGCGAGTTCACAACAATGTTAATTTTGATTAAGGAACCTTGACTGCCAACTTGTTTCTAAAATTAAACTTTTCATCATTCCTTTAAAAAAAATTCTTTTCCTTCTTATTATTACTATCCCAAATTTATGATCTGATATCATCAGAAACTGAAAACCTGATAACTATTTTAGGACACACCTTTCTAATATTACTCAAAATTTGATTACTGTACCTATGATTATCTTGTGAAGTTGTACGAAGCCATTTTAATGTAATTGTTAAAACATCAGCCTCCGGACAGTCTACAGGAAAGTCACAAGCTAACAGGTGTTCAAGTTGTTGAGGATGTAGTCTTGCAAACTCTGGAGAACGAGAGAACTCGACCAAGTGTCCTGACATAAAACGATAGACGACACTACGTAGTTGCACTAAGGAATAAGTTTCAGAGATTGTTGCAATGTCCACACAATTTTCTAGGTCTAACTGTGACTGTAAACAAAAATTAGAGTTTTTTCAACTAATTACGATTCTCTTCAAATACTGTATTTACTATTAAAAAACCTTTCAAAAGCTTTAATCTTCTAAACAATTTTGTATAAATCAAAAGTGAATAAAAAAAATAATAAACCTTGATCAACATTAGGATTGGTATTTTTTTTCTTGATTACACATACATTTATACAATTACACAAACATTTATATAAATTACCTGAAGATAATTTGAACATGCTTCAACAACAGCAACTACTTGAATGTGTGAAGCAGCACTTAGAACATCTTGAATATTGGCAAGATTAAGAGCTAGACGAGATGTGTAAGCGTAATCTAATAGAAGCCTCATTCCTGCTGCAGTCACTCCGTTCAGACAAATCTCACTTTGGCGTGATTCTCGCATTGCATCTGTAAACATTGCTCGGAAGTAATCGCTCACTGATGCTAGCACCACTCGGTGCGCCTGAAAAAATTCAAATTGTTTCAATTTCATTGCACACTGTTATATATTTTATAATAAACAGAATCTTGTTACTGAATACAAAGCTACTTCTTTCTCGGATAATCTATATGCAAATATCTTGATCACCATAAGAGCTACAAAGGTGACATTTGGTAAGCACGTAATACAACAAAAAAGAGCAAAACTATTTATTTTTGCTGGCAAAAAAAAAAAATAAATTATGGGAAAATCTAAAAGGACTAATTTCTTAAAACTATGTGTGCCGCGAAAGTGGTTGTCCTTTGACATGTTTCCATGTCATTCAGTTTGGGTTCTATTTAAAAGAATTGCCTTCTCCCATCAGAGGTGCCTGTGTTCCACTGGCAGTACATTCAGTTTAAAAGTACTGCTAAATGAAGCATTTATTTGCAGCTTTTCTGCAGTATACCAGTGAAAAATGTCACTCATCAATAGGACCTCAATATTGTACACATTTTGCAATATTGTGTGTTATTTCATTTCCCATTACGTCCATATGGGAAGGGACTCTGAAGTGTAACTCTTGTCTGTTTTATTCGGAGAGATCATCAGCTTCCCAAACCAGGGACTGATAATCTCAATGCTGATCTTGTATCTATCAGTACACACACCTTGCCCCAAACTGTCCCAAGTAGCTATTCAGTGCAGCACCAATTGCAAGCAGCTACACATCCAGATTCAAGGTGTAACTAGATGGAACATTTAGTTACAATTTGTTATTGATTATAGCTGCCCATTCTGAAGTATAGTATCTTTGCCATTGCTTTCATTAGGTTAACTGGTTCCTGCCTTGCTATGATCCAGATCAATGAAACCATTCTTATAAATTACTTCATTTTCTTATATTTAGTAGTTAGCATTTCTAATGTTGCTTGTTTTAAGACCAAGAGATGGTTAGCTTTTGTTATCCCTAATAAAACGTCCAATGAAATTTGCTAACCCACTACTTCACTGGCAGCACATCTCATTACTTTTCCTACCACTATATCCTATCTTACATTTACTAATTAATAATTTCTCAAACTTATTGTTTATACCACTAATCTCATTTTTTTATTAGTTTACACTCTTTAACACTTACCTTTTTCCAGTTATAGTGACAGTCAGTTAAAAACTTTAATAAAGATTACAATGTATCAAAATATTTTATTTTGTAGACTTTGTTCCGAAAAACAAAATATGATCCCTTTTGAGGACCAATGAGTTTAAGGGTTAATTTTAACCACATTCTGAAGGGCTAAAAAAAAAGTTCTTATGATAATACACGTTGGAAAGGCTAGATGGAGGTTTCCCTTTTCATTTGGTGCAGTAATCACATGTGCAGTAAATGTTGAGAAATGTAAAGAAGCAAAGCTCACATACGATTGGTTGACAATTAATAAGTGCTCAACAATGCAAATTAATTTAGTCTGACTCTTGCTTCTGTTGTGCAAGAGCAACATTTTTAGTAGTTAGTATGTTTGTACCATACAGATATAATCTGTATATTTAATACTTAAAACAAATTTAATGAAATTATACTAGGTGAAGACAAGTACCACAGCTATAAGAAACACTACATTTAAGTTTATATAAAGCATTAACAAAATCAAATTAAATTTCCAACCTGAAACGCTTCGCCATCTGCTACCAAAGTTACATCCAACAAGTGTCCCTTAGCTCGTAGGGTATTTAAACCTGTGAGTAAAGTTCCTGTATGCGACGGTGACTCGAAGTTTACTGTATTGAGTGGGCGGCCAGGGTCTTGTAAACCCCATTCCCTTGTTCTTGTCATTATAAAACTGCATTACACTGAAAACAATATTAAAAGGTTCATTCAAACTTGTTAACACACTACTGAGTTCTGTGCTAAGATCACTAATCAAGCAAGGACTAATGTTTTAACTAGCTTGTCTAAAATTATAGCAATTAATAAATTAAAACATTAGTTATGTAAAACATCTAAGCACAAATGTAGAAAAAATATCTGTTTCATCGACACCGGGTCTACTCAAAAATTCTACAAATACAAGTTTTAATTATTAAATCACAAAATTTTATGAAATTTATGTTATAAATTTTTTGGTGTAAAAATCAGTGAAAAGAGTTGGGTGTGTGATTCAAAAAAATGTGTTTGTCTAGTTAATAGACACCACTTATTAAAATGTAATAATATTATATTCATGTTTTATTACATATTTTATTATGAAATGAAGGAAAATAGACATGCATAACGTTTATTAAGTTATGATTTTATGAATTTTTTACAGAACTATTTTGTGACATTATATTACTGTTTACACTGTACAAAGCATGGACAGTATATAATGCAAGTATTAAGCTGCAGAGTAGTATGCTGTCATGAAGTACGACATGCATCCCAATAGAGAAATAACAAGGTCAGTGAGTTTCACACAAAACAATAAAAGTCAGTTTAGATTTTTTTCCTCTTCTAACAATTTCTGCACAAGGATATGTTGGATTCTTACTAATATACAGAAAATAAAGTTTTGGAAAAAAAGAATAAATAAATAAGTGGAATCATTAATTATAAAAATACTAGAATAATAAACCTTATGAGACATATGTGAGCCATTGCTGCTGGTGACATCTTGTGGCAAATTGTTCAACTACAGTTATATAGAAATAGTACTATCTATTTTCTCAAATGCATCCACCCCTATCTTTGCAACTTACAGTGTTAGTAGCAACAGACAGTCCAATTACTTGTTGGACCTTAGGCCCTAATTTTGAGCACACTTTTTATACTGGTGGCTGTACTTCTAGTCTGTTTATATTCAATGGTGGCATCTATTAATTCCACATTACCCAAAAAGTGTAAAAAACATAATTATATGAAGTTTCAATATTTTTTTGTAATATTAAAATATTCATTATTTTGTTAGTATTTAGGGTGGTTTTCTACCCTAAAAAAAAAAAAAAAAAAAAAAAAAAAAAACAGGTAAAGAGAATACAGAGTTTGATGTATTTTACTTTTACTATATTAAAAGTTAGTAATGTTCCCAAATAAGTTTCAGATTGGTGACATAATTAGCAAGACTTTTCTGTTATTTAATTTTTTGTTTAATGTTACTACTTAAGTTTTTTATGAGAAATTCATAATACACACACACACACATACATACACACACACACACACACACACACACACACACACACACACACACACACACACACACACACACACACACACACACACACACACACACACACACACACACACACACACACACACACACACACACACACACATATATATTTAATCTTGGACTAAAATTTAATCTCATTTTTGTTTTGGTGAGAGCAATGAGTAAGTAATAAAACTTACTAGCATTACCACGAAGGGCTTTGCCTATGTAACTTCAGCTGTTTTATTATTGTAATAATTTATAAACATAAAAAATATATTAATAAAAGCATGATTATCTAATTTACTAAACTCATGATTATTTTTTACACTGAATATGAAAAAATACATTATCCGGAAAATATGTTTTATTGACTTCAAACATGTTGCATTCGAATTAGAATGTTCAAAAACTAATATAACCTGAATGGGTACTTTGAATTTATTCATTTCTTTAAAATGAAGTAAATTTTTTCAACCCATTACACGTTAGTCTATTTTGAAATTCTTTCTTACAGGAGCATCTATTTTACTAGATTACACAAGTTTAATAATTAAAGTGCCTTCTCATACAATCATTTCATTATTACTTGAGCTATAGAATTTTTTTTAATGCAAACTTGTATACAGCTTTCACACCTTTAGGGGGGTGCACTGAAACATTTGTTTAATTATTTGTTTTCAACACTTTTTTTGTGTTAATTTTCAAGAAAATATGATCAAACATATTTTTCCTAATTCAAACTTTTGACCTCCTTTTCATTCATTTAGAGACTGAATTTTATAAAATGCAGAAATATGTGTTTCTATTTTACATTATTTACGTTAGTTGTCAATAAAATCGGAATTTAAAAAAATCCAATTCTATATTCTATACTAATTTTTTACCCTTCTGGGGGTATGAATTCTTGAAAATGCTGAAATATTGGTATTTTAGAGCTTTTTTGTTAAATTACATGAAAATCTGTTACAAAAATATTTTTTCAAATGCAAACATTTGTACCCCATTTTCACCCATTTAGGAAATGAAATATGAAAAATGTTGAAAAATAAGTGTATTACTTGTGTTTTACTTAAAAAAAGTTTACAAAAAAACATGTTCAAAACATATTTTTCCAATGTAAAACAATATTTAACCTGTAAGGTGATGAATTTTGGAAAATACTGAAATGAGTTTTTATTTTTTA
The DNA here is from genome assembly GCA_022606455.1 of Callitettix versicolor. NCBI lineage: Eukaryota > Metazoa > Arthropoda > Insecta > Hemiptera > Cercopidae > Callitettix > Callitettix versicolor. The sequence goes on from CM040186.1 coordinate 83,746,795, forward strand.
TTTTAAGATAATTTTATTTATAATCCAAATTAAAACATATTTTTCCAAAGCTAACTTTTATAACCCCACTTTCCCTTATAGGACATGTATTCTGGAAATTGCTGAAACACACATCTCATTTTTTGTATGTTTGAGTATTTAAGTTAAGTTAAAAAAAATATGATTCTTTTTTCCACTACAAACTTTTATACCTCCTTTTACCCCTTTAGCTCAGACAAATGTTGAAATTCATTATATTATTTTTGTGTTTTATTATATATTTGTTAAATTTAAAGAAAATCAGTTCAAACAAATATTTTTCAATGCAAAATTTTATACTTCTTTTTTTGCTCCTTTAGAGGATAATTATGGAAAATGTTGAAATACGTGATTCATAACTTGTGTTTTAGAATATTATTGTTAAGTTTCAAGAGAATGCAATAAAACATTTTTTTTCAATGCAAACATTTATGCTTCTTGTTTATATTTATTCTTATACCTTTTAAAAGATGAATTCGAAAAAACACTGAAATACATGTTTCATAATTTGTATTTTTGTGTATTTATGTTTAAAAAAAATCTGAACAAAAACAATGTTTACCAAAAAAAATATTTTTACCAAAAAAAATATTTTTACCCCTTTTTTACATTTTTTGGGGTTGACTTTATAAATCCGTACTTAGTTCACGCTCACATAATGATATGAAGGTATTTTCAAAATTTCAAGACTCCAGCTGTGATAGTTTTGGCTGTACGTGTTTCTATTACAGTCAAGATAAATTTATCTCTTTTTTATTCCTTCAGGGGATGAATTATGGGAAATCCTGAAATATGTGTTTTATAATTTGTGTTTTAGAAAACTTTTGTCAAATTTTAAGAAAAATCGATAAAAATATTTTTCTCCAATGCAAACATTTACCCCAAACCAATATTTACATTTTTACACCTTTAGGGGATGTATTTGGAAATACGTGTTTCATTATGTATGTTTAGTTTTTAAAAAATCCAAATTATATTTTCCTTACATGCGTAATTTCATACTTCTTTTTACCTTTTTAAGGGATGAAGTTTTTAAATGCTGAAATATGTGTATCATAATTTTTGTTCTAGAATATTTTTGTTAAGGTATAAGAAATTCCCATAACAAAACATTTTTCTCTAATGGAAACACACCTATTTCTTACATTTTTATTCTTTTATGGGATGAATTTGGAAAAATGCTGAACTACGTGTTTAATTATTTGTGTACCAGAATATGTATACAGAACATACGTTCAAAAAAGTAATTTTTGCAAAGCAAAATTTTATATCCCCTGTTTACATTTTCTACCCCCCTTTTAATCCTTTTAGTGGATAAATTTTGAAAAATGGTGAAAAATATATTTCATAACTGTGTTTTAGAATAATTATGTTAAATTTCAAAAAGATCCAACCAAAATCATTTTTTCTAATAAAAACTGATTTACTCCATTTTTATCTCTTTAGGAGTTGAATACTGAAAAATCGTTTCTTAGTTCGCCCCTAATTAGTGGTACTAAAATCTCTGAAAATTTCAAGTCTCTAGCTATTTTAGTTTTGTCTGCACGTTGACCAGTCAGTCAGTCAGGACACGTGTGTGTGTGTGTGTGTGTGTGTGTACACATAAAAACTCTGCATACAAACTAATTTCTGAACACTGGACTATTAGACTTTGGTCATATAAAGACAGAATATAATCTTTATTAAAAAATTATGGTTTGTAAGTATGAATCTACATGTATGACTAACCAGGTTAATTTTGTGGTTACATATAGGTAGCTAATGAAACAGATTTTTAAGGATATACAAACCCACAGGTTTTGTTTGTGCACTTAAGGGCTTCACTTAAAATATAATTAAATTAATTTTGAGAAAGTCAGTACATTTCATTTTAAAATAAATTATATTTCATAACTGAATTGCAACTACTTCTCAATAAAGATCCACCACACAAATTATGTGAAGATTTATACAGCGATAAGTATAAAAAGGCTACCTTTATTAACCTCAATGAAATCATGTTATATAATATAATGATTGTAATAAATAATTAACTGAGAGAACAATGCAGACAACACTCCCAGTTTTTGCATGTGTTCTCAGGAATGTACAACCACTGCTATCGCTACATTGTACTCAGCACTCTATTATAGGCTAGACTAGCTTATACAGTACAGGGTACTTGTATTTGTGTTGCTTTGTACTAGACCAATTATAAGTTATTTTATTACATTGATAAGTCTTACTTCAAGCCTAATGTATATATTGTAAATCATTTAGTCTTTACAACTCACTATATTAAACAATAATATATCATAACAAACTCTACAAATATACATTCTATAAACTATAAATACAAAATACTGAAACTTAACAACTGTAGAGACTGAACTGTATTACTTGATCTAAAGATGCACAACTTCTATGTGTCTATCAATTTCCAATGAAGTTGTTCTTTTGATAAAAAAAATTCAATCTTGTGCTCAGCAAGTTGGAAATAACTTTTTTAATGTGAATGTAATATTACACAGTACTTGATACACAATTTCAGAATATTTTTTTACACTGATTGCATTGCCGTAAAACAATATCAGAAAAAAAAATATACTGATGAATGGATGAACGAAAGAAAATTAGGGGGTTACAAATACACTGCAACCTTTGTAGATCTATTGTGTCCCTTTCTATATTCCTGAGACTCTTACTAACAGTATCTTCTCTAGTCCTAGCCTTTTTATGAAGTCCAGTATTTGGAGAGGATTCAAGTTGGTAGATCCCTTACTTCTAATTGGTAACTTCCCAAAATAGCAATCGCCTCACAGTCTACCAGAAAATGATACTAAGTTTCCTTTTCCCTCCTGCAGTATCTGCATTATTAAGTGTGCCATACTTCATAAGAAAACCCATCAACAGTCCTAGTTTATTTTTACTAAGGTTGATCTTTGTAGTTTAGGTTACTACAGATCTTTGTTTTAAGGCTCCTGTGAAAGTTCTTAAAGAGATTCTTAGCCAATCTTATATCTTACTTATCTTTCCAAATCTTAGATCTTCTTACCTTTCTCTTATACCTTTATACTTTCTCTAAGCTTTATCTTGAAATAGATGTTTTCTTGTACACAAAATGGGTTCTCGTTCTATAAGTTGGACTGATGTAACTTCCTTGCTATCTCATCTACTTTCTCATTTCCCTCTATCCCAGCATGTCCTGGTACCTAGAGGAGTGTAACCTTACTGCTCAGGCCCATCCTATAAAACTGCTTGATTATCTGACATAATGATAACATTTTTCCCATTGTATCACCAGTAAAGATTTCTTTATACACATCTATCAATTGCATATACTTCTGCAAAAAAGATGATGGAGTATTTGCCCATTGCCTCAAAGTATTTGGGTTCTCAGCCCCAGTACAGTTCCCTCAGCGTCTTGTACCCACCTGTAAACCATATTAAGGTACCTTCTAACAGTGAGGTTACAGATGTTGCACTCCATTCACTTTTAGTGCTGAACTCAGTGAGAAAATATTTCTCAAAGTTGTACTTCCCTTTTGATCGAATCCTTTGGAAGTTCCTGGCAATCAAGTTCCATTATTTTCATTGACTTTGTTCTCAGGCCAGTTTTAGCTATTCTGAGGTGTGCACTTTTAACAGCTGTCCCCACTACTAAGTGGAAGGGTGTGAGATCTAGATGATTTCCACTGCTAATGTGCATATGCGTGCCAGTTTTTGTACTTGTGCCAGTTTTCGTCTAATGTGAATATATTGGTGATTTTATAATATGCACAAACTACCAATATCTTGAGAACTACTTATGACTTTTGAAAAAAGTATGCAGAATTACTAGTCTACAATAGCCCTAATACAGTAGTTACATTTAATATAAACAGCTTATACTAACACTGTACATAGTGAAATTCTTATAATATAATTTTCATTATTTCTGTTAGGAATGTTATTTTATTGAGTAAAGTCACTTGTCTTTCTTAGCTTCATCAATTTTTTATTTTATTGATGTGTTTTGGTTATTTCCATTATCAAAACTTATTATTGTACATTTTAAAGTTTTGATAATGGGGTACTTTGAGATGAGTGTATTCATCAAATATAGGCCATACAAAGTACAAAGATATTTTACAGACATTGATATTTTAAGGTATCTATTCATTTTTGACAAGCTAAGTAAAGACTTGTGAATGCTAAAAAGCTCAAACACACTGACGCATGCGCATTCACACACACACACACACACACACACACACACACACACACACACACACACACACACACACACACACACACACACACACACACACACACACACACACACACACACACACACACACACACACACACACACACACACACACACACACACACACACACACACACACGAGTGGTGACTAAATAGTAACCAACCTTTGGATGGGAAAAATAAATTACATGCATGGAGGAATTCGGAACCTAATCTCCTACAAATTAGTAAAGTAGACCACATTTTTTGGAAGGGTGTTCATCTCCACCATTCATTCCATTGCTACGACTGTATTTTTTTCCGGGTCATATCCGTATATCCATAACTCATCAGAAACTTAGGATCAGTCTAAGTACTGTCCAGCAGGTTTTGTGCAATGTCAAGACAGAGTTCTTTCTGTTTTGTTGACAGCAGCTTAGGCTCAAATTATGCAGTCACTCTGTGCATGTTCAAATCATCACTCAACATTTTATGTGCAGATCTTTACTGATCTCAACCTCTTCAGCAATCTCTGATACGATCAAATGACAACCTCCCAGCATCAGATTTCTTCCCTCTCAACAACAACTGCATTTGGAGCAGTTTGTGGTCTCCAAGAACTCTGTTCACTCTCCACCGATGTGTGAACATTTTTGAATCGACAGAATCATTCCTACAATCTTACAAATTGTTTCACTTTGAGAATCACCAAGCTTTTGATAAAATTTGGTACAGAATCTTTGCTCGACTCCTCATTCAGTCATCTTGAGAGAAATCAAAAATCCAATGAACACTTAAACCAAATTTCACTCAACAGCCAGCCCGCAGTAACTGGTACACTCAAATATGATGAACAAATTCACACATGCACATTAAGCTGTCTCCCTCCACTGTGCACAGTAGTGCTGTCATAGCTGTACAGGTCGGTAAAATTTATTTACTTAAATAAATTTAAGGTAAAATTTAAGGTTGGGTACTTTTAAACAGGCCTTGTGTGTGTGTGTGTGTTTTCACGCACATGCGTTTCTTTAGCACGCTCATCCTTTTGCAATTCTGGTCTAATTTGTTTCAAACTTGGCAAAAAATATTGATTCTGGTAACTGCTTGGACAAGTTTGTTAACCAGCAAAATTCGTTTATAAGTTTCACAATGGCTGTCATTTCAAACCTTTAAATTTTTTTGTTTAATTACTTATGGAAATCTAATTTCAACATCATAATCAGCGTTGAAAACTGCATATAAATTAACATTTTGAATTTGTAAAATCTGTTGAAATTAAAAACCGTTTTGACAGCGGTCAGTGTTCATTTTCATATTTTCAATGTAATCTGAAATTTTAAAATCATAATATATTCAGATTTCAGTGCTAATAATGATGTGAAATTAGAATTTCAAAAAATTTTTTTTTTTTTTTTTAGTGTTTAACGTCTGACTATTGTGCACACTTGGGCTAATGCAGACGATGGGATGATTTATAGCGTATGAAAATGCCAAGCCCTTGCCGGGAATCGAACCTGGGTCCTCGGGGTGAAAGCCTAGTACGCTATCCACTAGACCACCGAGGCGGCTAGAATTTCAAAAAAAGTAAGATAAGGAAAAATATGTTTGCAAGTTCATTTCTATCCTGTCAGAAAGACAGTTGCGTGCCATGTTTACTTCAATTTTGTACACTAACTTGAGTTATGATACTTCATGATATGTATAATATTTGAGCTATATATGTAAAGAAAATTTTCAGAAATCAAGTTTTTTTAGATTTTCACAATTACCAAACAGCTTTCAAGAGAATACTTTTGGGGAGGTAGTGACTAATACACATTAAATGGGTCTTTCAAGAGCTATACTTGAGTTAATTTAAATAAAAAAGTAAGTTATTTTTGAAATAAATTATATTTTTGGTTTTTTTTCTTAAAACAATTACTGTTTACTTTGAGAGCTACATGGCTAATTACAAAAAAAACTCTTCCCGCAGGGGTGCACACTAGCTGCACCTACTGAGAGGATTTAGACATCCCTCGCAGTACCTAAGTCTAACATGCACTTTCACTTACAACACTACACTTACGACTTTAACACTTTACACTCACACTTACATTTAGGGAGGCGATAATAGCCTTAATGTGCTTTTCACTTTAAAATAAAATTTTAAAAAACCTAGTTTTATAGGTTGAACAATATTGGATAAATAATTTTTGCTTCCTAATAAATAACATGCATATACATATACAAAATAAAATGCAGGGAAAAAATAATTTGCATCTAGGTTTCATTAATTCTGTTAAAAACCATACAGTAACATTAAAAGAACTTAATGACTACTAAATAAAATATTTTTTTTAGCCATCTATAAAAGTAAAGATATTTAAAATTATTTATTAATATTCTTACATGAGAAAATTATTAAATACTTCTCTGCTTATTTCTTTCAATACGGGAGAAAATTCTATTGTTGATAACTGAAATTATGAATATCTCAAAAGCAATTCAAGAATAAATTTGGAAAAATTTTTGTATCTGAAAATGTTAATAAAAATTAGCAAATCTTAAAACTGTATACTCTTTTAATATCACTAAATAAAATTTATAAAAGAATTTATATTAAAATATCTAATACATCAGTTTAACCATTTAAGTATTTCTAGTGGAAAAAAATACTTACATAAAAACAACAGAATATTGCATCCATAATTATAACAGGAAAACACAAACTTAAAGTAAGTAAATAGATTAGTCCTACACCACCATAACAGTGAGAAGAGAACTGATTCAAACTGCAAAGTGTTTGAAGTGTGCAAGCCCACAAAAGAAAGTGAAAGTCTAAATATGATCAATATTACAGGGCCTCAAACAAGTAAGCTAAACAAATGAGAAGCTGAGGCCAACAAAGCATAAACAGATAGAGTAGGCAACCTGTTACTTGGACAGACAGCTTGTTTTATTATCTATACTTATTTCTTGGAAACTGATTTATGAAAGAGGAAACAATAAATACATCATTTTTTTAATTAAAGATTTTAATAACCATTATTTTTATATAAAATGTGTTATTTTTTTAATGTTATCACAAAAATATTAATAAATTATGTAAAAACATTACACAAACCTTCTCACAATCAATTACTCCCCCCCCCCAAAAAAAGAATAGTTAAATATGCTACTCAGAAAAAAGAAGGAAAACGAGACTATTTTCATAAAATTGGTTTATTAGATTTGATCATATATTAAGAATCACATCTCAGGTTAGTGTACCAAATTTGAAAAAAAATTGTCAGCATTCAGTTTTAGTTTTCCCCTCATTTACTATAATTTTTTTTTTTACTTTGAATTTACTACAATGACTAGAGTTATAGATCTTCATGAGCAAAATCTGATAAACAGATTTTGAAAAATTAAATAGATTTTTCAGTATTTCTTAATAGCTCATGAACTGAATTTTTTGGTACTACAGTGACCCATACATTTTATTTCAATATTTATTTATATTTAAGCAAAATTTGATCAAAATCACTAGATCCTGATGACCAAAAGGTTTTTTCAAAAAAACTTTCTTTTGAAAAATTAAAAAACAGTGCTGAGGTATGGACAAACAAGACATATTTGCCAAATTTATCAAAATCGATTTATTGATTTAATCACCAGTGATGTGTGCACAAAGTAAATCTAATTAATATTTGAAGAACAATTTTTTCACGATCACCAAACTTTCTTTAAATTTCGTATAAAGAGAAAGTAAAAATTCTAGGTATATTTTAAAGTTACAAAAGTTTTTTTTAAAGTATAATTTGTATCAATTACATGTAAACAAACGTAGTAATTGTTTGTGCAAATGTAAACAAATGTGCAAATTATGTTTCAAAGTAAAATAATATTTACCAAGTTAAATCATTGCCACAACAAAGAAGGGTTAAAAAATTTTTTTAACTGAGTTTGTTCCTTAGTTGTTCAGACACAGCTCCTAATGTAGTTTTAAGGCACATAATATGCCAAAAATAAGTAAAGTAATATTCAGATTTTATGTAGCCTGTAAGTTTATTTCATAAAGAATAAAAACAAAACAAAAATTACATCTGAAATGTAGTGTACACCACACGATCTTGGAACACTACAGCTACACTAACTAAATTTTAACAGTAGCTTAATCAGTAAGTTAGTGGAGCTACCCCTGCCCATAGGCAGTTCGCTAAAAACCTGACCTTTACCCAGTCAGGCTATTTACTACAGTTAGATTTTCCATGTGTCAGCTACATCGATCCTTCTTCTTTATTAATAAAACTGCATGAAGTAAAGACATAAAGAACTAATTCATAGCTAAATAGTATACCCTAAGTACAACATATAAAACCAAACATGCTGTTTAAATATTCTATTTAAATGTTCTTTTATCTATTATTAACAGTTTTGGTATAATAGGACATGAGCTATTGGAGTATCCATCATGGTAGGACTCAGACCATGTACCTTAAAGTAAGCAAGCATGAATGTAGATAACTTTTTGAGGCATTATATTAAAGTGTGTGTGTGTGTGTGTGTGTGTGTGTGTGTGTGTGTGTGTGTGTGTGTGTGTGTGTGTGTGTGTGTGTGTGTGTAGAACTCAAGTTTACAGTTTTTGTCTGCTTTCATTCAAACTCAGCAGGAAAATTGATTTTGGTAAGAATTTGAACAAACTTGTTTTTTCCAGAAAAATCAATTCAATTACTTTTAAATGGCAGCCGTTCCAAATCATTTTTTAAAATTTCTTCATTTTTTAAAAAAATTTAACGATCGTAATCAATGTTAAAATTTGCATTGATTTTCAAATTCTTATTGAAAATTTAAAATATAATAAATGCAGACTTAATGTACATCCTTAAAAGTTTAATAATGAGGAAGGTGGAATAAAGGTGCAGCTGGGCCTCTACAATGTGATTTCTATCCCTAAGAAGGATGAGGATAGTTTAAGTCAACTTCCATCACAATAAGGCAACAACTGCTGTTTACAGAGGCTGCTTCAGCAGGGGGAAGCCAACGCTGCTGTAGTTCAAGAACCTTGGAAGACAGGAGGCAGGATAGCAGGACTGGCTGTAAGCAGAGGTAAGTTGGTTTGTGACAGATTGGCTGCTAGGCCTAAGTCTTGCATAGTTGTTACGAATAATATTGAGATATTTATATTGTCTTCTTTATGTTCCAGGGACTGCACAGTAATCAGTACTGAATTACTTGTTGAAACTACGAGTAAAAGGGTTGTACATATCTCTTCACACGAGGACACAGATAGCTTCCCGTCCATCAGTTTTCGGAGGATGCAGCATTCCAATGATGCGGGTATTCAGTTATTCAAAGTAGATGTCAATGCACATTACACAGTGTGGAGAAGCAGCGATACAAATGAGAGAGGTGAGCAACTACTTTCCTTTATTGCAGCATCTATACTTTATATTTTAAATAAAGGTAATACACCAACCTTTGTAATGAAGGCTAGAAGTGAGATTTCAGATCTTACTCTTGGGATCAATGGCATTTACTCCGTGTTGGGAAGGTGGTGTCTAAAGAGCCCACACAGGGTGGGTCTAGGTGGTGTCTATATTGGATCACAGGCACATACTCATAGATCTCGGAGTAGCCGATCTAAATTCCAGGATTACCAGATGGGGAGCCTTTGAAGAGAGTCAAGGAGGAGCCTTTGATATCATAGGAGGTCGATAGGTAACTCACTGGAATTACAGTATGTAGCTGATAGAATGGTACAGACAGTTGTAGATTCTTTTCAAGGGGAATTTTCCTCTTATGAGGAAGGTGACTAGAGTTAATGTCAAATGGTGGACTTTCTAAGTAAACAGGACAGGTTAAGAGGTTGTTTAATGCAGCCAAATGATACAGTAAATGGGAGGCTTATAGGCGAGTCCTGACCAAGTTTAATAAGGCATTAAAAAGGACAATGGGATTTATAAAGGAAGTTCTGTGAGTTGGATGATCATACTTCTCAGGGAGTACGGCTTCATAAGATCCAGGCCTCGTATCCTTTGAACTCCATGAGAAGCCTCATAGGTCCTAATGGGAAGTGTAATGGGGTCTTAACTGGAGAAGACACTTTAGAAGTTTTACTCAGGGAACTCTTTTCTGATTTAAGTGGTCAGGAATGGAGGAAGGGAGCGAGGGTTAGATATTCCCTACAGGGAACCTAATAGGAGAGACTGGAGTATTGCAAACCAGACTATAGATATAAATAAGTTAAGATGGGCTATAAACACCTTTAAACTATTCAAATCACCAGGTCCAGACCCACTCCTTCTGACTCTACTCTATAGGTCACAATCTTTTTGGCTCTTTTTTAACACGGAAGAGAGTCTATCACTCTTATCCTGTTAAGATTGTATTAGGCCAGCATAGCCACCAGATATGTATCTCTGGGATAGAAAGTAGCCCATGCTGTCTTTATTCTAAAGCTGGGGTGAGCATTGTACCATGAATCCAAGATTTCTAAGGCCTATCAGTCTGACTTTGTTCATTCAGAAGGCTTAAGAGGAACTAGTAGAGAAACATGTTAGAGGTAATTCCTATGCATGTTAGCCAGTATGCCTACCATTTAAGGAAAGGTTGTGAGAGTACACTTCATATTCTGGTTCACAGAGTGGAAGGGCTGTAGAGACTGGAAATATCTAGAGACCACAGAATATTCTATTCTATTCTCAAATGAAAAGGTTCTTTGTGTCTACTTCTCTTTTCTAAGATTTTTTTATCCATTTAAAATCCTCTCAATGAAATAGTTCAGAAAAGGAAATTTTCCTATACTGCATACAAGAGTGATCAAAAAACTAGAAAGATGACCTTAAGAAATACACTAAGAGCAAAGAAATAAAAACTATAAGAACTTTAATAATTTACACATATAAATACAGAATGTTTACACACAGAAAATATATCAGTCACAAACCAACTAAAATGATAAAAAAAATGTTTTTACAGTTAAATGTCCTTGTAACTTGAGCAGGCTAACAATATAAAAGCAAGTTATACTTCAAGGCTGTTTTTGCACTGAATGATACAGACATAAATAATATTATTCATAAAAGCTTGTACTAACTATACAAATTACTAACTCTTATAGCTAGTTTTGAATTATTACTGTACTAGTAACAGACCACTCCTAATAGCTATTTGTGTTGAAAATATTCACAGCACACAGCTGACGCGTTACAAAAAATTACCAAAAAAATGCAGTAACACAATAACTTTTTTATCTTAAAAACATAAGATATCTGAAAAACATTTCAAAATCTGATTTCACCACCATAATCAGTATTAACTTGCAAAAATTAGCATTTAATTTTTTAAAAATTTACAAACATTCAAAATATGGAAATGAACATAATCTGTTCACGGCTAGATTTTTTTAATTCTTTCAAACTAAATTTAAAAGTTGATAGTGTAAATTATACAGATTTTTAATGCTGATAGCAAGCATCAAATCAGATTTTCAAAAAAGTTATGATTTTTACGCTTTTGAATGGCTGCCATTTTGAAACTTCAAATTTTGCTGAGTAATAAATTTTTAACTAGTGGCTCCCAAACAAGATTTTTCAGATTATACGTTTTGTTTAGGTAGAGGAGGGCCCTAATCAAAATCATTAAAACTGATTTTTTGTCTATTTCTGGAAAATTAATTCAATATGTGTCAGCTATATACACCTACAAATTCATTTGTCTGGCCTCTCAGATGCCTTAAAAACAGATACCTGTGTATATTCATCAACACCTTACAATCAAATTTTATTCAATCTATACATTTGTATTAATACAAAATACTTTTTTTTATTTCATTGCCTGAAATTGACCAATTACTTGCCTGAAATTGCCTGAAAATTGACATACTTTATAAATTCCAAATTATTTTAGGTACCATATTTGACAGGAAACATATTGTAAATTGAACACGAAACATGAAATACAAGGATAAAATAACCATAAACAAACATCAAGATCAATCAAGAGATAGAATCCTGTTGTTAAGAAACGAGGATAGAATGTGTTGTTTAAAGGAAATAGCAAACCTAGCGTGACCATGATGTAAGAAGATTCTATGACCTACATGTTCAGGCTTCAAGCAACCTGTTCCAAATAGATTGCAATGCTGCAGAAACCAGTTTCCTTCTTTAGGCTGAACAAATTAACTTTTCAATTAGAATTGTAAGAACGGTTAAGAACTTGGATTTATAGAGTATGTTTTATATTTTTTAAAATAATATTTAAATAGTTGGGTACAGTAGGCCTACTTAGTTTGAACTTTTGAAACCTGTAATATACTTTTTATGTTTTTAATAAATAGCTTACTTTTTTATTGTAATTTTACTAAGTTGCTACATATCAAAAAGAAATATAGCTGCAAAATGCAATTGTTTATGAAGTAATCTTACAGCTAAGATTACTTAGTGGATCTTATTCACTAAGATCCAATAAATAACTGCCTAACAATTTATTCACAAAATGAAATACATTATAAATACTAACATTTTTTTTTAAAGTTTAAAGATAAAAAACTTTTGATATATTTTTTCATCAAAGGTTTTAAACGAGATAATAAATCGTTTTGAAAGGGACACACACACACACATAAAACATATAATTTGAAACAAGTATTCTACTGGCTTTCCAGTAACATGAAAATAAAACTGATAGCAAAAAAATTTTGAAATAGAGGAAAGAAAATGAAAGGAGTCAAAAATGTATTTTTGATACAAAAAACATGAAAGAAAATCTAAATCTATAAAAGAAGATTGACTGATTCATAATCAACTTACAGCCAAAACTGTAATAACAAGAGGTTTGAAATTTTCAGGATATCTTTGTACTGTTTTAAAAGCATGCATTATCAAGAGGGTTTTTCAATATACAACCCTTAAAAGAATAAAAAGGTGATATAAAAGTTTCTTTTAGAAAAAACATTGTTTTACTTGGACTCTCTTGAAAGTAAACACAATATAAATACTTTAAAAACACAAATAATGAAACACGTATTTTAGCATTTCCCAGAATTCATCTTCTAAAGGAGTAAAAAAGGGGGGGTATAACAGATTACATTGGGGAACATTTTTTTGACAGAATTTTCTTGAAACATAACAAAAAAACTCTAAAACACAAAATATTGAATCACATATTTCAGTATTTTCCAATAATTCATTCTTAAAGCAGCAGTTCATAATGTTTAATATTATTATTTTTTGTGGTTTATGTTGTTTAGTTTTTATTTGAAAAAATAAACATTTAAGGTTTTTAAATGTATACTTGTATCACTCTCTCCCTCTATTCCACTATATTGCTGCTACCGCTACAGCTTGACTGTGATGGCAGACAGATGATTGTCACTGCCAGTCAAAAACTAATAACCTTAATGAATGTTGTTGATAATGCAATCACATAGGCATGTGTTATATTTTATGTGACATAACAACGGTTGTTGATTATATGTATTTTAGCAACTGGTTGTTTATTATGGATTCTTTATGATACTTTTCCATGTTTTGTATCTTGCATGTTCTGATTAATTACTAAAGTTATATCATTATAAAATCTTCTTTTTTCTTATGTAATAATATAATTATAACAGGTTATGGGCCTTTAAGAAAGAGTAAATTAAAATCTTTTTACTTTAAAAAATCACATTTTAAAAATGTTGAATTTAAGAAAGAGTTTTATAGAGTTTAATGTTATTAAAAAGGTTGCTGAAATGTCCAATAGTAAAGAAAAATATAGAACTGAACAGTTTGTTGTAAAAAAATATGACCACTGGAAATTTTGCATGGAACTTGTGTTGGAAAGAAATTAGGTACTGAAATGTATTGAAAAAGAAAAAAGGAGAACTTGATACAGCATTTAAAGAACTTGATGTATTGTGTTGGGTCAATTATTGTCCAATGTATCAGTAATTCTCATTTGGTGCAAATCAAAAGCACTTACAACTGCTTACGAGACGTTAACTGCTCTTGAAATTTTTTTTTCAAAGAAAAGATATTGCAAGTCAAATACACTTGAGAAAAAACTGTTGACAATGAAACCTAAGGAAACCCAAATGTTAGAAAATTACTTTATTAAAGAGGTTATAAAAGAACTGAAGTCTACCTAGCGCAAAATTTAAAGATACTGATGTTGCAACTTATCTATTAATGTAACATTAACATGTAACATTTGTGTATGTTGTAAATCATCTACCAAAACCTTTTGATGGAATTATATAACTGCAAAAGAAACACTGGATATAGATAAATTGAAATTTTTTAAAGGAAAATTATCAGATCAAGAAATGAAGATAAAAAGAAGAAAATACAAATAAATCTGGTAATGCAGCTTTCATCTCAAAATCAAACCATTCAACAAAAACAATAGTTATAACAAAGGAAATAATAATGGTTTTTTTAAAACTGGACAGTACAACAGATGACATAATTATTACTCATGTTATTCCTTTCAGAAGTTTAATATATAGAATTATAAAATGTTATTTGTTTGTTTTACTTAAAAAAATAGAATATTAGAAGATATAGGTTAAGTAAAGCCATAGATAAACCAGTGAAAATTTAATTAATGTAACAAGAAATGAAACATACAAGGCAGACTTAAAAAATAAGTCAGATACAGTTACAATTGAAAAAATTTGTATTGGTAAAAAAAATTAATGAGATGAGTTTGAAATTTGCTACAAAACGAGTGACAAGAGACATAATAAAGCCTTACATAAACAACACATTTGTGTGTGTGTGTGTGTGTGTGTGTGTGTGTGTGTGTGTGTGTGTGTGCCTGTGTTCATACATAATTAAAATTTCACAACAAACATATTTCAGTGATTCACAAAAAGCATTTTAATACTTTGTTTACAGCCTTTGTTGTTTGTCCGAGTTACAAAAATTTGCTGTTATCTATTAACAGTTTATTAGAAACCTATTTATAAATAATTTTTAAAAAACAGGCAATTAAGTTACTTTTTACAAATTTATTAGTTTTTAAGCCTACAAATACTTTAAAATTTTCCAAAAATTACATTTCTTTTGTAGTACTATTTTTAATTAGTCACTGCATAAACTAAAAAAGGGCAGTGTAATGGTTATGGGCCTAGGATGTTTATAAAAAAATATAACCACTGAATATTTTTTTGATTTTTTTTATTCAAATATCCTAATAATTTTATTTTTTTAATAATTGTAAGTTAATACAGTGCATTAGAAAAATTAAAAGTTATTTCTGATATATATATATATATATATATATATATATATATATATATATATATATATATATATATTTATTTATTTATATTAATATTTCTAATGCAAAAGGCATGAAGACCTTTAAGCCTATTATTTTGAGGGATATCATTTTGTATAGATAAGAGTTTGGGATTTTTTTGTTTATATAATACCGTGTTTTTATTTCTAAAATATTTTGAAGTGTAGGTTCTTTGCGACTATAGGTTTGTAGTTAACATTAAAACTCTAGATTTATGTCAAAGGTTGGATGCAAAATATAAGACAATAAATAAAGCGAATAAAAACAATGTACAATGAAAATGGTGGACCAAAATGACAACATATGTATGCTATCTATGGTAAGAAATGCACTTTATTCACTACACCATTATGAATGATTTTGTCAGCAATGATAACCTTAAAGGTTTTTTGCCAGAAAAAAATGATTTGAAAAGATAAGTATTTTGTTACAGTAGGGTCATTTGTTCTTGGCACTTAAACCTGCTGTAAAACTTATTTTTACCCCCCCCCCAAAATAAAACAGAGCACAATGATTCGTAAAATAGACTCTGTACATGTCTGTAACCTCTAGGATGGTACATTGAGATGTAGCCTCAAATCCTGGTCTATGTGTAGGTCTAAACTAAAAGTGCCAAACAGTTGACCCTGTTATATAAATGACAGAATATACTATTTATGTTAGCAGCATCTAAACTGTAGGCATATTCACATTAATACAAGGTTTGAGGATATCAAAAAAATGTGTTGATTATGCAGCATGTTGTGAAATGTAGCATCTATTTGATCATACTGCTGTAAATTAACACCTATGCCTACTCAATTAATGTTTAGCAGTGTAATATTGTCAAAAAATTGTGTCAAATTAATAAATTTCAAATTCAAATTTGTGTAATTCAAGTAACTGTGCTGTACAGCATCAAGTGAAGGCAGGGCTGGGCTGTTCCATGTCAAATCAAAACTATTTTAAAAGAAAATTTAATCTCAGAAAAATTTATGTCAGATTTTCATGAAATTTAGAAAAGGTGTACTGTTCTATGACTTGAAAAAATACCAAATCATATTGAGATATGTCTAGGCTACTTGTTTTTCAATTAGGCCTACAGTTATTTAAAGTTTTCAAAAATTAGCAGAAAATCAAGAACAGAAACTGTTTTAGCTGTTCTAAGAGTTCCCCTAATTCAGCTAGAGAGCTGAGATATATATCATTTTACAGCATTTTTCATGCCCTTCCCTGATGTAGGCTGTACAATATACACTACAAGCTAAGAAAAATTTATCCATTTCAAATCTAAATTAACATTTTAATTAAATAAATGTTAAATTAAATAAATGTTTTCAATTTTTTGTTGTTGTTGCAAAATGCTTTATTACATACCCAAAAGCTATAATCCAAAAAATGAAGTTTCGTAAGTATGGAAAGCGAATAAAATAAAAAATTAAGTGACCCAGATAAAATCAAAATCACTCCATGCCAAAGTAGATAACATGTTTTTAATAGTGACAACAATTAATTAAAGCATGTTATTAATAATAAAAACAACAGAAACTTTAAAAAAACTTAATAACCTAACACGGTTGTATGTGAAGAACCTAAAGTGACTGTACAACTAACACGGATGAATATGTTAAACATAAGCTTGCCAAGTACAACGAAACTTTTTTAACAAAAAACAAGGTTGTATGTGAACTTAAAATGGTTGTGCATGTTAAACTTAACATGGTTATGCATTTTAAATCAAAACACGCCGGTTGAAAATGAAATATTAAAAAAATAGATGAACATGCATGAACACTACCGAGTGACAAACAGCAATTACATCACAATTCACATAGTACATTTGGTATTCTCTATGCAATGTGACAATATAATTCTGTAAAAAATAGAAATCATAAGTAATCGTAAAAAAATGGCAATTATGCAGTGTATGTTGTTTTTTTTCCAAACAGTAATTTTTGAATATTTTTTTGCTTTATTTTATACATTATTATCTAATTTAAACATATTCACCCACAGAAAATAATTTTTTTAAAGATTACTTATGATTTTAGGCCGTTTTTTATGGAACTATATTGTGGCATCATTGCTGTTTACACACATTGCACTCAACATATTAAATTATTATTAACTACATGTACTTACTGCTCATGCAAGTCACACATTCTGACAGCCATTACTAAATGTTAAGGTTCATTCCTTTTAAGATTGGTTCATTCTTGTAATGAAAATATTGTTAACATGTCATCTGTTATTTGTGAACTTTGCGATTTGTGTCTTTTTGTGTTAGATTCACTACTTACAACTGTGTCACAGGTCATTAAATAGCTTACTAGGTTATCAAGTATTATTTTTTTTTAATAAAAGTGTTTTTTATTACGCAGCAAACGTGTTAGTTAGGTTCATCAATCAACAATCTTGTCAGGTTATTAAGTACTCTGTTTTAAAAAAATAAAGGTTTTTATCGCAGATTAACCGTGTTAGGTAGGTTCACCATGCAAAATCAAGTCAGTTAGAATATTATTTTTTTAATAAATTTGTTTATATCACCCAACAACCATGTTAATTAGGTCACCACTCAATAACCATGTCAGTTAGATTACTGAATACTTTTTTACAAAAAAGTAAAAGGTTTTTTATTGTTTTAACGATCAAAAATACATTAGCAATTTAGAGGTCACAAAAGGCACTTTTATTTTTGATTTTATCAAACTTCCCGTGCTTTCCATACTTTTATATTTTGGATTATTGCTTTTGGGCATGTGATAGTTTTTTTTTTTTTTTTTTGTGTTTAACGTCCGACTATTGTGCACACTTGGGCTAATGCAGACGGTCCATGTGATAAAGCATTTCAGTGAAAAAATTACTGAAAAAATCAAACAACTAACACTGCATATTTACAAAACAAATATTTTCCACAAGTAGATACCTCTCAATTGAGTATTAAAGTATGTAATAAAAGAAGAAAATATTCAAAAATCACTATTTTAAAAAAAGTTACACTGCATAAATACACATTGTTGTAAATCATCAGGTATAATATAAATGTGTCATAATATATTTCATCTGAATACTTCTGGTGAGATATTCAGGTAATTGTAATGCAGGTTGTCCATAGAAAATTTTGGGAAAATTCCTTGAATAGTGAGCTTTGATTTTCCTAATTTTTAACTAAACTCACTTACAAATAATTTTATTATGCCTTCCTTATAATTGTATAATATTCCACTCCGAGAGCTAACACAAAGGAAAAAAACTTAAAAGGTTAAGGTTTAATGTACATGTAAATGTTAATGTAAAAGGTTAAGGTTTAAAAAGCCTAAATAAGACTTTTACATAAAAAACCTACGTTGTTAGGTTAAAATTCACAAAACCTAGATTTACATCAAGAAAAATTGAACTTACCTTAAACTTAATCTAATAAAAACGTCGCCTAATTGTTGTCATTTTTAAGTTAAGAATATCAAAACACATTCACTTTTATACTAACGCAATTTGTTAATATTAGCCTATATTATTAAAAATATAGGTTAAGGAATGTTTTGTATTTTAAAATATAATTATATAACTTGCGTGTATAGTCCAGAAACTTTTAAACAGTCTTAAACCTATACACTAAAATCACAACTTTAATTACTTTCAAAAACATTTACTTTATAGTTTGATTCATATTTGTGAGCACAATAATAATAATTAACGGTTAATAACTAATATTTCATCACAACAATATTGTAAATTGCCATAGAATCAGAATCATAGATAGATTATATGTATTGTCACGGCCTTTTCAATTTATTCTATGTTCTAATTATTACTAACTTTGACATAATATAAAAAATCATTGAATGGACACTTCACTGAGGATTACTTTATACAATTATTACAAGTTTTTCATTTACAATAATATATTACATTTTCGGCCTATACATGTCAAATGGAAAGGTTTAAGGAACTTCCAACACTGCATTGTTCATTTATTTTTTTTTAGCTTGGCGAATCATAGGAATGAGAGCTATAGCCTAATCTAACCAATTCTGCCCGACCCTAAGCCTCGTCTAGCCTGCAGCCGTCGGGATGAGCTTGCTATCTCGTCAGGCAGGTGTCTTCGCTAATCCGTTCAATAGGGGGCATAAATATAAACTGTAATGTGCCATTTTACAATAGTAATAGTTGAAAAAATAAGACACAAAATAGGTACTACGGTAAAATTGATACAAATGCAGATCATATCAAAATTTTGCGGAGCAATAAAAAGTTTTTAATTTCTTTTTTCTTATATTTGTAAATTTGTTGAAATATAAACTTTAGTGTTTTACGAATAAAATGCAGTACTTATAGTTAGCCTGTGTGAATTTTGATGTTTACATCAATCTGAATACTTTACATAATACAGTATTAAATATTATGTTACAGATTATATTACACTTACATAATATTAAATATAAACTATTAAAAGAATTTATCAAAAGAATGGAGCGGACGAACCGCATAAGTCAGTTAGAAAACAACTATCACATCGTAGTTAATAGCACACAGCAAGGACCGTTATCGTTCGTAGCATATGATTTCAATGATCCTTTGAAAGGTATTTGATGCCGAACAAAAATTAATTTTTAATCATACTATACAGGGTCCGTCAGTGATTTTCTTTTTCACGCTTGACTATTGTGCACATTTGGGCTAATGTAGACGATGGGATGATTTATAGAGTATGAAAATGCCAAGCCCTGGCCGGGAATCGAACCCGGGTCCTCGAGGTGAGAGCCCAGTACGTTATCAACTAGGCCACCAATAGAACATTGCCTAGTTGATATTATGGTTAAATATTGAAACGCATATTAAATATGCTTAGTCAGTGAAACGGGATGATTAAATAGAGTAATTGATTGTTGGAAAAAACTTTTTAAATATTTTCTTAGTAACTAATTGAATAGTACAAGAATAGCCATTATGGGTACAATACGAAAAAATATTATTTTCTGAACATTACGTCTACAAAATGTCCTACATTGCAGTTAAGACTTTCCTGGAGCCTGGATTGGAAGTTTTGCATGACCTCTCGCACATGCTGACATATATTGCCGCAATCTCGTCTAAAATTCGTTGTTTGAGTGCTTAAATGGTTGTGGGGTGGATCTGCTTGAAACACTTTTGTTTTTAGGTATCCCCATAAACAAAAACAGGCCCAGATGTGTTACTTATTCCAATGCGAAGGGCATGTTATTTGGCTGATCGACAAGGACTTCTAACCATAACCTGGTGAACAGCTGCGATGTTTTCATGTATTCGAACAGTTTTTACACTCCCGCCTCTTTTTTTAGACGTTGATCCCGTTTGCTCGAGGTTGTTTATCCATGTTCTAATTTCATTATCTGACGGAACAGGATGGTTACGCGGTATTTTAAAGTAACGTTGGAAAGCACGTCGAGGTTGCAAAAAAATTTCGCCATTTTATTAATGGCTTTCACCGCGTAGTTTTACCCGTCCAACGATCCGTTGCAACTAGCCTTGAGACGTATATATCGGAACAGGTATTTCTACTAAGTATTTGTCAGCCCTAGTATGTACCTAATACGGATACCTGGAATACTATGAATACTGAATACTATGTGCTATGCGCATACTTATTGTTACATCTCCTGCCTAAGAATTCTGAGAATACTAGCATGAAGGATTCTGCCTAGTATTCTGAGAATACTAGCAAGGAGGATTCTGCCTAGTTTTCTGAGAATACTAGGAATAAGTGTTTTGCCTAATATTCCGAGAAATATTATGTGCTAAATCCTACTATCATCTTTGACTAGCTTTACTGTTGGACAAAGTAACAGTGTACTTGACAGTCTTGTAAGATGAAATTCTAAGTGTATGTGTATGGATAAGTTATAATAAGGCCTCCTCGATGGCCTAGTGGATAGCGTACTAGGCTTTTACCCCGAGGACCCGGGTTCGATTCCCGGCAAGGGTTTGGCATTTTCATACGCTATAAATCACCCTCTCGTCTGCATTATCCCAAGAGTGCATAATAGTCTGATGTTAAACACCAAAAACAAACAACATGGATAAGTTATTGTTTAATACCAAAAATACTTTGATTTCATTTCAATATTATTTTTTATCTGGTTATGATAAGTTAGGTTATATTGGAATTAATTCAAACTGGAATATCTTTTTTAATTTTTTTTTATGACCACAATAATATGATGTCATTTAAGGCTATTATTATATTGAAAAATAATATAAAGATATACATACTTTACCTCTTTTTATTATTGAACTGTCTGTAAACCTTCAGATATATTATACCTTCAGTTATTATTAATCTTCAATTATGTTATTGAAGTATAATTAGAAATTCAAATACTATATCTTACCAACAACTTAATGAGAATTAAAACTGAACAAACCATATATATTTAATTTACTTTGTCACTGTAATACTAAATAACTGGAAATTAAACTAATACTCAAAATGAAATGTGTAGTTTAGATTTATCAGTGCAATTAGTACAGTGTTATATCTATATTTTATTTGGTATTTTCAACACTAGGTAATGTAAATACTAAGAACAGGTATGTCTACATACTTGGAACAGGTATACCTAGTACCAAAAACCCCTAGTATGACTCATGACTAATTGCAACTAAATGGTAGATTGTGCAGGTGGTGACATGCCAGTAACCATTCTCCTACTATCTGCCTACTTTGTCTCAAGACCACCTACAATCATCCCTTTTCATTGGCGGACCCTATACTTAATTTTACTTACCCTGCAAAAGGTCCAGTAGCAAAACGGTGATTTTTTCCAAAATATGCTTTTTGACACACAGAAATAAAAAACATGTACAATACACAACAATTATGTAAAACTCCTTTCTTGTTTTGATCCAAATTAGGTTTATTAAAACTGTTATAACTGACATGTCAAAATTAAAAGGAGACATGAAAACTTAAAGTTTTAGACAATTCTAGCACCCTAACTTTGAAAATATTTTTTTCCTTTTAAGGCTTTACCTCAAAGGAGTAACTATTACTGAACAACTAATATTAAATGTTTTTGCCATCAACCTATATTTTTCCAAATGTCAGACTGCTACAAAATCCATTTTCACAAAATTTAGTAGTGATTGCTTACATCATAAAAGGTGTGTTTAACAACAGACTAGACATGCACATGAATTTGTAACGGTCCTTAGTTTTGTCTACGAAATTAAAAAAATGATAATAAAATATTTTGTTCTCAATGGAAAATATAATTATTGCTACCATAATTATTCTGTAAAATATTTTTTTTAATCTAAATAAATTTGAATCAATATCTAGCTGTGTTCCTACTGTCTAACGTTCTACGTTTAACTTTAGCTGTGCGGCAATCAGTATAATTTACACCCATACCTATGCTCCCCTTTTATTGTCACAACAATCTTTGAAAATTTGAGCTTTTTAAGCTTAGCTTTGAAGTCTAGCATAGCTAAAATGTAATTTAGGTAGGCAACTATAACAGTCAATAGCAGAAACAATTTTTCATTGTAGATGGTATACCAATACGAAGCAGAACTTACATTATAAGGCCTCATTTTCTATAAGCTTTATTTTTTATGTAATTTATTATTTAAAGACCAGGTTAACAGGTCCTTACACTACCCCTGTATATTAACATATCTACTGAGTGTTCATACTAGCCTCACATTGGTGAGGTGTTTACAACACTAGGGTGTTTATGACACCTAATAGTTAACATGTTAACTATTACAGTTATTCCACTGTATATGGATATGGCATTTTCAAACTTTTAAATTGTCCACTCAAAATATTTGTAAAATTTGTTTTGTATAATATTTTATACACAAAAGGCATAGAATTTTCGTTTTCGAGTCTTTAAATTAAAAATTTCCTCTCCCTCCTCTTTCTTGTGACCATCCCCAGTTAGCCCCTTTGTGTTAGTTCTAAATCACCCACTGTATATATAGTAATCCTTAAAAATTTCATACACAGTAGTAATCCCACAGTGTCTGTAAAATTTTCTATTTTCCCACCTAGTGGAAAATCTATTAAACAAATATTGCCTAAAATTGTGCATTAATTAAATGTCTAAAACTAAATACTATGTGTATAAAATCATTGTAATACACTCTTATTTAACTTATCACTAAAACTTTGTAGGTTAAAAGTTTGTTAATGCAAATTATGGCTAAAGTTGTAACTGACGAGAAAACTTTGGATATGAACACTTTGATAGGCAAAATTGTTGTGATATAGTACAAAATGTAGAAAATGGAAATGTTGATAAAATAAACTAAAATAGAAGAAATGATCTCATTAAATGATAGTCAGTTATTAACACAGGAGGAGATTGTCACAATCCTTAAGAGCTTGTAACAATTCATAATTCGGAAGTTAGGAGAGGTTACTGACAGCAGATTATAAAGACAACACATAAACCAAGGCAATTGCTGACAAAATTCTAAAACACTGACGTCATGGCCCCCAAGATTAGACTAAATAATAATATTACCTCAATTTGTGATTTTCATGAATTGTGTTTATAGAGATGTGTGACAAATACTCATGGACCTTTTTCAAGAATAGAACTGTATATTATTAAATAGCATTTATATTAGAGACACATGTTAGAATAGGGATAACCCATTAATATTGTTGATAATACTTATCTCTAATTGGCTCTATATGTTTAATTATTTTCAAACTAATAATTTAAGGATTATATTATATTTACATTTCATCAACGTCAACTCATAAGTCAGCCACAGACTAGTGAAAAAAATCCTACACGTCTTTTAAATTCTTTCAGAAATAACAATAATAAAATATGTAATTCTTAGCAAACTCAAGAACTATGTATGAGCAGGTGTACTCTTTTCAAAATTTTATACGAAAAGATAACTTCATGAAAAGTACCTTGATTTACTTTTCAACATAATTTCCACCAGTATTACGGCACTCAGAAATCTGTCACCTGATTTGGTGACCACTACAACTCAGCAAATTGAACATCATGGCTTTCACCACCTAGATGCTTTTTTAAATGCAGGAACTTAAAGTAGTGAATACTGGCTGCTAGGTCAGAACTGTACAAAGGGTTATCAGCCAAATGATGATATGAGATCTTGAGTTCAATTAGCCATGACAGGCATTGTCACGAAGCAAAATAATCCTCTTATTTAACATGCCAAAAACCTTCTTTTTTTGGTTTGCATGGTACAATTTAGTTAAGATTTTACAATAGGTTGCAGTATTTAGATTTTAACATGAAACAAAAAAATCTATAACACCCTCTTTCATATCCCAAAACACAGTGAACATGATTTTCAATGCTGAAATTGTTTCCTTGAACTTCAATTTCTTGGATAATGTTGTATGCCGCTATTACATGGCTGTTGCTTTGATTTAGGTGTAACACAAACCAACCAAGTTTTGTTGCCAACGAAAATTTGGCTTAAAAAAATCATTACCAACAACTTACTGGCTAAATATTTGATCTTGAGGACTTCAGTCAACTCTTTCAGTACTAGCTAGCATGAGTACAATTTACAATAATTTATGTGTTCTGCCACAATTTCATAAAGAACACTGTTTGAAACTCGAGGAAACTCATTATAAAGTCAAAATCCTAAACGTTCTTTTGAATGTTTTTACATCAAGCCTTCAGTAATAATAGGTCTTCAATTTCTTTTCTCATCATGAACATTTGTACAAACATCTCTAAAAATACTAACCCATTTTCTTATCATTGTATCAAAGTACTCAAATACTCAAAGTTCTCTACATATTTCACTAATCTGCTGATGAATTTTTCAGGCGGTTTCATGCCTTTTGCATTAAGAAAATGAATCATAGCATATATTTACGAATCAAAACACAGTCTGTGAAATATTCAATTGATTGAGGCATTTTAAATACTCACAGTTGTAAACATGGACAAATGCTTCCATAATGACATCTGTGGTTAGCCAACAGGTACAGGTTTCTGCACACATGCAACCACAGTGGTTAAATATCATAACAGTAATTACTTAAAAAACATGCCTTATATATTTTTTATCTACTAAGAACTAACTTCCCCTCTTGTTGAGATTAGACTAGCATTAATTATTTTAGAAACAGGGCCCAAGTAATTTACGATTTTTAAGCAGAATGGTAAATTAAGAATGTAGGATTCTTATTAAGGAAAAAAGTGTGGTCAAATTTAAAAAAATAACCAGTAAAATTGATTATGAACAAATTTTCGTTGTTATTTTATTAGAACAATATTACAAAAAAACAAATCTCATTATAATTATCTACAGTTTTAATCATTTAATACAACAAAATGTGCAAGAAATGTTTTATTAAGTTCACTTACTCACTCATAATTGTTCCTACATGAGAATGTTTGGTAGTTATTGTTTTTAAAATTCTAAATAACAAAATATTGAGATCTTGAAAGGAGTACTTTTTGGATTGTTATACAATTTATGCACTTCATAAAATAAAAATAACAATTCATTATGTAACCTACTAATATTTAATTAAAAGGTAAATGTATAGACAATATTATACAGTGTTCAAAAAGTGACACATTATGGGAAATAGGTTCCTTGCAAATAAGAAAGTTACTTTATCCATTGCCTCAGTTACAAAAACTGTTGTTAAGTGGGTTCCATTAGACTAGGGATGCACAGACCGCGGCCCGCGGGCCGCATGCGGCCCGCCGGTGAAATTCTGGTGGCCCGCCGTCACCAAAATAATACTCTCGTACATTCGAAAAATATTGAATTCTGTATCAGAATAAAACCAAAAAAAATTTGTTCAAAAGTAAAGACGTCCATAAAACTTATGAAAATTATTCAAATACCGCGCCAGTTCATGAATGAAACGACGCCGTCGAATTAGTCCGAATAGTCCCGAATAGTGTCAACAGAAAGAAGCAGTTTAATAGTGTAGGAGAGGACCTAGGAGCTGTGCCTAGCCCAGAGGAGTGGGAGGTGCAAGGTGGAGGGGCAAAGGGCAGCCCTTCAGTCCTGCAGTCCTGACCGAGACGTGGCAGACTTCTCGAAGTAGTGTTCTGTGTTTTGTCTGATCTTCTGTACCGCCGTAACTGTTTGTTTCTGTGTTGTTGTTTGTTAACCCTTTTTTATTTTGAAGTCTTATTAAAGTTTTTTTTTATCATTCTTGCATATAGTTTAATCCAAATTCAACGTAGATCTACTGTTGCAGTGTTAACCCGTCAAGTGTATAATTGTGTTGTGAAATCGTAAGTAAAACTCTGTTATCAATAAATGTTTCCCTACCTATTTATTCAATTATTCTTGGTAATTTAAAAAAGGATGGGTAATTTAAGTAGGTACTGTAATTGTTTTTAGGTGCAGTGTTAACCCTAGACAGGATTATAACGCAACATGGACAAGCCAGGACCTAGTAAAAACGTAAGGCTAAAGATGAAAATCGGCAGTTTCAAGAAATATGGACTGAGAAATATTTTTTTGTATGGTTGCATAACAAAGTCGTTTGTTTAATTTGTAAGAATTCTGTTGCGATTGCAAAGGAATATAATGTAAAAGGCACTATGAAACGCAGCATTCTTCTTTTACCAAATTTACAGGCTAATTAAGAAAGCAAAAAGTGTTGTCTTTGAAACGGAGCTTATTGGTCAGCAAACTGTGTTCACAAAACTCATTGAAGATTCAGAAACGGCTACAGAAGTTAGTTTTGAAATTTCTCGAATGATAGCAAAGCGAAGTCGCCTTTCAATGATGGAGATTTTGTAAAAGAATGCATTGAAATCGCCGCTAAGAAAATGTGTCCAGAAGCAGCAAAAAGTTTGAGAAAATTCAACTGAATCATATGACAATCCAAAGATTTAATTATGTCTTTGTCAGCTAATATTATGGAACAATTAACTGAAAAGACTAAGATAATTGAATTTTTTCATTGGCACTCGACGAATCAACTGATATTAGTTCCACAGCTCAACTACTCATATTCATACGAGGTGTTACTCAAGATTTTGAAGTCGTAGAAGAGTTATTAGGAATGTGTTCATTGAAAGGTCAAACTAAAGGAGTTGATATACTCAATGTACTTTTGGATGAGTGTTCAAAAACTGGTTTTGACTTATCAAAATTATCGGAATTGTGACTGACGGTGCTCCTTCTATGATTGGTGTCAATTCCGGGCTAGTTACTTTGCTAAAAAAGTATCTGCAAGAAAAAACATAAACGCTGAAGATCTCATGCAGTTTCATTGCATCATACACCAAGAAGCCCTTTGTTCTAAAAAAATTGAATTTCAAAATGTCATGAAGGTGGTAGTTTCGACTGTAAATT
This sequence comes from Callitettix versicolor, assembly GCA_022606455.1. Taxonomy (NCBI): domain Eukaryota; kingdom Metazoa; phylum Arthropoda; class Insecta; order Hemiptera; family Cercopidae; genus Callitettix; species Callitettix versicolor. The sequence goes on from CM040186.1 coordinate 83,774,573, forward strand.
TCATCAAATCACGAGGACTCAATCACAGGCAATTCAAACAATTCCTTGATGACATCGAAAGCGAATATGGAGATTTGCTGTTTTATACAGAAGTAAGGTGGCTAAGTCGTGGATTGACACTTGAACGATTTCTAAATTTAATAGAAGAAATTGGAATATTTCTGGTGGAGAAGCAAAGGATGTCCCGGAACTTAAAAATCCTGATTGGTTGTGTGATTTGGCTTTTTAGTTGACATTACAAATCATTTGAATGTCTTGAACACACGGATTCAAGGCAAAAATCAACTGATATCCCAGCTCTACGCTCATGTATCATCCTTTCAATGCAAGCTGACTCTTTTCAGATCGCAACTGACTTCTGGAAATTACAATCATTTTCCGAATTATAAGAAAATGGCCGAAAAATTCAACAAAACTGCGATTAATTTCAGTTATGTAGAAAAGCTGGATATTCTGATTCACTCTTTTCAAGACAGATTTTCGGACTTCAAAAAAGTGAAACCTCTGTTGGACATATTCAGCAATCCTTTCGATTTTCAGTTGAAAATGCGCCAGAGTCAATGCAGTTAGAAATTATCGATTTGCAAAACGACCAAGATTTGCGCAACAAATTCAACGAGGAGACTTGTTGAACTTTTACCACTGCATTGACAAAAATATGTACAAAGAGTTGCGCATAAACGCTCTGAAATGTGCCAGCTTATTTGGTTCTACCTATATATGTGAACAAACTTTTTCAATACTGAATAATAATAAAACAAAAATCGAAACCGCCTTGCAAATGAAAGTTTGGAAGCAGTTTTACGTGTTGCTACAAGTAAATTTGACCCAAATATAAAAGATTGTAAGCACTATGCAGTGCCACGCTTCAAATTAATAAATTATTTTTCAATTTTAATACATTATATGCATTTTTTATTGTCTTTAATTACCTATACTTCTGGCGGCCCGCCATCAGTTCATGATTTGCCCGAGTGGCCCCTAGTTTTAATAAGTCTGTGCATCCCTGCATTAGACGATTCACACAACTGAATATGACGTTGCACACATAACATTTGTTGAGAAACTGCACCAACACATCATTCGATTTCTCCTTGCAACTTGGGAATGGTGTGAGGATGAGTTTTGTAAGCTGCATCCTTAAGGTGTCCTCACAGCCCCACGATAATAGATTTGTTTGGTATATCCATACTGTTATAATATTCAGTTGTGTGAAGTGCATAACAGAGCCCACTTTTTAACAGTTTTTGTAACTATCTCATAAGCTTTCTTCTTTTCCCATAAGGTTGTATCACTTTTTGAACAACCTGTATAATACTATGGTATACAATAAATAAATAAAAACATATTTTGGGGAAATATGGCGACAGTAACAAGTTTATCACAGATTTTTGCATTATTTGGTATGCACCATTGGCTACACAAAGGTTTAAAAAATATTAATGAATTTTACAATTACAAGTTTGTACACAGTAAGATAATAGGCAAAAAAAAATATTTTGTTCAGTTTGATAGCAAACAATTTGCTATATTTTGACCTGTATAATGTAAGGTCACAAATCAAACCAGTGTGTACAAAAACACAAGTTGGTACATTTTATGTTGTTTTATCACTTTGTGTTCATTTTAAATTTATGATAGTATCACAAGTTAATTTTTCTCACAATAAGGAATATAAAGAAAGATTGTAGATTACAAAAACTGATCTTGAGATCTTAATGGATCTTTTTATTTTTATATTTACTACTCTGCTATATGAATTACATCTACTTAGACCAGCCAGAAAAACATACCAACTTTATAAAATTAAAAATCATTATATAAAATATACTGTAATTATTAAAATTATAACTAAGCACATACAATAAAAGCATTACTTACTATTGGTTTCAACCCTTACAAGTGATATACAGTTATACATGAATTGTTGTGCCAATGCAAAGAACTATAGGCAATTTTCCGGATGAACAAGGTGAGTCAGTAAAAACATTTCTATTGAATATGAAGTAGGTGCAGCCACTGTTGCAATTAGAAAAAATAGGAACTAGAGGATTTTTGAACCATAAAGGTTTCAAAAGATAATAGGGGGAAAGGCTAACCTGAAACTATAGATAATGCTTCAATTTTATGGTTCTCTCAATAACGAGACTGTAATGTTACAATAATGGGACTTGGCAAAGGCTTTAATTTTAAATAAATAGTTATATTAGAGACCTAATTTCACAGCTACCTTAGGCTGGTTTACAAAATGACAAGACGGACAAGGGGTTTGTCAGTTGTCAATGTAGATCGTGCTTCATCTTTAAAATGACATTTTATAAAGTTATTTTGATGGAAAATTAATACTGGTACAACAAATCTACAATGCAGATGAAGTCAGCCTAAATTATAAATTGTTACCAAATAAAACACTAGCCTCAAAAATTGATAAGGCAGGTAAGGGCATTAAAAAGAAAAAACAAAAGAGTATGTGACATTGCTTTGTTTGCAGCAATGTGGTGCACACAAGTTACCACTAGGATTTAGACAGAAAGCTCGATTAACCTTGAGCATTGAAAAATGTCAAACGTACTTCACGTACTTGGTAAAATGTGTTTATAACATACAAACCTCATGATTTTACCAATAAATATTTTATGTTTAATAAAAGTACAAAACATTTATTTGTAAAATAAAATTTTATTGACACTTAAGAACTTAATTTAATAAACTTACGATCAAATTATATTTGAACAAGTATAAGAGTACCCAGAGCTATAACAGACACCCAACACAACATACATAAATATATTGCCGATTTAGTATTATAGACATTACAGCCACTACTTCATGCCTAGCACATATTTACCTTACAAAAACTATATTATTATTCTGGATTAACCAAATTTTCATTTAACCAAATAACATTTGGTCTCATTAAATTTGGATAAACAAGTCTCCAGTGATATACAATTGAAAATAAAAAATTGAATGCATTATACATTTACAAATTGTGAAAAAATGTTATACTATTTTCAAAATAAAAAAAATTATACACTTATAGAAAACTGTGAAAATATGTAATATTATTTTTAAAATAAAGCACAATATTGTTTCTACTATAAGTAGTATTTACTACTGTAGTAGTTTATTAATATTTATTATTATTTTTAGGTTAGATTAAAACTGGCAGTTAATAATACCATTACTAGAATTTAAAAATACAGTAATAAAAAATGTTTACTGAACTGAAACTGGCTGTTCAATTACAGTAAACAAAAATTAATACAATGAATAATCATTAAGCCTAAAACATAATCTATTGTTAAGCAAAATAAATAAACACCATGTAAAGTAAGTTATTTTTAAAATTATAGATGAACTAATAGTGCTTTTATTATGCAACACATTTTGTCATTACTTATTACTCATCATAATAGAAGTAATGAGAAAGAAATATTATTTATTAATTATAACTTTGAATTACAGTAATATAATATTTACTTTGCATTGTAGTTACACATATATTTCCCAGTCTATGTTATTCTCTCTATACTCTGTAAATCGAGCCTGTACATTGTTTCTCATACCATACATTCCTTACAGGGATTGTCAGGAAGGGAAACGAGTTAAGACTCAAGAGCGGACTTACGTGCCTCCATGTGGTACAGAGTGGTAACGGATTGATGCTGGCCTGTAAAAAGGAGCAACAACAATACGGCTGAAGTGTAAGACGCGTCCCTATCCCAAGCATACATTGAGGGCCTCATGGCTAAGGGAGAGCTTAGTTTTTAGTATGCGAGCTCTGGATACCAAGTGACCTCCAGTTTCAATGTAGCCTTACCTATGCATACAGGGCTATGAACGGGTGGACAGCTAATCATGGGACCTTTAATGCATACTCAAAAAGATAAATTAACTAACACATACCTTGGGGTACTTTCACGAGTGGACCTGGAGTGTGGAAGTCTGGATAAGGAGGAAACTGGAATTGAACTCGATCCAGTTGAATCCACCAGTTTTGCATTGGAGCTGAATGTGGGGCTGCTAGACAGTCCCACTGTATCTGTTTCCAATGTCATTTGCAATATTCCTGGGGAATCTGTACAGGTGATCCTGGTAATAAAAGTTTGGGAACAGAAGAAACTGTGTATTCAATTATTCCACTGGAATCTGTCAGAAGAAAAGTGTAGGGGGTGCTGGATAGACCCATTCAACAAGCTATTCACACCAACTTTTGTTACAAAGGCTAGAAGTGAGGTTTTAGATCTTACTCTGGGGACCAATGGCAACCAAGCTGCATTGAATATATTGTGTGAGTTTAAAGAACTTCGTCGGATCATGGGCTTATTGTCATAGATCTCGGAGTGGATCAGTGGATACTTACCGAAATCTTACAAATACCAAATGGAGCCCATGAAGTAAGAGTTAAGGCTGAATTTAGGGATTTTAAGAGGCCGATAGATAACTCGCATGAATTAAAGTACACAGCTGGAAGATTGGTGGAGATAGTTATGGACTCTTTTCATGAGAATTGCCCCTGTATGGAAGAAGGCTGCTCGGTTATTGTTACATGATGGATCCAAACACTATCTGAGCAAAGGAAACAGGTTAGAAGGCTGTTTAGTGTGACCAAGCGTTACAGTAAGTCAGGGTCGGCGGGCCCTGACCAAGTATAATAAGACATTAATGAGTATGAGACAGGAATCATGGAGGAAGTTCTGTAATAAGGTTGACTTTACTTCTCAGGAAGCACAACTTCACAAGGTCCTAGCCTTGGACGCTTTGAATCCAATGGGGACCCTTGCTGATCCTAATGGGAGTATACAACAACTGGGGAGGACATTTTGAAGTCCTACTCAGGGAAGTTCTTGACTCTGAGGAAAGGAGCGAGTATCTGATATTCCCTATAGAAAACCTAGTTGGAGAGACTGGAAAATTGCAAAACAGATTGTGGATTTGGATATGGTAAGATGGGCTTTACATATCTTTCATCTGTTCAAATCACCAGGTCGTGACAGAATTTCTCTGGTACTTTTGCAGTATGGAGGAGAATCTATTGCTCTTATTCTGTGCAGATTGTACGGAGCCAGCATAGCTAGTAAGTAATGTACCCCTGAAGTGGAAAGTGGCCCATGTAGTGTTTATTCCAAGCCGAGGTGAGCACCTTATGCTGACCCTAGGGCTTTTAGACCTATCACTCTGACTTCGTTCATTCTGAAGGCTTTAAAGAAACTGATAGAGAGATATGTTAGAGGGGTCATGATACCTTTACATGTCAGTCAGTATGCCTACCAATCAGAAAAAGATTGTGAGAGTGCTCTTCACTATTGGTTCACAGATTGGAAGGGACTCTAGGGGCCAAAGATGTCCTTGGTATCTTTCTAAATATTGAGGGAGCAGCTTTTGACAATGCCTCTTATGCTTCGATGCTTTGTGTCCTATCATGATGTGGGACTGATATTGTGTGTGGCTGGATGGGGGACATGTTGCGCAGAGGCTGTCCACAGGGGGTAGTTCTGTCCAGTGGAACAGGGAGCTACAACTATATTGTTATGCAAATATAATTCATCTTAGTTTTATTTATATTTGGTAATTCACTAGTCTGTTTTAAAAATGTTTACTTAATGGTGGAATATTCATGTTATTATTATTGCTTATGCGTATATTTAATTTTCCAACATTACATTTATGTATACAGAAATAATATATTAAAACATGTTTCAAGTTATGCACTTGAAAATGAGAGTTGATCCATACTCTTGAAATGACGAGTATTTTTCCTCCGATATTTTACTATATATATAACTTCTTTATATATTATGAGATTACAGTAGTGTCATGCTCCCAATAAATGCTATTTATTTAAATTTTAATTTGAAAGTGCACATAATGTGTTGTATAATCAAAGCACTTTTTGTGCTAGACAGATACCTGCAACCATTCATATTTACAAGTTTCAGTTAGGCAAGTGACTTATCTAGTGATAGATTTGCACAGTATTACTTCCTGAACCAGACATCCCACAGACTGTGGAAGCTGTACAAAAATAATTTTAAAACTGCTCTCAAAAACCCTGATGTCCACTGTATGCTGCCACTGCAAATGCCCAATAGATGTCATAGCTATAAAGGAGAGACCAGTAAGCACTCGCAGCTATGGTATAAAGTGAACATCACTTAAGCCCTGATGTTGAGAAGCCTGTCTTAAGCAGTAAGTAAAAATGAACCACATGTCTCACGCAGTTGCTGAGAATATAAATAAATACTGCCAAAGAAAAAAAATGACTATTTTTTAAAAATATTTCCATTCTGAATTTATATTTCTTATTTAATTTTCAATTTTATTTAATTATTTAGCTTTTCAATTTCGTCTATGTCCTCAGCATCAAGCAAACTAATTTTTCTTCCTGTAATCAAAAGAGAATGGCTTTATATACACAGATTTACTTACACACAAATAACACATAAACCATGCAACAGCATTTCTGCATCCAACAACACCAAAAGCATGCCAAGTTACATAATCCCATAATCTAACTTAATGAACCAATAAACTTAAACGAACATGTTTTGCAAAAAGGAGTAAAAACAAAACATGTGAAAATGTGAAATATAAACATAACTTTTGCTTTTCTTGTTGGTACTTAGACGAAAAAGTGCTACAGGTAGAGATGGCAGACACTAATGGTAATGTTATAAATAGAGATTTTTAAAAGGAGCATTTTGTTTGATTGTGGTGTCCAACATTTATTATGAAGAACGATTAGGCCAATTTGCTGTTATCTGCATACACAATAAAATTGACAAAAATCCAAGAGGAAAGATTTTTTTTTAAATTACTAATAAACAAACAATGTGTTCCATATGAGTTGGATGAACACAGATAAACTGTCTAGCAGCGTTATTTGAATTCACGACAACACTTGTCCGATTTTAGCTGCATTAAAAAAAAAGATTTGCTTCAACAATTTAAAATGTACTTGAACATCTGCCAAATAGCCTAGAATTAGTGCCCAGTGACTGGTAGTCATTTCAAGGGCCTGGATCTAAGTCTTACCATGATGGCGAGTTCACTAGTTCACTTTGCAATGGAGATTTGTTAATGTGTCTTTGAAACTAATAAATGCATATTTCATTTTCTAAGGCTTCATTTTTACACCCCCACTGTTTATATCATTGAGAAACTCTGCATTATAATCCACTAAATTGGAAATGAAATTGCTGACAAACTCACAAAAAACAACAGAAATAGGGCCTACCTACTAACAAAACAACAGAAACAGTTTTCTTTAAAAAAAAATGTAAAGCATGAAGTATTAACAGCAATTCAATATGACGCCACAAAACAATTTATGTAAAAAAAGAACAAAACTAGAAAATGCATATCAACAAAATCTAAACAAAATTATAAGGCAGATTTGATTACATGCCAAATTTCACAAGTTGGTCAATTTACTAAGTTTCCAGTAATGTGCGACAGACATCTAAAAAACTATTACTATAAATTAACCAAACCCACAAAATTCTCAAACTTCACTATTCTTTATGATTACATATAAGACAGAGAGAAAGCAAAATATAAGAATATTTACAAGTTAAGGAACAGTATGACAATTATTTGCACCAGGAAGTGTTAGAGACCAACACCAAAAAACTTTGTTAAACTGTACTGAGATGGATATGGGACAGGAAAAAGCAACAGCATAACTTTGCCCCATAACACAAGCTTGGACTGTTTACTTTTGTCCAAGCTTCAGTATAAGCTTGGACAAATTTACTATTACCATTAAACAAAATATATTTTTGATTAAAGAAATAATACAAAGGGTGTCCAGAAAGTAAGTACCATTTTGTTCTATCGCCATCTCAGCGCTGCCATCAGGGCTTCACGTTGGTCTTCCTGTTCATTATTTCTTCACTGGCAAAATTACGGTAGATCTGTATAGTGTTTCCAGTTTTATGTGTATATTTAAAATGTTTAAGATAATATTACGAACAACTGACTGTAATATGCATTCTGTTATCTGTCTTTTGAATGCAAAGAACGATAAGCTAAGCCAAAATCCACCATTTTTTACAGTGGAAATGCAATGAGTGATAGAATGTTGAGAAAATGAGTGAGGAAGTTTAGTGAAGGAAGGACCAATGTCCACAATGAAGCCTTCTGTTGTCACCAATGATTTGTTAAGAAAAGTTCATGAGAAAATTTGTCAGAACTGACTGTTTACAATGACGATGTATTTCCACAAGTTTCATATCTCTTTCGCTTGAGATTGTTTTGGCTGGCTTAACGTTCCTTGCATTCAAAAACCGAATGATGGGATGAATCTCTCAGTCAGCAGGTTCATGAATTGTTTTAAACATTTTAAATGCATACAGAAAACTGGCGTTGGTGAAGAGGCAATGAACCAGGAAGACTAGCATGCATGTGCAGAGCATCGGTGGACTAGCAGTGCTGCGGTGGTCGAAAACAAAATGGTATTTATATTCTGGACATGTTTAGTAATATATAAGCAATATGCTGCTGTCAAGCTTATGTGCAGTAAGTGAATTTCATTGAATAAACATAAACAAACATTTTGATAGATAAATATTTTCATAAAATATTTGATTATAGTTTACTTTATTTATTATTTTATTTTATAAAAAGTACTACTAGTAACCACATAGTATACTTTCAAATTTCATCGAATATATACAAACATCAGCTCTATTTTCAATCAAATTTGAAAATTAAAAAAATTATGCAGATTTTAATGTTGTTAGTTATAGAAAAATCACATTTTCAAAAAGGAATGTGGTATAATTATGATTTTTTTAAAGATTTTAAATGGACACAACTTTTAAACGATTGAATTGATTTTGCTGGTCAGCACACTTGTCCAAGCAAAAGCTATTATTAAAATCAATTTTTTGTGGAAAAATTTAATGAAATCAGACCAAAATAGTGAACGCTTGAGTGGTAACAAAAAATATATACCATACATATATGTACATAAAATTTTAATAACCTCTCAAAACATGCTCATGGTCAATGTACATTCATGGTTCTGGGTTAGATCTTACCATGATGGTGTTCCAAAGTTAATTTCCAAATGGAAATAAAATAAAATTCATAAACAGATTTAAAGATGCAGTAGTTTTAAAGAAACTTAATAATTACATAAAATTATACAACAACATGGAAGATAATAATCCAAATAAAGAATGTTTGAAGGATAAAACTTCTGACCCATAATTTAAACAAAATTAAATAATAAATAATCATTACTGTTCTTATATTTACATTTGTCATAATAAAAAAAACTTATTTTGTGTATAATATATATTTGAAAATAAATTTTCTATAAAAAATTTAATTTAGTCAATTGCTTTAAAAAAAATTAATCGTTTCCAAGCTTTTCAATTTCATCAGCATCTTCAGTATCTAATAATGCAATTTTCTTTCCTGTAAAAAAACAGGGCACAATTAATAAAGTTCTAAAGAGTGTTAGGATAAGAAAGTCCTTGCTCAGCAATTATATAACCTTTTGAACAATTTGTTTTCAATTATTATATTTTTTACATAATTTTAATTTTTTAAACTTTCTCTTGTAATCCTTTTAGAACAATTAAGACTGAAGAATGACCTTGTATTTTTTTCCGGCGAAAAACCATTAAGGTTATCATCGCCGTTACGCAAAATAAAAGTATATAAAAAAAACAATAACAGTAAAAATAAATAAAACAAAAATTGAAATAACAGGTATAACTATATTACAATAACGAATACTTAGGAACTAAATAACAATGAATAAAATTTAATAACAATTCGTAAAAGTATATATATAAACACACCATAGATAAAGTTATTTAGAGAAAATAATAAAATAAATTAAAATAAAAAGGGATGTAAATTGTCCCCGAAAAAAATGTGAGTACAATGTACAAAGCAAAATTAAAAATAAAAATAACAATAACAACAATAAGTTAAATTTTATTTAAAAGATTCAAGCAACGCAAGAATGTTAGTACTCGGTCAATAGCCGTAGAATCATCTTTTAATATTTCCTCTAAATTGACACCTATTCCACATAATCGGCGCATGTTCCTTAGACCATTACAATCTTGCAGAACATGTTCAATGGTAATGAGTGCTTGGCAAAACTCACAAAGGGGCGGGTCCCCGCCTCTCATCAAGAAACCATGTGTGAAAAGAGAATGTCCAATGCGGAGACGGGTAACCACTACCTCTTCCCTACGACTTGTACGTACAGACAATCTCCAAGGACGAACAGTATTTTTAATTACCCTCAGTTTATTATTATCGATAGCTGCCCACTCTTTTTCCCAATGCATATGATTTAAGCACTTTACATAACATAGAAAATCTGATGAAATCACAGCCTGTGTGCTTGGTAGCAGCAAGGTAGCTTCCTTGGCCGCATTATCTGCTCTAGTGTTTCCAGCTATCCCACAGTGACCAGGTATCCAGCAAAATGACACACCAACACTACGCAGTTCAAGCCAGTGGATTGAGCACAAAATATGTTGAACAAGAGGATTTGTGGAGTACATGTCCTGGATAGCCTGCAGTGCACTTTTAGAAACGGAAAAGATTAGATAACGGGCAGAGTCAGATACAACTGTTGTCAAAGCCTTAAAGATAGCAAATAATTCGGCGGTGAAGACACAACAAACTGAGGGTAATCCATACTTTTCCGTTTGACCAATTGTGTAAAATGCGCAACCAACATTATTCTCAAATTTCGAGCCATCTGTGAAAATAATTTCACTAGATGGGTAGAAATGAAGATGGCAAAACTCTTTACAATAAACAAGCTCAAACGTGTTGCGTTTGACATACGACGATAGAGAGAAATCGAACATTGGCATGTTAATAGTCCATGGAGGGACAAAACAAAACAACCTTTCAAACATTGGAGGCAGTTCTATGCGAAAATCGTCGAAAACACGGATAGTTCTAATGCCAAGCGGAGCAGTGACATGCGGACGAGCTTCATACTGTCGGATAAATTGATTATGAAAAACAGTACTATAAGCAGGGTGCCATGGTTTAGATAGTAGATTACTTACATAATTTATTTGCAGCTGTTGTCTACATCGAAAGAGTGATGGTTCTCCAGCCTCGGCAAGGAGGCTCACAACAGGACTAGAGCGAAAGGCACCAGAAACAAGACAGATTGCAGAGTTATGAACGGGATCTAGTTTCTTTAAAATCGATGGTCTAGCAAATGAATATACAATGCTGCCATAATCAATTCGCAAACGAATTACAGCACAATAAAACATCAGCATACTGGTCCTATCAGTGCCCCATCGAGAACTACTAAGAACCCTCAACATATCGAGAATTTTGTTACATCGTAACTTTAAATCACGCAAGTGATGGCTCCAGGAGAGCCTTTCGTCAAATATTAGACCCAAAAATCGAACGGATGGAAAAGTCCGGAGCTGTATACCATCAAGATATAATGAAGAAGCATGTATCTGTCGACGGCGACTGAAGGCAATGCACTGAGTTTTAGCAGCAGAGAATTTAAAGCCAGTAGATCTCGTACATGTCTGCAACCTATTTATTACCAGCTGAAGAGTTCTTTCAGCTGTTGCCATATTTCTGGTGCTTACATAAATAGCAAAATCGTCCACGAAGAGCGAACATCGGACAGGGGACTGTACATTAGCGATAATTCCATTGATTGCGATAGCAAACAAGGTAACACTAAGTACACTCCCCTGTGGAACACCATTCTCTAGGTGGAATCGATCTGAAACTGTAGCTCCAAGACGTATCCTAAAGTATATATTAGACAGGAAATTTGTAATAAAAGCAAGAATTCTGCCTTGTATACCCCATGATTTTAAAATGTTCAGTATTCCTCTTCTCCAGGCCATGTCTTATGCCTTCTCCAGGTCAAAAAACAAGTGTTTGACGCAAGAGGAAGGCATTTTGTATTGCAGATTCTAACAAAACCAGCTGATCCATAGAAGAACGACCTTGTTGAAAACCGCACTGGTATTTCGATAGTAATTTATTAATTTCTATATACCAAACAAGGTCGCCTTTTTACCATTTTTACCATTTTACCATTTCAGATTTACCATTTTTTCATAGCATGCTGGTGAGAGAAATAGGATGATAGCTACTTGGATCAATTTTCTCTTTGCCTGGTTTAAGAACGGGAATTACTGTAGCTTCCAACCAATCGCCAGGGAATGTATGCTCCTCGTACATACTATTGTATATTTCAAGAAGAAATAACTTACCCGACGGTGGAAGATTTTTAATCATGGAGTAAACAGCTGAATTCTTGGTGGACAGCAGTGCAGATTCTAGCTCACGCAGAATAAAAAGACTGTTCAGAGGAGAATCATCAGAAGTATTGACAGTGAAAGGCAATTTTACTAATGCGCTTTTGTATTTACAAAAGGCAGTGTTATAGGCTGCAGAAGAGGAAAAACTTGCAAAGGATGACACTAAAAGGGTTACAATATCGGAACTGTCAGAAACCAATAATCCGTTCAGCTGTTGAAGTCCAATCAATCCTACAGATGAAGGCGGACCAGAAATGGAATGCAATTTCTACCACACAACAGATGTAGGTGTTGTTCTACATATTGTTCCGATGTATTGGGTCCAAGAATCCTTTCTGCTTTGCCTGAATATTCTACGAGCTTTTGCACGAAGGACTTAATATTGTTCTAGGTTTTCATTTGTCAAGTTTCTGTTGAATCTCCTCAGAGCTTTTCTACGTAGACATAATGCCTTCCTACACTCCTTGTTCCACCAAAGGACAGGTGGACGTGAAGGGCGTACTGAAGTTTTTGGAATAGTTTTCTCTGCTGCTTGTAAAATGTTTTGAGTAAATTTTGACACTATTGTGTTTATACAGTCATTATATTCAATGTCTGGTGATACCAATTTCTTCATAAATTCCTCCCAATTTGCTTTTTTCAGAATCCAACGCGGCAGGCGCTGATCCGGAAGAGGGAAATTACGAAATGAAATATTAATGGGAGTATGATCACTGCCATAAAGATCAGGTAATACCGACCATTCAAACTTCGTTGTCAGAATTGGACTGCAGAATGACAAGTCAACAATGGTCCAATTGCCAGTAGATTCTGCTAAATGCTTATGGGAACCTTTATTAAGAAGACATAAATCCAATTCGGACCTTATCCTCTCAATGCGTATTCCTCTAGAGTTACAGGTTGATGAACCCCATGCAGTATGATGAGCGTTAAAATCGCCTAATAATAATATCGGCGGTGGCAACTAGCATATTAAGTCACGTACTTCATGGTTTTGGAAATTGTAATTAGGCGGCAAATAGGCTCCAAATTGTAAGTTTGAATGCTATGGTTATTTGAACGGCAACGGCTTGTAGAGGTGTTACTACATTAACAAGAAACGACTCATAGAGTTATGAGCCAAAATGGCGACACCACCTTTTGCTCTATCCTCCGTGATGAAATCTGATCTAGCAATGGAATAACCCCTAAAACTGAAAGTGTGAGATTCATGGAGGTGCATTTCTTGAAGACACATTATCAAAGGTGACGCATCTCTCACAAGAACTTTCAAATTTTCAATATGGTTTCTTATCATATTGATATTCCATTGTATCACGTTATGATTGATTGGATTAGCAGACATTGATTAATTTAGATTCGTCAGTTGTACATACATCAGGTATATCCAAATCCACGGATATCGAATCACTACTGTGACTGATGTCCGAGTCAGATGATTTTTTTAAATTTAATTTGTGGAGGTTTACCAGTGGGACCTCCTTTAAGACTTTTTTCTATTTTTTCAACAGGTTTGTTTCCTGTTATTTTTTATTTTTTAAACTAACTGACGGAGGAGCAGTATTCGATTTCTTCTTCAAAAAATATTCCAGGCCAGGAGAGATCTTCTTGTCAACAGGCTTAGGTACCTGTAACTTTGACAGAAGAGGTTTTTTTGATACAGTCATTTTTGTAGTCTGGCTTACATTGGTTGTGTCAGGAGTAAGAGGTGTCTTAACATTGGACGATGTTAATTTTTTGAAGCAGATGATAGTGAAGTCGGAGTAGGTGTGGTACATGATGGTACAGAAACTTGTTCAGATTTAGAAGCAGGAGTAAAACCATTAGAAAGTAGGGCCATCAGTTGTGTTACCTGTTCCGTCTGAACCTGGACGGTCTTGGTGAGCTCACTACAACTGGTGCAGGATGGCTTCTTGCTGGTAGAGACAACCGTGGTAAAAGATTTGCCTTCAACCGGAGACTTTGAAGCTTGTACAACTTTCTGGCTTCAGAAAAAGAAATTTTATCCATAGTTATGATAGTTAATATTGCTTTTTCTTCTTTATATTTTGGACAGTTCAAAGATCGAGCAGGATGATCACCCTCGCAATTTGGGCACTTTGGATCATCCTTACAGTCCTTACTATCATGACCTTGAACACCACAATTTCCACATACTACAGCTTTCTGACAAGCTGCACTCATATGTCTAAAACCCTGACATCTGAAACAACAACGAGGGCTTGGAACATACGGACGTACAGCAAGCTGCATAAATGAAATCGGTAATATTTGGTTTCCCAAATGTGAGAATAAGGGAGGCAGTTGGTATTTTTCCTCGTTTGTCCATTCGCATTATCCGAGTTACATCTGTGACATACTCGGATGCAAGCTCACATTTTATTTCTTCTAAATCGACGTGGAGCAAGTCCCGACATATTACCACACCTTTTGCAAAATTTAAGGTTCGGTGGGGCTCCACCGACACCTTAACTCTTTTGAAAAACGAATTCACTTTCAGCAGCGACAAACTTTATTGCTGTTGCTTTCCACTAGTAAGGTCCCGTTCCGCAGTTTCTTGATTGAAACAACAGGACCTGCATTTCCAACAATCTCCTTATTGATGAGAACTGGAGAAACCTTCGACAGATCTCCTCCTTCTGAAGCGTTTTTAAAAATTAGGAATATAGGAGCTTGCAGCTCCACATGACGACTTCTTTTCTCCATATTCTCTTCACTACTAATAGACTCGTTTGGCGAAGTCGAACGATGTCTCTTTACAATACTTTTGGCATTTTTTTGTGTGTTATCCATAATTGTATTTTCCGAGTGATTCATGAATGAAGATATCTTGAACAAATGGTATAGGGTGCACCCAAACGTCACCAGTAGCCCAGAATACTCAAACTAAAGCGAGAATCCCCAATAAATTGGGGAGGATCTCCAATATCCTGGAGCCAAAATACATGTCTGTCAGCACTCCAGAATACTTAGGAATGGGTTCCGGTACAAAGTTACGGTTCCCCAAACCCAAGCCCCACTGGCAGCCGCCTTCTATATACTCACAGAATGCAACCATTTGTTTCGATAGACTCAGCTATGAGCTCCAACACCCATAACTCAACACTCATGTGCTTGCCAAGCGCCTATAGGCTGCTCGGTCCCAAAACTTGTCCCATCAGAGGTCCTCGGCAGTGCTAGGCACACATCAGATTCCACATACTTGGTTTTTTTTTTTTTTTGATGTTTAACGTCCGACTATTGTGCACACTTGGGCTAATGCAGACGATGGGATGATTTATAGCGTATGAAAATGCCAAGCCCTTGCCGGGAATCAAACCCAGGTCCTCGGGGTGAAAGCCTAGTACGCTATCCACTAGGCCACCGAGGCGGCTCTCCACATACTTGGCCCGCCAAAGGAAACCAAGCAGTATCGCCACTCCCAGACATAATGGAACAAGTACAGCAAATCCCTAAATGTACGTGTGTGTGTAAAGTGTTTAAATCGTAAGTGTAGTGCTGTAAGTGTAAGTGTGTGTTAGACTCGGGTGCCGCAAGGTTCATCTAGGTCCTCTCAATAGGTGCAGCTAGTCTGCGCCCCCTTGAAATAAAACAGATTTCTAAGTAAATATTGGAAGTTTTTACTTAGTAATCACTGCCACGCAATACATTATAATTGTGATAAAAACAATAAAATTAATACTAATAAAAATTCAGTAATTATTACTAATCTTCCTTTTACTACCACATGCCTTTAACATTCAAACATTTTCACCATGAATATTTCATGTACAAATATTTTTTTTGAAATCTGCAATAATCAGAAATAATAAACAACTACAATGGATTTATTTTTGTTTATAAATTAAAATATTTTTTTTTAAATGGCGCCAGTAACGTTAGGTGTAATTTGAAGCTAAATATTAAATTTTAACATCAAATAAAAATTTTTAAATATGGCTTTAAGGTGTTGCCCAACCTTCTTCTGTTCACTTACATCAAAAATTTCAACCACACACGTTACGGGCCATGGATTTTTAACCCCCCCACAAACTCCCTTTACACACTCCCTTTTAGTACAAATTAGTTCTTTTATTTATAACTATATTGTATACCTATATTTTGCATTCTTTGTTATAGAAGAGAAGTATATGACGGTGAGTTTAGTACTAAATTGTTTTCATATAAAAAACAATAATCGATATTGTACACACATATAAACCACATTAATTATATTCATGGATAAACAGGAACACTGAATACTAAACAAAAAAATCTCAAACATAGTTTATTTCAATTTAATATTTTAGCAGTTTTTTAATGATAAAAAGAATCTTTTGAAATACAAATGCCTCTTGGGTCTTGTCATGTCAGCTGTAGGTGTAAAACTTCATAAATATTTGCATGCACTTAAATTAAATTAAAAGGTGTATATGATAAATTGTCAACCTGTTCAGTATTACAAGGTTTTACTGGTTTTCTAAACTTGGTCTTACTAATAAAGGCTTTTGAGTTCAAAATAATTTTTTTTATTATTTAAAACTCAAGAGTACATGACAACCATCTCTTGAGCTTGGAAATTTGTTCATGATTCATGATAATTCTTCTTAAGTAGTACTGATAGTTCTGCCGCAATCTTACTAATTTTTTCTATCACACACGGCTTAAACTAAATCTTACACATGCATCTATAATGAAAAACTGTTGTTCAGAACATTATAATCAAATTAAAACATTACCAATTTCTAATCAAGAGGAACAAATCAGCACACCAAACTAAAACAATAGAAACTTACCAAAGTGGTCTTCAATTTGCTTCAGAACACCTCTTGCTTCGGCACTGTCGACTAAATTAATTGCAAGCCCTGCCTTTCCAAAGCGACCAGTCCTGCCGATCCTGTGTAGATACGTTTCGCAATCGGCCTGTCTATTTATGTCCATAGGCAAGTCGAAATTTACAACTATTGTCACTTGTTCAATGTCAATACCTAGAAAATAGGGACACAGTGTTTTACAGAAAACATTTAGTGGACTTTGATAAAAACCATATGTAATTAAATGGAATAATTACAATAAAATAGTACTTTTTAACATAATACAATACCCTTTTTCAAATTATCAATTTATCAAGAGTTCTTTAAAACATTTTATTTTGTTATTATAAATCTTTTCTATCAGTACAAATAAAAAAGAACAAATTAAAAAACATGACAACATTAAAAATACTCAAATAAAGTGTTGTAAAATAATAGTTTATATTGCGAAGTAATATTAATCAGCTGTGGAAGCTGAGTTTTTTGTTGTTTTAAGGCAATGTAATAAGCAATGTAGAAAGCAGTTGGTATGATCAGTTTGTTTGTACTGACCGGTTATTCTTATGTATTTCTTTTTTATGTACACAAATACATAGATATATAACAAGATCTAAAGGTAATTATATTTTTAATGATATACAAAATTAATATAAATATAGTGTTGTTTGTACCGACTGGTTATTCTTATGTATTTATTTTTCATGTATGTATGTATATAAGTATGTATGTAGATATATAACAAAATCTAAAGGTAATTCTATTTTTACTGAACTACAAAATTAATATAATATAGTGGAACTTGACTAATTCAAACTTATATAATTTGAAATTTGATGCCTTGCATTTTATATCCTCCGAAGTTTTATGTACCGTACTCCAGGACCAGGTAAAGGACAGATAGTAAGAAGAGCAAAAAAAACTTTATTAAAACCAACAAAAATGTTGTACATACAATTTTATAAAGCAGGTGAAAGAGATTTAAAAAAATACAGTATAGTACAGAAATCTTTTGCTAACTGCTAATTGGAATAGTAAGAAGCAACAACATTAAGTGACAACATGAACAATCAACTTCTTTTCTATATGTGGCGTAAATACAAGCTGTCATACAGAAACCTATCTGAAGGAAACAAATGGTTTTGTGATAACATTTTTATTTATTATGTGTTGACATTTTCGTTTTACAATATAACCTGTTTATCAAATAGAGAGACAACACCAAAACAAAACTGTCTGATGTGTGTACTTTATCAGCATCAGTTGTAGACACCAACAAACTAGGCAACATCTATCAGAAGACTGCTTCATTCTTTCTTCAAACAATTTCATAGCAAATACACATTTGGTAATCTACATATGCATTTCCTAAAAGTGATGACTCACTAGGTAGGCCGATATTCAAGTACTGCATGCTGATTTTCTTGTTAAGTGAGTTTGTACTGTGTAACTTTGTTTAAATTTTTTTTTCTCTTGTATGTACTAAAATCCATGAATAATATTTAAAGTTTGTGCATTAATGTAAATAATACATAGACATTTGCTTTTTATAATTATATAATGGACTTTGTAAAATAGAGGTTTGTCAATGTTTAACTGTAAAATTCCAATTATAAAATTATGAAAAAAATTATAAATGAAATTTAATATCGAGATATACTATAGTCAGATATTAACATAGATAAAATTATTTAATAGGCAGCTATTAATATGAACATCTTGTATTACAATTAAAGGCCAACTTGTGGCTCACCGATAGTACTACGAATTAATATATGTGTGTGTGTGTATGTGTATATATATATATATATATATATATATATATATATATATATATATATATATATATATATATATATATATATATAAGTGAAATGTATAACAATTTCATTCTTATACAGTTCGTTTTCCCAACAAATATCACCCATGCCATCATAAAATAAAACTATCAGAGAAAACCAGATTTTGTCTGTGTACACACTACAGATAAAAACAATTACAATTAATATACATTTATAGAACTTGTAGAAAGTGTAAACCCACCTCGTGAGAGAACATTAGTTGTAATAAGTACTTTCTCTTTTCCTTCTCTAAACCTGTCCAGCACTGCAATCCTTTGCTCGACAGTCAACTCACCAGAAAGTAGAGCTACTGCATGGCCATCCTTAGACATTTTCTCTGATAACCAAGCAGCCATCCTACGAGTCTAAACAAAAAATTAACAAATGGTGTAGTAATACTGTTAAAACTTCTCAATCTTAAATGAAGCCCTAACCTTTTATACTTGGTGTGATCTATAATAGATACTGGCTGTAGCTATGAGGTGAGTTTTTTAAGCAAGTACCGTTAAAAAAATTTCGCTGCTGCAATGATGCGGTTGGCATTCGGAGCATGTGCACTATGTGTCGTGACCTGTTTGCTAGCCACAGTCGTCATTGTAGAGTCATTCGGCGTGTTTACGTTTGTTTATAAGTATTTAAAATGTCTCTTCCAATTGAGAATCCCGCTAACTGTGAAATATTGCTGTTATTCATTTTCCTACCGCTAAAGGCATAAAAGCGACTGTAATTAATCTTCAAATTAGTGAAGTGTATGGATTTTTTTTTAACGTCCGACTATTGTGCACACTTGGGCTAATGCAGACGATGGGATGATTTATAGCATATGAAAATGCCAAGCCCTGGCCGGGAATCAAACCCGGGTCCTCGGGGTGAAAGCCCAGTACGCTATCAACTAGGCTACCGAGACCTGAAGTGTATAGAGAAAACATGAGTGATGGGATGGTGCGGAAATGGGGGAGAGCTTTTAAAGATGATGAGGAATGAAGTGGACGACTGGTACATAGGGTACACTGATGATTTGTTGTAGAAAGATGAAGAAAAAATGAGGACAGATGCTTTATGATTTCGACGTTATGTGAAGCGTATTCTCAAGTAGCAACAAGTGTGCTTTACATAATTGTTACAGAACGTTTAAATTACTGAAAGTTATGCTGACTGAGGTGTACAAAATCAAATGTTTGGCCAGTTCTTTGAATTTCTTGGAGCGATACAGTGAGGAAGGTGACAAGTTTTTTTAAATCAAATTGTCACAGGTGAAAAATAGGTGGTTTACATTACACCTGAACCAAAGCTGCAATACATGGAATGGTGGCATTGAATATCGCCTAAGAAAGTGAAGTTCAAACAAACAATATCAGCCCGGATAATCATGTGTACTGTTTTTTGGGATAGGAATGGAGTATTTTTTGCTTTGTGGTGACACCAAACAACGTCACCACGTTGTTAAAATGCAAATAATGCATTTTCCAATGCAAATAATGCAACAATTCTGCACAGCCGATTCCAATCTCAAATAATTTTTCCAAATATCCATTCCAGTTCCAACCTTTTTGATTTCATATGATTAGTTAACCTTAAGTCTACTTTGACTGTTTGTTTACAAGCACCAAAATAAAATGTTTCTACTTTTTTTTATCACTAATTGAAAATATAGAACTCCATAGATTGTGTTCATAATATGGAGTCTCTGACCTAAATACAAAGATCTGGCAAGTCTGCAGTTAAGCCAAAAAGCTCACCAATAAAAATGTATTCTTGTAAACGTCTTCGATTTGAAAAACTAGATAGATAGTTTCAACTAGATAGATAATTCAAAACTAGATAGTTTGAAAAACCTATTCAAACATTTTATTTTGTAGTTAGGTACAATTTCAAGTTTGTGATGCAAAGCAATCAAATTTGACATATGGCTAGGTTAGTCTGACCATCCAAGTTGTAAGTACTGTATGTCTTAAACAATAAATATTCAGGGCTTATTTTGAGTGAGGTATTGCAAAGGGTTAATCACCTACACAAAAGCAGTGGACCACCATCTCTCTGATCTAAACAATTCTGGTTCAAGAAGAGCTAGTGAAAAACTCAAAGAGCTAAAAAACCAAACCACACCAATGTTTATTTTTACACATTTATTCCCAAACAGTAAATTTTATTAAAATTTTATTTACTTGGTAGAACAATATGAGTTACCATACCGTAACCAAAATTTGAGCATAAATAAGAATAATTAATAAAACTATCATAAATTAAATTAGAAGTTTGTTTTAAAGGAGGAGAATCATCTTTAACTAAGACAACTGAAATTTCTGAATGACTATCAAGAAAATCAAATAAGTTAATTGATTTCTTGATTAGTGAACTGTTTTCTTTGAAAACTGAAATATGACATATTTGTTTTTGTAAGTTATAAAACCATCAAATGTTTGTTGATCAAAATTAGACTTTCACCTTACAATGCTTTTTAACCTACTAATAAAGGGAGTCTTATGTGTTTTTACACTAAACATTACTCAATACTAAGCAATATAAACTTACGGAGATTGGCACTCATGTTCAACTAACAGTTATACTAACCAAACGGTTAGTTTTCTTAACTCAAATTTTGTAACAAGTAACATTTGTACAATATACTGGAAGTGCAATGACCTGTGAGAAGATTATTTGAACACTAAATGGAGTCAGGAGGAACTAGTGTCAAGTAAAGATATAGTGTCGTAAAGCTGATGATACCATGAAAAAAGTGAGGCAACAAAAGCTTATTCCTTTAATATACATCAGACAAATAGCCTATTATGTATACAGATTAAATTATACATATACGTAACACTGAAAAGATTGACTTAAGACATCTTTCTACAAAGTGAAGATCAAAATTATAATAAATATGCCTAAGCAAAAGTAAAAGATAATGTATGAACTAATTATTTTCTACTAAGGTAGCAGTGTTTTATTTGTCCATGACAGCTGATTGTAATCATAAACAAAGAAGTAGTTGTTTGCTTTCCTTTTTCTATACTTCTTCAAAAACAAAGACAAAATTTATTTATGAACATTTAGTACTAATTGATAAGGGACATATTTTATAAGAAAAAACAACTATTTCTGTTTTTAAATCTCTATTAGGCAGCATTGATGAGTATGAAAATTTTATTATAACTTCCATATTAGAATACCCAATATTTTCCCAACCATAAACACGACTGACAACGTTTAAGTAAGTAGCAATGTTAATCTGAACTAACAAACACCAACAAAAAAATTCCTTTTAATTTATGCTCAATGTTTAAGAGATATATCCTTCTGAGTGATCACTGAATTTTGTACAACGATAATATTGCCTACACTAATAATCAATGTTATTTCTTCAATTTCTTCTTCTTTTCTTTCTTGTAAAATTATTCAAAAATTATCAAATCCATAATTTTTTACTGAAAAAACACGCTTACATGACAAAAAATCATAGCTTGTCCAATAGTAACTACTCCGTATATGTTCGCAATGGCCTGATACTTTTCATCTTGTGAGTGACAAACAACATAATATTGTTTGATGTTGTCTAATGATTCTTCTTCTCTTTTTAATCTTATAGTCACTGGATTTGTTACAATTGCTTCTGCAAAATCCATAACGTGTTCATCATACGTTGCCGAAAAGAACAGCATCTGACAATCTTGGGGGAGCAATCTGAAATCAAACTTAAATTAGAAACCAATAAAGTGACTAAATTGTTACTTAATAATCTAGAAAAACTCATGATGGATGTATCAGCATATATTATATTTTAGACTTCTTTTTATTATTGTACTGTGTTATATCCACCTATTTATTTTAGACACATAAGAATTTAACGCCTATATCCACATTAGCAGATATATTATTCATTAACCAACTCAAGCTTGAGAGAATGTTGGATCCACAGCTACAGTGTATCTAAGAATATTATTTCCAGAGCCCAGTGATGACACTTGCTGTTAGCCTACATTCATGCACTTTTTTAATTCATTTCGTTAGCCTTTACTGGCCTGGGCACGTGACTTACTCTATTTGTTAATTAATTGGTCAAAATGGTAAAATGCAATGCTGATCAAAGGTGTTCTGATAATATTATAGGTAGATAGAATATCATATTTTTTAATGAAAATGGAATAAAAGTATGAAATGAAGAGAAAACCTTTTTTTAAAGAACTTATTTTTGAAAATGAAGTTCAGTGGTTTTTTTCCATAAATCAGTAAGGATAACAGTGATCTTTAGATCCATAATTATTTCTGATATATCCTTTTAAAGCGATTATTTCAGTTAAAAATTCCAATTTCCCTTATTTCTGTACTAGTTCTAAAATAAAATACAGGAGTAACATAAATAATGTTTTTTCTTTCATTTAACCTATTTGTAATTACATATACGTAAATAACCAAGCTCAACTTGTTGAAGGTTAAAAATATGTAAAACACTTTAAAGTTTATAAATAAATTTCAAAACATTCTGGAACACAAAATATAAAAAAAATTTCAGTAATGACTATTTCTTTCTTCAATAAAATCGCCAACACATAAATGTTTTAAACTTAATATGTTGAAAGTGCTTGCATGTATCTTACTTTCTTATTCTAAAACTTTGATCTTGATGGCCTTGGGTAGCAATCATAACATCTGCTTCATCCAATACAAATACCTTTATTTTTGATAAATCAAAGAAACGATATTTTGTTGCCCAGTCGACCACTTTACCCGGTGTTCCGATAATTATGTGCTCAGTCAATTTTGTGTTTCTTGGAACTGAAAGAAAAATAACAGTAAACTTATAAATTGTCACAATCTGGAGAAGGTTACAACCCCACTAAAGTTTACTCATTTCCTGGCACTTACCCTCTAAGCCTCTGATTGCATAACGTATTTTGATATCACTACAAAACTGTGACATTTTCACTGCAACATCTCCTGTTTGTATTGCCAACTCATATGTTGGCGAAAGGCACAGAACCTGTAAAAAAAAATCATACAACTTTACAAGGTTAACACTACAATCAATTCTGATTATCTGCAGTTCATTTTTCTGTATTATTTTTAGTAAGCATAAAAAGCAATTTTTCTAACAGATTTTTTTAAGTACTGAAAAACTTAGTTTATTAACTAAGTTTATATTTCAACTGAGCTTCTAAAAATATACTTTTATGTAGCCCTAGGCAATATTACAAAAAAAACTGACAAATTTAGGTTCATAAAAAATAGCTATTCAAGCAGCATTCAAGTGGCTCCAGACTAGCGGTTCAGCAGAGGAATAATTGAAATTTTTTTGTAATAAATATACAGTCGACCTTGGTTATAACGCCCTCGGTTATAGCGCTATATTAATAATATACCCAATATTCTATATTAAGTGTACATGTATTTTAGGCTCGGTTACAATGCTTTGTGAACTCGGATCAACGCTGTCACGCTACTGTTATAGTCCAGCCACTTAGTAAACAGCCTGCGTGAGAAGTTCTCATGGATGTTGGAGAATTCATCTCCAGCTCCCTCCAACAGTCCAGTGACACACAGTCGGCCAATGTGAGTATACAAACTGTTAGTATTTAGCGATAATAAAGGAAAAGGAGGAGCTAAGGTGACAGAGTTGGAACATGACCTCTTACTCGCACATTTTGTCTCTTTGTCTCACTGGTGTTCTTAGCAGTTATCTAAACTGCTGCTTTATAGTCACTCTCACTTAAACACAATTTGTGTTCTATTTTTAGAAAAAGGTTGAGAATAGAAACGGTCCCTTTCTGAATTTTGTTGTAGGCTAAACAAATAATGTAAATTGTATTGTTCCCGCAAAAGCGTTCTCTCTCTCTCTCTCTCTCTCTCTCTCTCTCTCTCTCTCACTCTCTCACACACACACACACACACACACACACACACACACACACACACACACACACACACACACACACACACACACACACACACACACACACACACACACACACACACACACACACACACACACACACACACACACACACACACACACACACACACACACACACACACACACACACACACACACACACACACACACACACACACACACACACACACACACACACACACACACACACACACACACACACACACACACACACACACACACACACACACACACACACACACACACACACACACACACACACACACACACACACACACACACACACACACACACACACACACACACACACACACACACACACACACACACACACACACACACACACACACACACACACACACACACACACACACACACACACACACACACACACACACACACACACACACACACACACACACACACACACACACACACACACACACACACACACACACACACACACACACACACACACACACACACACACACACACACACACACACACACACACACACACACACACACACACACACACACACACACACACACACACACACACACACACACACACACACACACACACACACACACACACACACACACACACACACACACACACACACACACACACACACACACACACACACACACACACACACACACACACACACACACACACACACACACACACACACACACACACACACACACACACACACACACACACACACACACACACACACACACACACACACACACACACACACACACACACACACACACACACACACACACACACACACACACACACACACACACACACACACACACACACACACACACACACACACTATGCCTTAGTGGGGGGAAAACTTCAATCTCACGAACCCTCACAACAGTGTACACATTGTGTTGCATGTATACATACTAGACTGTACTGCAGCAGTGTGATAATCCGTGTTTGCTACATTTCAGTTTTGTCACATACATCATGGTAAAAAAAAGCTTTATCATTTGAGTTGAAACTTGAAGTGAACGCGTGTTTAAAGAAAGGTGAAAAACAAATCGATGTGAGTCGAAAATTGGGGTTGGCTGGTTCAACAGTTCATGGCATCTGGAGTTTTACAAAGAAAATTAGATCAACCTACTGCATATAAATATGTAAATATGTAATATGTGTAATAAATTGTAATAAAATAGCTATTAACTATATATGCAGTACAAAGTATGCTTTTCTTTCACTACATCCAGTATTTCTGCCATTTACAAATTTGTTTACTGTAAACTTGGTTAGAACGCTTATATACGTTTTGTCCCTTCAACCACATTATATCCGAAGTTGACTGTATATATATATATAGATATATATACACAAATATATATATATATATATATATATATACAAATCAAAAATTGAAAAGTCTTGAAATTTTCAGGAAATGTTTGTTGAGAAAATGATTATCAAGATAATCAGATATTTCGATGTCATTTACCATGTCGAATTTAGGTTTGAAAAATGCATTTATTTGTCCTGTCTGTCCATTCGAAGTTCAAGTTCAACATTAAGTTCAATTGCTAATTCTATTTTCTTTCAGCTACAGGAAATCTTACTTTTTATTTTGATATCAAAAACTCTGCTGTCGTTGCTTCTACTTTTTTTGATAAAACGAACTTAAATTAGTAAGTTTAAAGCTGCCTTATAAACAGTAATATTACATCTTAGTTATAATAAATGGTGTTTATATTATTGCAGTAGGCCTATACCACATCTACTTGAAGTTTTATTTACATCAGGGTTATGAACAGGGTTTTCTACATGAAGATTATTCAATGGAGAAATTGAGTCTGTTATTATTTCCTGGGTGTATGCAAGAAGGTCATCTTCATTTTTTTATACAAAACCTGAATAAGGTTATTGAGGGTACCAAACAAAACTATATTTTATTAAAGTATTATAATAAAATAAATTATTGTGTTACAGTTAAACTTAATTTTGAAAACCAGCATTACAAAACTTATTTTTTTTTAAATTAAAGATGTTAATAAAAAAAATTAAAAGGTGCACCAGTGAGTCAGCATAGGCCTGTTTCCATATCATAATGACAGATGAGCCATTCTTATCAGTAAGTAAATGTTTTTGAAAGGAGTAGGCAGTAGAATCACTGATTACAATACTGATTCATGACTTAACAAATAAACAAATCTATGTATATACGAGGTACGTCCAGAAAGTAAGTTCTGTTTCAATTTCTCTACGCTGCAGCACTGCGATCGTAGTTCCGCACATGCGCGGTAGACGCTCTGTATCAAGGAGAAGAAACATGTGCCATTTTGAAATCGCTGTCAGCCACGTACGCTTTGTTATGCTTGTTTACAATGTCGGTGTTGATTGAAAATCCCGCCGCTTGTTGATTGTGAAATCAGATCTGTGATTCGTTTTCTGAATGCTAGGAAAGTGAAACCAACTGCGAAGTTTACGGACAAAATGCAATGAGTGATTCAATGGTGAGAAGATGGGTCCGACAGTTCAATGAAGGACGTAGTGAAGTGCACAATGAAGAACGAAGTGGGTGTCCATCTTTGGTTACAGAAGAACTGGTTAATGCGATTGATGACAAGATCCAGGAAAACTGCAAGTTTACAATTAGTGCTCTCGCTATGGAATTTCCCCAAATCTCACGATCACTAATTCATGAAATTGTTACCAAAAAACTGAAATTTCATAAACTTTGCTCACGTTGAGTACCAAAGATTCTTACTGAGCAACAAAAAAACAAACCGGATGGGTAGTGCACTTCAGTTTTTGACCAGTTATGATGAAGGCGGCGAAGAATTTCTAACACAGATAGTCACAGGAGATGAAACTTGGGTTTCTTACGACACCCCTGAAAGTAAGCAGCAATCAATGGAATAGAGGCACACTTCATCCCCAGCAAAGGTTAAGCCGAAACAAATCTTGACACCTCGAAAAATGATGTGCACAGTGTTCTGGGACTGGAAAGGCATCTTACTCATTGATTTCTTACCGCATGGTCAAATAATCAAAGCAGATGTTTATTGTGAGACACTTAGGAAATTGCGCTGTGGATTGCTGTAAAAGGTGTTGTTTTTCTTCACGGCAACGCACAACCACACACTGCAAATGTGACAAAAAACCTCCTACAGGGATTTGGCTGGGACGTGTTTGACCATCCTCTGTACAGCCCTGACCTCGCTCCTAGCGACTTTCATCTGTTCTTACATCTCAAGTCTTTCCTTGGCGGTTAACACTTCAACAATGACGAAGAGATGAAAGAAAATGTTTCCAACTGGTTGAAGAGACAGGCGGCAAACTTCTATGAAGAAGGTATACAAAAACTTGTGCCACGCTATGACAAATGCCTGCAAAATTTCGGCAGTTATGTGGAAAAGTAGTTTAAGAATTGTAGAGTTTCTTGCAATAAATAATTTTTCTGTATCTGTACACAATTTAATTTTATTACCAAACAGAACTTATTTCTGGACATACCTCGTATAAACAAGCAACCCACTAAGTTCAACAATTTATAGGGCTGAAGGCTGGGCTGAGTACAAATTATGGAGGGCATGATTAAAAAGTTTTATTAGTTACAGAGGTGTGAATTATCAAATGACAATATTTCAAAGAAATAAGGTTTAAAAATATTCCCTAGTTTTAAATTAATAGTCTTGTAAACATTATCAACTAGGACTGATACAAATGTCTGTCACAAAAAAAAAATGTTTTCTATAAAGTAATGATCATTATTGTAGGTAAAAAATAATTCTGGTGTTAATATTTAATAATTATGTCTTAATTATTACTGTTGTTTTAAAAAACTGACCTGAGGATAGTGTTTGCTTGTGTCAACTCGAGACAGCATTGCTATTACAAAGGCAGCTGTTTTACCAGTACCTGACTGTGATTGAGCAATCATATTTTGTGGACTGCAAAAATAAAACATTTTATTTCAAATTTACAATTTTTATTAACCCATTGGAAACTGGATTTTACTAACATGCTATTGGCCTTCAGTACTGAATTTTTTCAGTAGTTTACACTAAGATTATGTGCAATAATAA
The DNA here is from genome assembly GCA_022606455.1 of Callitettix versicolor. Taxonomy (NCBI): domain Eukaryota; kingdom Metazoa; phylum Arthropoda; class Insecta; order Hemiptera; family Cercopidae; genus Callitettix; species Callitettix versicolor. The sequence goes on from CM040186.1 coordinate 83,803,491, forward strand.
AAGCAACTAACCTACCAATTTTATCCTACATAATGTTGTTGTAATTGTTAACACATATATAGCCAACACTTTTAACACTATATTAACATTTTTTTATGTTTATATATTTACACTATGTACATTTTGTTTCCTTTTTTTAAAATTTGTCCGACTATGATAAATTTCAAAACAATTTTCCAAATGCAAAGGAACACTACATTTTTTGCACTGGTAAATTGTTTCAGACCTTTTCCTTTTGCAGTACATACTCTACACTTTCTAGATGGCCTTGCTTTGCTTGTTGGGGGATTTTCCTATAAAATGTCACCAGAATTTTAGTTATATTTGGATTAGAAGTCCACTGCCAATCATTTACTTGTAGGTTATGTGTATTATTGTCTGCAATTAGGCCTATAACAGATCTCATCATCACTGTTATCACTATCACTGCTGTCATTTTCAACAATACCTTCTTGCTCTTCATTATCACTAATCTCACAACTACTAAAATATCCCCAACAAACTCACTAAATGCACTTGAAGAAATAAACAATTCCTCACGAGAAACCATGTTTCTACAACTGTCAAATTCGTACACAACTTCACAAAGAAACTGGCGGAAATTAACGAGTAACAACGGAAATAAACGAAGGAAAAATATCTCATAGATTGAAAATAGATTTATATTTCTATATTCGACTTTTAGGCTAGAAACATACGGCAAAGAGATCAGGGAAGTAGAGGACGGACATTGCCCGTCTTTAGTACTTAAGCCATTGAGAGAGAAGGACGGGCAATATACGTCTTTCGTTACCAATGGGTTAACCAATAAGACATGGAAAAATACTCAAATCAAAACTTAGGTAAAAAACTAATATAAATAAAATAAACATTATACTTACAAAACAAAAGTAAAATGATAAATTACTTATGCAATGCAAGACGATTTATTTCACTAAACAAATTGAGAAAAAATGAATTAGACTAAAATAAAAATGTATATAGTAATTGCTCATTGGTCAAGGTTCTCGAAATTGAACTGGTAAGCAATTTTTATGCTTTTAGAATATAGAGCTTGGATATATCAAAGAAATACATAATATAAATCAGAAGTCTTCATAATACATACTCTAGATCAGGGAGAACTTTCCAAAGAAGAACATAGTTTAGAGCATTTGCTATATCTTTTATAATGAGACAATAACTTATTTTTGAAATTAGAATATTAATTTTGTATTTAAATAATGTGTCTGTTTCTTGCACCAACTCTTCAGACCCTACCTCATCTGTCTTATAGTGTCACAATATAACTTATTTATGTTCTTTGATCAGAGTCAAGTCTATTACATATTTCGTTGTCCTTATTAATCACAGAGTTTAATTCATGGCACAAAGTATATTTATTTGTTATATGTAAATGTGCACCAAGTAAAATGTGCTGCCAAGCAGTCATGGACTGTGAAGAATAGTCACATGTCCACTATTCTTCATTTACACCCGTTTCACTTCATTAAAACATTTTTGCTTTTAGGAAAAACTTTCTGTTTGTTTCTTTCCTCATTTTTGTTTTAAAATTCACAAAACATTCACAGTGGTTTTATTTAGGTATATTGTGTAGACTTCTTTGCTAATTAGTCTGCTATCTCATTTACCATCCAATATGAAAGGGATCCATTTTACGCAAATGTTTTCTTTTCTGTTAGAGTACACAACTGAAGTCCTATCACAGGAGTTATCTTTACAGTTTCAGAAGAATTATTCTAAATTTTTCTAGTTTTTGCAATTTAGATTTGGGATCTGTTTTTATGACTTCATTGCCGTACTTCAACGGGTAGTTTTAAGTGTTATTGAGTTTATTTCATGTACGTCCATATCTCTATCCATATTCTAGCTCCAGACATTCAAGAAAAGGAATTATTTAGAGTGATCATCATGGTGAGACCTAGTTCACTTTTTAAAAGTTAATGTGTGTGTGTGTGTGTGTGTGTGTGTGTGTGTGTGTGTGTGTGTGTGTGTGTGTGTGTGTGTGTGTGTGTGTGTGTGTGTGTGTGTGTGTGTGTATGTGTATGTGTTTTCCAAGTTAATTTGTTTATATTCACTACCAAGTAATTAATTAGTAAAACATTACGTTTTCAGTAGCCCTAAACGCCAAAAATATATAATTTAATTAAAAATTTTGAGTTTATGCCACATATATAATATATATATATGTATGCAGTGTTCAATTTCTAGAAATAGAGGTGCAGGAAACGTAACCTTCCAGAGAAAAAAATCTTAGGTTATACAAAAATTTAAACGTTTTAATTTTTTTTTTTTTTGCAAAAGACGTATAAGAATGTGTTTTAGTAAAGTAATAAAAACAGTAAAAAACACACAGTTTCATGAATTGCTCAAGTTGTCTAGCCACCTTAAAATATTGTCCAAAACTTCAACATGTTGTGATTATACTGTCTGTCTCTTGACAGCTAATGCTGATTGGTGTCCAGGCACAAGCCAAGAGTCAACATACTCAGTTGGATTAAAGAGCTGAAGAAGAAGTCCATTGATAATTACAAAGAACAGGCTAGAAATTGTTGCAATATTAGTAATTATCTCAATGGTATGATAATGAGGTTCTGTGAGAAACCTCTTTCACATTCACTTGATGATATGGCTATTGAATTGACTGACTGTTTCGAAGGTGTGAGACCTTCTGGGAACATTCTGGAGTGAAGATACTCTCAGAATCCTATAATTAGTTGCTTTTCATTGAGTTTGAACTTAAAGGCAAGTCCTCTCATTTCATTTTTCCCAAACATTATTGGGACATTTTGTAACCAGTTTTTGTTATCCAATACTTTGATGGTATCAAAAAGTCAAAGTCCTTTTCACTGGACAGTCTTGTTTCAACAGGTTTTTTAAGTCTAAAAGGGAGGTACTGATAATAAAATAATTGAGAATGAGTCAGACTACCGTTAGCCAGTCAATTTCAAGCCTCACTAACAACTTCTACATTTAAGTAGTTGCAGTTTTCAGTACTCAATAGTAACACACAATAAACTATTCTAACCTTACATCATAATCGATCGTTATGATCTGTGGGGGTTTACACTTTCATTCTAAAAAGTGGTACAGAGTTTATACTGAACGTAAAAGACCAACGTCATATTTTTTAAAATATTTTGCATTATTAATAAGATCTATTAATATTAAAAAAATATATGGTTTTAAAATATAACAAGGAAATCTCAAAATTAAATGTAATATGACTAGGTCTACATATAAATATAATGCCATTACTTACGGATCCGCTAAAAGTGTTGGAAGAGCAGTTTCTTGAATCTTTGAAGGTGCATTAAATCCCATTTCATAGACACCTTTTAATAATTCAGGTTTTCTGGAAAAAAGAAAACAAAACAAAACTAGTTTTACAATATTTGAGGTTCTAAAGTTACGTAACTTAACTTTACACATACGAAAAGTAATCAAAAGTTTGGGAAATTTGTGGTATGATCTGATGCCAGTAGAGTAGGTGAACACTACTCTTTGTGACTTAGTCTGCTAAGAGCTGTGATAGTGAGAGGCAGCGTTCTTCGATTACAAGTGTTTGGATAACCACTGGGTTTTATTGCAGAGGCAATTTTTTAAACTTCTGTAAATGACAAATTTTAACCATTGAATAATATGCATCAAATTTAGCTTAAAGCTTAAAAACTGCTAAAAAAATCCACTGAATGCTTGTGGAAGCATTTGTGACAACACCTTTAATCAAAATACAACTTTTTTGTTGTACAAGCATTTCAAGGATGAACAAACGTCTGCTGACAATGATGAGCATTCAGGATGACCTTCAACAAGCACAACACCAAAAAACAGCAAAAATAAGAAAGGTTATTGTTGCAGATTATAGATGAACAATCCTCAAAGTTTGTGTGATCGTAGGAATGTCGTATGGGTCCGTGAAACGCATCTTGCCAGACAATTTGGGCATGAGACACATTGCTGCAAATTCGTACTGATACTACTGATCATCGACCAAAAACATCATTGTGTAGCTGTCTGCACTGAATTGAAAATTCATCTCCAATGTCTTAACCAGAGATCAGACATGGGTTTATGATTATGATCCTGAAGCAGCAGTCATCCTCTTTTCATTGTGGCCAAAAGCATATTAAGTTTGCAGCAACGTAAAGTCCTTTTTTTCTGACATTGAAGGCTGTTCATAAGTTTGAAGATATCCATAAGTTTATCCCCCCTGGTGAAACTGTCAATGGAAAGTTTTATGGTAAAATTTTGAAGTGGTTACCTGAAAACATTAGCACAAACGTTCAGAACAGTGGGAGGACAAGAGCTTAGTTCTCCACCATGACAATGTTCAAGTGAACACATCACTAATCATTCAGAATTTTTTGGTTTCCAAAAACACAACAGTGATTCTCCACCCACCCTGATCACCTAACTTTGCCCCATGCACTTTCAGGCATGCATGAAACCATGGAAAAAATGCTAGGGTTGATGAATTCATGCCCAAGTGGACTATTTTGAAGTAGATGGTAGAAACTAGGAGTTATGATAAGCAATTTTATATGAAAATGGCCCAAACTTTTGAGTAATACCTAGTATTATGCTTAAGCATTTTTTTTTTATTAATTAAAAATGTGTTTAATTAGAAAATATTTTTCTACACTACCGCCTCATTAAAATTTATTTATTTCCAAAATTCCCTAAAAAATTATACAATATAATACAAAATATGAAGGACCTACAGGAGGCATAAATGCCTGTACATAGGTTTTTTTGGGGGGGTAGGCCCACACTGGAGCACATTCAGTCATTAGTGAGGTCTCATCTTCTTGGTGCGTTGTTCCTCCCAATACTTCTTCAGCCTTTGTGATCTCCTTTTCCTAAGTTCTTCTGAGATTGTCATGCCCTTTCGTTTCGCTTGATCGTCTGTATTAGCCCAAGAGTGCACAATAGTCAGACGTTAAACACAAAAAAAAACCTTTCGGTCGTTTACTTTTCTAAAGTTGAGTTTCATTTTCTTGTCTTTGAGTATGGCTTTCTCCTCCCCACTCTTCAACTGTTCCTCGGTTATCCCTAGGTCTTCCAGTTCTTGTTTTACATAGGTTTTATAAACGAGGATATTTTATAAAAATATATATATATATAAGCCAAAGTCACTCACTCACTGATCACTAATCTCAAGAATGACAAGACCTATGAAGTTGAAATTTTGTATGGTAGCTTCTTTAATAGTGTAAATGTACAATACAGCTGGGTTCAGAATTAAAAAAATCATCTTTGAAGTAGTTTAAAATAGCTTCTTTCTAGAAAATGAAACTCTTAGTTTTTACTATTTTCACAAGAAAACCGCTTCACAGATTTCAGTAAACCTTTATGTGTCTTTACAGAGGTGTGACAAAGTTTAAGGCAATCACAAACTGCAATACACCTAATGTGAAACAAAATTACATACATTCAGAATGCCAAATTTATGTTCTTTTGTGTTAAAAGGCTTACTGTCTACTTTTCATTGGGATATGCTTAGAAAAACCTTTATTAAATATATGACGACTCAAAATTCTTGATTAATTTTAAAATGAAGTATTGTCACAAGCTGTAAAATGTAAATAGTTTACCTGTATATTTTATAGCGTTTTTTCATGTATTTATACAGCCAAATCTGATGTTAAACAAAATTCTTTCTAATTCAGTACCGGTATCTGTTATTTACGTTAAAATATAAATTTTTTCCATTGTCCACTATAACACAACTCGACAAATTTCAATGGGGATGTTTACATTTGTTAAATAAAATGATTATTAAAGTTTAGGCTACTTCAAACTTGAAATAAAATGACAGGTACTCAAAATGTATTTTTTAAAGGTATTTTTAAGAGCTTTAACAATGAAAAAGGTTAAGAAACCGATAATGCTACTGTATAATTGATTTCCTTGTTACTTGTATGGTTACAGTATGCCAAATTTGGTAGGTATTTAGGATTTTGGCGCAACAATCTGACTTATTTTGCCAAGAAATTATTACATTCTTTCCAAAATATAAACTTACTGTAGTTTACAATGAAAAATAATGTTTAAATCAACTTTTAAATTAATCTTCTATATTAGGGAATCAACTTTCTATTCCCCAAAACATACAGTAGCAAAGCAAGAGTATACAGCTAGTCATTCAGTAACTGAACTCAAGATCACTGACCTAGTTTCTTTGTTCTGCTATATTGAATTTTGCAGATAATAATAATAATAATAATAATAAAAGAAATTGCTGATTAGCTAAATTTTATTATTTTTTCCAAGCCTCTATTTAATGACACAGTGTTTTATAAATTCCTAGGTTTGAGCTTTTTCCACAAACCACTTGTCACAATTTATTTTTTACTGAATGGTACCTTTTTTTTGTAATAGGTGTCCTACTTCTATAACACTGACATTGTTATAGTTTTTTTTTTAATTTGTTTCCATACCTATTTAGAAAAAGTTATTCATTTCCCAAAATTTTAAGGACATTACAAAATACTATTTTTAATTAAGAATGCAAAAAATCTCAAAAGTTTCTTGAAATATTACTTACAAATGCAAAGCTTCAAATGTTTTAACAGAAAATAGTGGTGAAGTTGGATCCTTTCTTTGTATCTCGATATCATGTTTGCTCTCAATTAACCCTTTTCTGACAACTTTTTGTAACAATGACTGCTCAGCTTTTGAAAGGACAACTGAATCATCATCTGAATTTGTATTTCCAACACTGCTCTCTGCAGGACGTGGTACTGGTTTTGAAGTATATTTTTTATTTAAGTCATCTAATTCTTTTGCAAGTTTTAATTTATGTACCTTTAAAACAAACAAAACAAGATAAAATATTTTATTCAAAAATAATAATAAACAGTAGTTGCAATAGTTATGTAACACAAGCTTGTACTATCTAACATAATAAAATGGTTGACAAGCTAAGACAGAAGTGTAAGGTCACTTGAGAGTGATTGGTTTCATGTGTAATTTATGAACACTCTCTTAGCCCTGTTATATTTATATGTTAGTGATTTTTCATAGCTTAATTAAATTCTTGCTAATTATAACACTTTTACTTTTTAAGTTTTTTTTTGTTGCTCAAAATGGCAAAAAAATATTGAAGCTGTTTTTACAGCTTCAAAGATAGCAAAAATTTTCAGTTTTATTGTAATGGTAGTATCATAAGATTACATTCTTTGGTTTTTCAATTTCTCAGAGTTTCTCTAAAAATCTTTGTTTTTATTTCTGTAAAAAAATCATTTGAAAAATTGTTGGCACAAAAAACATATCAATACTACTAGAAATCACAAATTGAATGAACTAGGCCTATTGAAAATTTCTATTACAGCATTTTAGAAAAAGTGACAACAGTAATGTAAAATAGAATGACTATTGATATTGGACATTTTTTCTAACACGTTTTTCTGAATTTAATGATAAAAAATTGATAATATAATTTTTTTGAATAGGCACTCTGTATTATTGAGTGAGTAAAGCAAGGTCTCTGTTTAAAAATGACCAGTCTATGTGTTTGTTACACAGTTTTGGCCAAACGCATTAACTGTTTTGAAATTTGGTACAAAGGCATCTTGTATAAAGCCCAAACGACGCAAGTATAGATTTTTCCCCAATAAACTTCTGTTTCAATAAAAAGGTATTTTGTATAGAGCTTTAAAATTTATTTTCATTCAATTCTATTTAAATGGTGGTAGGCCTCTGATTTGAAGATGAAAGTGTAGCTGTTAGCTCTTCATGTAAAACTGACTGAATGACAGGATCTATCATAACTTTGACAATTTCATGGTGAAAGAACATACAATTTCCAATAAAGTTGTTTCAGTAACATTTTTCGTAAATATTATGATTCCTGGTTTCACAGTTGTAAAAAGTTACAAGCATATCAGAGCGCAATGTATATTAATTGAAAATATACTGTAAGGTCTACTGTTCTATCAGCTACCAGCAGTTTTTATTTTAAAACATATTTAAGTGCAAAAGTAGGTAATGTTTTTCATCACAAAAATGATTAATTATATGTGTGTTATTAGTAATGAAAAGAAAATACTTAAAAAAAAGGTATTTATTATAGGTTGTTTTTTTTTCAAACAGTGATTTTAGGCTACTTTTAAAAAAATTATATTGTGACGATATTCCTGCTTACATTGCATGGAAAATTTCCTACACTGAGTTACTGCTTACTCATATTATCATATACTACACCAACTTACTGTTCGTGCACATTATCATATTCTAATAGGTATTAATAAATATATATTACTTTGTTCGTTCTTGTAGTGAAAATGTTTAACTAAATAGTTTTTTACCCAACAATAACATCAGTTAGGACTTCCACTATTTTAAAAAAAAAGGTTTTTTTATTATTTTAGCGATGAAAAACATGTTACCTACTTTTTTGTGATAGCAATTTCGAGGTAATGCAGGTTATTTTTATTTTCGATTTTTATTGAATTTTTCCAGTTTTTATATTTTGGATTATTATTTTTGGGCATGTAATAAAGCAGTTTAACAAAAATATTACCTACAAATTGAAAACAGCCTATAATGCATACTTACCCAAAAATCAAAGAACTAACTTGACTCAGCTGTTCAGTGTTCACTATCTCAACTTGATACAGTTATAATGTGGTAATGCGCATCAGCAGTTCCTCGGTAGTGACACTGGTGTGACTTAGCAATCTAGTGTAGTAAATTTATTATGCTCCATGCAAAGTAAACAGCAATGACATTACAATATAGTTCTGTAAAAAGTGGCTTGAAATCTAAACTTATTATAATAATTTTATCTTTTGTGGGTGAATACCTTCTAAGGTATTATTGCAATATAGTTCTTTTTCAAATAGTGATTTTTGAATATTTTTTTTGTTTTTTATGCCTTCTTCTCTAATTAACTCATAATCACCCATGGACAATAATTTTTTAAAGATTTCTAAAGATTTTAGGCAGTTTTTTACGGAACTATATTGTGGCATCATTGCTGTTTACATTGCATTAAACATATTAAATTTCATACACCGATTTACTGGTCATGCATGTTACTATTAACTACACGTTAACTACATATTAACTACTGCTCATGCACTGTACATATTCTGACAGCTATTACTAAATGTTAAGGTTTATTCTTTTTTTTGTTGGTTCATTCTCGTAATGAAAACATTGTTAAAATGGCATCTATTATTTATATTTCATGATTTGCTTTTTTTTATGGTATTTGTGCAGTGTAGCATGTCCTGTTAAAATAGTGATTTTTGAATATTGTTTTGTTATGCTTTATAACTTATTATCTGATAAACACATATTCACCTGCGGAAAATATTTTTTTTTAAAGAATATATAAAATTTTGAGCCAAATTTTACGGAACTAAATTCACACGATGTTACTGTTTACATTGTATTGATGATACAACTATTCATTCTCTGATTTACCGGACATGCGCAATACAGAATCTCATAGGCATTACTATATTTTATGATTTATTACTGTGTTTGTGCTTGCTAACGAAACATCGTTAAAATGGCCACTATTATTTGTGAACTTTGCAATTTGCCCCTGTTTGAGTCTTTATGTTGGAATTACGGTCTTGTTGTCGATTTTCTTATTAACCACAGCATCTTTAAAGAATCGTATTTGTGTTAGAAGTGCGTCAATATTTGCATTATTAATAAGGAAAAATTATCATTTTATTGCAATCGTCGTGCACATGTACGACGGAAGCAAAAACTGTCGTCAGGTTTTTTTTCACTCCTCACCATGTTAGGCCCAATAACCATGTCAGTATTTTATGGAGTATCCTTAAAAAAAAATAGTAAAGGATTTTTTCAAGCATTACCTTGTTAGACCCAACAACTGCAACAGTTAGGTTATGGAAAAAATTAAAAAAAAAAAATAGGTTTTTTATCCACTAAAACCCAAGTTAGACGTATTTTTATTTTTTTACCGATCTACACGTTACCTTCTTTCGCGCGGGTAGAAATTTTGAGGTTACATTGGTCACTTTTATTTTCGAATTTTATCTTACTTCTCGTGGTTTCTGCGCTTTTATATATTAGATTATTGTTTTTGGAAATGTAATAAAGCGTTTTTGTAAAAAAAAATATCGAAAAATCCAGGACATGCTACACTGCTTATTTAACTTTTTTCACCATCTAACAACATTGTCAGTTAGGTCAGAGTATTTTTTTTTTATCGTTTTAGAAATCAAAAACACATTACCTACAGGATAACTGCTTCAATTAAGTAGCTTTTTCACCCAACACCATGTCAGATTATCGAGTACTAATTTTTTTTTATAAGTGTTTTTATTACTCAACAACCGTCGGACGTTAAACACCAAAAAAAAATGTTTTTATCATCTATCAACCATGTTAGGTTAACAACGCAATAATCGTGACAGTTAGGTTATTGTTGTTTTTTTTAAATAAACAAGTTTGTATCCCCAACAACCTTCTTAGTTAAGTTCACTATGCTACAACTATGTCAGTTAGGTTATTGATACTTTTTTGAAAAAAAATTTAAAGGATTCTTATTCTTCAACAAACAAAAACAAATTACCTAATTTCACGCAATTTTTGAGGTCATGAGGATCACTTTTATTTTTGATTATTATCATACTTATCATGCTTATATAATTTGGATTATTACTTTTGTGCATGTAATACCTCTTCTAATTCAATAATACAATATATGAGGAAAAAATAATTGTTAAAGTTATAAAGTTATAAGTCCTAGAAACTCAGAAATACCAAAAACTAAAATTTACTTGATCAAATTAAAAAATAAAAATGAAACTAATATAGTTTATACTTAATTTTTTTTTTTTTTAACATTACTGTAATCACAATTTAAAGAGGTTATGTCATGAATTTACACAATATTGATTTCAATTTTTAAAAAAGTTACCTAACCTCTTTAGAAATTTTATTAACATTTTCTTCTGATTCTTGAGCCTCTGCAGCTCTCGCCCAAGTTATGCTACCAGTTGCTGTCATTTCAAACAATAATACACAGTTAAAAAACTACACATAGGCACAAATAACTGTATACCACGCTGTTTTCTTCACGATTGAAATCCCCAGACGCGACAAAATAAAAAAATAACACAGTACAAGTCTAAAACAAAACTCGAATCTTATGGAAGATTTGAAGAAGACAGAAGACAGAAGATTTATAGCGTTACGTTAAAACGCTTGTTTGAATGAAGATTTGACTGAAGTCAGTAGATAATAAAAATATAACCCACGGATTAAAACAGTTGAGAGAACAAAATATAATCTGTGTTTCAGATTCTGCGGCTCACGTAAATTCTATTCCTGATTGTTGTATATGTATTTATGCAGACTGTTTCAAAGTGAATTAATAATGCCTTTGCTTTAGTTTTCCATTCTTTACAAACAATGGTTCTTTTTCAAAACGTTCTTATTCTGTTGAAAAACAAAAACATCGTACCGCTCACAAGGGGAACATAATACAGCAAGTTCCAAAAACTCTATCCATATCACTATCATAAGGTTCAGAAGTCACTGCCTAGTGACTTTGCATTGCGCCTAAATTTTTTCACTAGCTTCAAAAAAACTATCATAAAGTAAGTTCTAATTTGTTTACTGGTGAATTTAAAAAAAGCCGTAGAAATTTATTTGGCAACATTTAAATTGCCAATATTGTAAATATACAGGTAATTTAATTTGGTGAGGCAACATTTACAAAATATGGAGTTAATAACATGTGAAATAAACATCATTGGGATTTTGAAAATCCCCATGATATAGTACAATGTAATTTTCAACAGGTTTTCATTAATGTTTGGTGTGGCATTATTGATAACCATATAATAGGACCATTTATTTTTGAAGGCCGCCATACGGGAAACAAATATTTATTATTTTTTTTTTTTAGAAAATAACCTACCACAGAGTTTAGAAAACATTCCATTATTAACGAGACAATAAATGATTTTTCAATAAAATAAGGCTCCTATTCTCATTTGAGCAACCATACTTATTGTTTGAGAAGTTAGAAATTGTTTGAATGCAACATTCGAGAACAACTTGATTGGGCGAGACGGACCAATTAATTGACCTTCTAGAGGTCCAGATATGACGTTAATGACTACTATGTGTGGGGACATATGATATCGATATACCCTGAAAAAATAACTACAAAAGATGGATTGATGGCAAGAATTTTGAATGCATTTGAAATTCTAAGAAATAATCCAGATAGCATAAAAAGAGCCTACTACAGCAGTTGTACCAAGAAGCCAAACAAAACTTAATTAACTTTTAAATTATTATCACATTTTTTATGATTGAACTGTTTTTATGATACATTTTTATGATAAATTTTTTATGATAAATTATTATTTTTTTCATATGATTGAACTGAGAAATATATCCTCTCTCTTTGTGCAAATAATATGTTGCCAGTATATGTGCGCTAACCTACAATAAATGTAAATAAAACTGTGCCCTTTTGTTGATAAAATACGTTGGAATTTAAAAAAAGCCGTAGAAATGCATTCAAATGATAGCAGGAAGTAAAATATTTTAAAAACAATATATTTTTAATGTATTTCTTGTTTTTTCACCTATACATCATTAAAAATGTTCGGTTCTCAAAATTATTTGCAAATATGCATAATTAATGGTTTCAATTGACCACGTCAAACACTAAAATCCGTTTCGTAGAACTCTATTTTAGTTGTACAAAGAAATATCACATTTACTAAATTGGTATAGATGTATAAAATACATTTCAATGTACCAAAATAAAATATTTGTAAGTCACTGCATCATAATACAAAAACGTGTGAATAACATACCAAATTTCATGTATAAAACACTCAAGTTCTCGTTTCAACGGTAGGTATTACAAAATACAGGAAACAACCTCATATACTCTCATTTGGTGCTTTAAGTTGGACAACCAACGGTAACTACTACATCTAATGTAATCTTGCTATACTTAGTTTAACCATATATAAAAAATTGTAAAAAAATAGTGTTTTAACTGAGTTTAATTTAGACAAAATAAAATTATTAGGCTAAAGTGGATATTAATGATATCTTTTTGTATTCGGTAATTTACAGGCAGCATTACGATAGAAAAAACGAAAATAAGTAAAAATTTTTTATCTAAAAAAAGTAAAATGTTTTTTTTTTTTTTAATTTTTAAATGATCAGATTTATTACGGTACTTTAATTAATTACAGGCTTAGTATTAAAAAAAAATATTACAATACAGTAGACATAATAAAACTGAAGGTTTTAATAACAATTATAACAGATGACAAAATATATTAAATTGGAATAATGGTTAATCAATAAATGCAGGTTATTTTTCTTTTAATATTTATATGAAAATTTTCTTTTTCTAATATACATTTGTAATTGTATTTTATTTCTGTTTCCTTTAATAATTCTTTTAAAAAATATGTATATAAATAATATTAAATTGGTTATACTTACCAGACTACTTAGTATGCTATACATTTCGCGGATAACTGTCAGATTATTTTTAAAAAACGACGGATTATCAGCTGTTAGATAATTGGATCAACACTATTGTAACAAAACAGATATAAATAGGTGAACCTGGCTTAGATATTACTTAATGTAGTTATAACAAAAGATCAGCTGTTATATATTAATTCCTAACGATCAATCAGCTTATTTCATTGAACAACTAACTGATAGTCTATAATACGTTTCAGGTTGTGTTGTTAAAAACTAGCAATATTAATAACAATTATTATTAACGTTTTAATTTCGAATGTATTATAAAAGGTTACAAAGTGCACGTGTTCTTTATTTAAGGAAAATACCGAAACCAAAGTAACATAACGTTTTCATATAATACAAGTGAAATGTTATCGAAAAGGAGGAAACAAAAGAAACCGACAGCCGTAGTGATACGATATTCGTTTCATACATTATTTCCGTTCTTTCGATCGAGACACTTTTTTACTCACTTCCTCTCCAATGGTTAAAGCCGTAGTGATACGAAATTCGTTTCATACATTATTTCCGTTCTTTCGATCGAGACACTTTTTTACTCACTTCCTCTCCAATGGTTAACATTAAAAATTTCAACTCAATATACACGGCCTGTTTTACCCTTTATTATTTTTTTTTACGTCCGACTATTGTGCACACCTGGACTAATGAAAACGATGGGATGATTTATAGCGTATGAAAATGCCAAGTCCTCGGGGTGAAAGCCCAGTATGCTATCAACTAGGCCACCAAACTCTACTACAATTAGTATTACATTTTTTATTTTTAAATTCTCCTTTTTAATACAGGACTAATTATTTAGATGCAAGACTGTCTAAAACTTGTTCCAGCAAAACCCCAAATATAGAACTACATTGTCACTATAAATAAGAGAACATTAACTTTATTATGCAGTTTCACTACAGTTACAATATTGTAACTATATTGAAATATCAAAGCAGTTTGAACATGGTAGACTTGCATAATATCAGGTCTACTTGTTGATGTAATATTTACAAGCAAAATTTGTATTAACTATGTCTTTTTTTAAACATTTTATCAAATTTAGTACAGTTAGGCACTGATACAGTGAAACACAAACTGGTTAGTTTGCACCTGCATATTTCAAGATATCTAATTGTAACAACTTGAGATTAATACTAACAAATTAGTTTGTAAACTATTCTACTACTATATAAAGGTTCCTATATTTTTTGAATAATTATATTGTGTCAATAACAGCACAGTAGTATCAAAATGGGCTTACACCACTGGTCTCCTATAGCAGAAGAAAAATCTGTCGTCAGTGCAAGGCATGACTGAATACAAATCTTTAGATCGATTGGGAAAATCTTTTAGATTGATAGTGTATGCACTATTGCATTTTCATGGAAGTCATAAAAATATTAAACCTTACACCAGGCTTTTTCAATTTCAGAAATTGAAACTATAAACTAAATTGCAACTAATAAAATGTCTAACTAGTTAAAATTCAATTTCATAAATTTTAAAAGACAGTACCTGATGTACAAGGTATGACAGGAAAGTTTTAAAATTAGATTTGTAATTTGAAAAAGGCAGTGCTTACTTGTTATTTCGATGAATCTATCTTTTTTGACCAAGGAAAATGTTTCCATTTTTTTAATCATTCCTGGAAATTTTCTTTCTTAAGGATGATAAAGACCATCTCTGTACTTACCTGGATGTTTTCAATGGGTTTCCTTTCAGTTGAAATTTTGATTTAGATAACAGATTTGGACAAGGGTTATGACGGAATACGGGAGTTTTGAAAACATAGGAATCTGTAATGAAGAACACACAAAGAGCTGCTGTGTTATTGTAGTGGACAACCCAATTTTTTGTCTTGCCAGATTGCAGGCCTTTTCAGATTGCAGGCACAAATGCTGAAAGTCACTTTTATAATATCCCTGGTTAAATGTTTGTCCCTCGGTACAAATTCATGTCAATTTAACCTCAATGTCTATGATCAGAGCACACTAAATCATGAACTTGCACACTGTTTTAGTTGGTTTTTGAAACTGAAGGTGTAAACTTGCCTTTACTCACTAGGATGCTACTCTATTCAGGACGTTACAAGATTCCACTTCTACATCCATCGGCAAATCTAGCTTCTCCTGTTGAGCAGTAGTGACACCTGTCTTAAATAGTAGCTCCATATGTACTATTTTTTGAAGTGAAAACTTCTTTAGGGGCACTGTGTACAGTTTTTTCTTGGTGGTGAATAAAGATTCACCAATCATACTTGGAAGTGATACCATCCAGGTATTTTCCTGGATGCAAATATGAGGTGTGGCAATTAAATAACCAGACTAGTGCTGCTACCAGTAAACAGCAAGCACAATGCGGCAGGTTTGAACATGTCTATGACTGTTGATACTTCCCACCCTGAGCTCAGTGGACATAGCTGTAAGTTTTTCAGGACATAGCTGTAACACCCATTGAAATTTTTGTGCTAGGTCCTTGCCGAAAAAATGTGAAATGTTCAAATAAAGCAAGAAGCTGCCCTCAAGTTTCTTGTGAAACTGGGAAAAATTGCTACAAAAGTGAAGATTTATCACACACACACAACTTTCTGAGTTGTTTAAAAAGTTTAACGAGGGACGTGAAACGATCAAAGACAATCCGCACCATGGGTGACCCTCAACATCAAAAACAAACGACAATATCCAAAAAAATGGTAAATTGAACTGCAAAAATTGTTGTCTGAGTGTTCAAATCTTGCTGAAATCTCAGAAATTTACAAGGGAAGTGTACAAACTTTATATGAATCTTTGTACATGCAGGAAGTTTGTACAAGCCTAAACTTCTTACTCCAGAGCAAAAATAATCAAGAATGAACATTTGTGCTGTTCTTTTAAACAACACAGATAATGATCCAGAATTGTTGTTGACATAGTGATTAATTGTGGTTTTTTAACTACGATCCTGAAATAAAGTGCCAATCGATTCATTAAAAGAGCCCCAACTCATCACAGCAAAAAAAGGTGAAAATGAGCAAATCAAAATTTTTTTACAAGCATTGTCTATATTCACTGTTTAGAAGGTCAAATGGTCAATCAAAATTATTGCATCAAGGTTCTGACAGCTCTTCATGCATGAATGAGAAGACAGACATGATTTTTGGAAGAGTTATTCCTAGATGCTTCACCAAGACAATGCTCCTGCCAATTCTGCCTTGTCTGTAAAGGAATTTTTAGCAAAATATGGCATCACCGTGTTGCACTTCGCACCATACTCACCCGACTTGGTTCCCTGTCTTTTTTTTTTATTTTCTAAGATCAAATCAGATCTTAAGGAGAAAAGTGGAAGATCATAACGTGGAAGTGGTGAAAGCAAAAGTTACAGAGGTTCTCAACAAGTTGACAGAAGTGGACTTCATTGTTTTGAAAAATAAAAAATTCATATGGAACATTGTAGGGATCATCAATGAGAGTAAGTACACTGAAGGGGATAAACTTTGTAATGCAAGTGGTGATCAATAAAATGTTTTGTAGCAATTTGGTCATTTAATTGCCACACCTCATATAACCTAGCAAGTGGAGATAAATAATAATAAAAGTAATAACAATAATATAATAATAATAATAACAAAATAATAATAATAATAATAATAATAATAATAATAATAATAATAATAATAATAATAATAATAATAATAATAAATATTTCGAATGGCAAAGAAGTTTTTACTTCGTTCATAAGATCTTAATCATACTTTATAATTCTTTCCTCTCCTGATAAAACATATTTTCAGTCATGCTTATTATGCAATAATAATTACTGTCCAATAAAATACATTAATTAAATGTAAATTAGGACAGGACTATGCAGGCTATATAACTGAATTTGAAAAATGATGAATTGCTATGAAAGGTTGGTTAGAGGATTGTACAGCTAATTATTTCAAATTATCTGAAATTATACATAATCTGAATATTAGGCTAATGCACTTTTATACTGGGTGATCTTTTTAAGTGTACCGTCATCTGCAAAAAAAAAAAAAAAATTAAGTGTACTGTCATTCTGATTTTAGAATCAATTGATTTTAAAACAAAGATTAAGTAGTAAGCTTCACCTTAATTTTTGTAAGCAATAAAAATCAATTTCAAATTTACTTTTAAAAAATTCCAATACACAGTCTAATTTTTATGCTATATATGAAGCCATACATGATCCCTAAAAAATGTCATAAACTAAACAGTCTTAAAATTATTTGTGTAATCCAAAAACACTTAAACGTGTTCTGTTTAAAATGTCAAAGCTGGCTACCTTATGGAAAACATTGCCAATTTTTTAAAGTTTAAGAAATATATTTTTATTGCTCAAAAAAATTAAGGTGAAGTTCTCCATTTAAATTTTGTTATAAAATCAATAGAGCCTGAGATCCCAATGGTAGCACATTTAAAGATCACTCGGTACAGGATGTTTCTAAGTTATGTTCTAAAACTTTAACATGGTTCCATGGGTCAAAATAAGTAAAAACGTTCCTATAAAAATAAATCCTAAAATGTTTAGTTTTCTGTTTATATTTTTTATGTTTAATTTAATATCTGCAAACATTGCATTGCTCAAATTTGGTATGCAGATACATAAATTAAATTTTATTTAACTAATATTAGGTTACGTTCTGTTTCTGCCAGTCCACTTGCATCACCCCTGTAAGAGTTGTCTTTAATTACAAGCTAAAGTTATTGATTTCATTAAGTTAATAATGTCATATAAAAAAAATTACGAGATATTTGTTTTAATGGGTTGGCAAAAAAAAAAAAAAAAATACTGAAGATGTAGAAGATAAAAATATAGTGTAGTGGTAATAATAATAAAGAACAGCATTATGTCTGCTGTGCATTATAAAATAAGTGCTAAATAAAAATGACTTGTTTTATTATATAACAAAGATTACAATCTTTAGAATATACGAAGGTGAATTGGTTCAAGGTAATGATTTTAATGTCAGTAACATTGTAAACAGACAAGAAAAACAATGTTTTTGGTAAATTTTACTAAACAGGTACAGTCTAATTTGTTTTGTAAAATACAATACGGTTTAAAACATTGTTTATGCAGCTTTTCTATATTTTATCTGCCTTTCCATCAGCAGCCAATTTTATTGGTCTTAGCATTTACTTGCTTTTGTTTGGCCTAAATTCTGGTCCCAAGGTGGCTGAAGTAGATGAAGTCTACTGCAATTGAAAAATCATTCAACTGAATGATTTAATTTGCACTCTCTCAATTGGTTTATTATAAACTAAATTGTCAAAAATAAGTAATCACCAATACTCTACCAATATAGTACAGTATATTATAGTTATCAATTTCTTCCTTACTTCATCAGCTGATGTGACTTTAACACTACAATTTTAATGATATGCACAGAAACAGCATACCTAATACTGATGAAGTAAGTGTTTCTCCATTATTTACGAATAGGTTTTATAAAACAAGGGCTTCTTAGATTGGTTATCATTAGAAATGTTAAAACTTTGTGCTGCACATTTTTCATAAAATTCGTGTTTTTGAGCAATTTATACCTATAATTTTTAAAAGCCGTCATTTTGAAAATGCTGAACTAAATGTAAAAATATTTTTACACCTATATAAAAGCCTACATTTACATCCACACCAAATTTGAGTACTGTATAATCAAATTAAACAATATTTTTTTTTAAAAACATTCAGAAAAGAAATGATTTAAGGAATACATAGAGAAGCTTTTATACTTATTTTTACACATAGAACCTTATCTTAAAACAACTATGTTTATGTATAAGTTCAGATTAGGTATGCATAATGCAATATTAAATCCTAATTTAAATAATAAATATTACAATATATTTATTATATTATTATTATTATTAATACAACAAAACCCTTTTTAACCAAAATTAAGGGAGTGAGGAAGTTTCGGATAATCCATGAGCACTAAATTTACGTTAAAAAGATGTGAAAAACACAAAATGCTCATGAAAAAAAAACTTAATTGAAACAATGTAGAATACAGTACTGTACAGTGATTTATTGCTCATTACGAAAGAGTTTAGATGTTAACTGTACATACTGTAGTGAACATTCTTGAAATATAGTTGCTTGTATTTATGGTTGTAGCACTTATCAGACATCTCCTTATACAATATACTGATTAATCAATGGACCTTCGTATGCCTTTGTATCATATTCTAGAGCTCTGCTCTCTTTATAAAGTCCAGACAGTGATCAAGTCTTTTGTGAATATTTATCAGCAGTAGCTGAAATGTAGAGACATTTAACACATACAATTCATATGTAGTCAGGCACCATCCAGTGTTGACTGTGTAATTGTACTTGGTAGGCCTTGTACTTACAGTTTACAGTTGAAGTTAACCAAGTGATTATAATGTATACTATACTGTAAAAATTTTTTGCATATTTTATACATTTTGTGGATCGGTCTTTAGTCACTTTTGCAACACATGGTTGTTTACATTTGTCTCTTGACTAGGTAAATGCATGTTTTTTATATTATAGTTACAGTACTGTATTGTATTGACAAAATAAAATAGTAAGGGGATCTATTCTACCCGTGATAACTTTCACCAATTGTAAGCAAACAAGTTACTATCGGATCATTGATTCCATCGTGACAACATTAGATTCATGTGTGAACCAATTTTTTTTTATATATATTGTTTCGGTTAACACCAAGTTGAGTTAAAGAGGGTTTTACTATAATACATTGTAGTAAGTAGTTCATTATACTAATTTGATATTATTATTATTGTACTATTATGATGTTCAGAGACTATACTTTAATTTGTTGCTTTATTTATAGAAATGAAAGAAGACTGAATGTAATTAATATAACCCTTTGCATGCTGAGCAAAATATGTCCTACAAAAGATGCATTTAGACTAGGAACATTATTTTAAAAATGTTTATGACAAATGTTGTAAACAATCCCAGACAATATTTTAAACAGTCATATAGAATTATTTTATATAACATGTCACACAATAAAACAGATTAATGTTGATATTGTGTAGTCTGAAAAATATATAGAGAATAAAGTTTAATTTTTGAGAATAGAGACTGAATTATAATTGTATTTTGTAAAATTAAGAAGTTCTGAAATCCAAACTGTCAGTGCTTTTCAGATTAGATTATCTTTTGAAACAATGTGAATGAATTTTGAAACAACACTATATGAATTTCATTCTATTATGCTTACACAACTTCCGGGAAAACAGGTTAATTTTGCTCTTGCAGCTGAAACAAGGAACAGTCATCCTAGCTGAAATGAAAGGACATAATGAAATGTCGCAAAATATAGTATGAGATGAGCTGGAACTTTTTCATACAAATGTTCCAAATGTAAACGCACTTTTACATATAGTGATTTTTGTGATTTTAGTTTTTTTTATTACTTGCTTTTTTCTACTCTTTGTAATTCTAAAGCTAAAATAATGTTTGACAAAAAATTGCAGTATGTAAATATTTTTAAAAAAGTTTAATATTTAAATGTAAATATTTAAATAGCTGTATATTCTTACACATTAGAAAGCAAATGGCAAGACACAAACAATCGTGAACAAATGTGATACTGGTTTGTGCTTGCAACTCTCTGAGTATACAAAACAAAATATTCTAATGTACCAGGTTTTGTTGAAATGTGCATTGCACTATATAGGACAATTAAATTGAATTGTACCTCTGTTAAAAATTTATTCCATATTTAAAATGTATTTTACTCTGAATGTATAACAACAAGCTGCATGCAAAGGATTAAAACAAAGTTTTTAAAGCAGACTTTTCAGTTACTACAGACCACCAGTAATTTAATAATTTCAAGATATTTAATTTTCACAATTGCAGTAATTAATACAAAAGAATAGTAAAAGGCATAATTTTTCACTCTGAAGTCACTATGAATTATACCAATCACAAGTCACAAGCGAACAATCAAATATCACTTGTTTTTTTTTTGTCAATATTTCAACAAATTTAAAACAGAAAGCAAATTTCTGTTCTGGTGAAATGTTTATAATTCTTTTATTTCAAATAGAATGATGTGATAGGAACAAATGAATTTTAAATCTTGAATAATATCACATAAACAAATACTGAAAATGTGATTACCAAAGCTGGCATTCAAATTGGTCTTATTAATATGTTAGCTTCGACAAGTTTGTTACCCAGCAAAATCCACTTCAAAATGGCAGACATTCAAAATCATAAGAAATTCATTTCTAAAAACTTTTATGATTTCATCAGCATAAACAGATTTTCAAAAAAACACAATATAATCCATTATGATTTTTCTGGATAATAATAAGTCTAAGCTATTCACAAAATCAATTTTTGTGTTGTTTGAATAAAATGAGAGCAAAATTTTGATAAATAAAGCAAAACATATATATATATATATATATATATATATATATATATATATATAAAAAAAAAATTTTTAACAATTCACATTTTCTACAAATCCCTCGTTTTGGTCTAATTATAATACAATAGTCATTTTCCAATGGAAATTTGCTAAAAAATAAAACTTAAATCAAGAGCACAAAAAAAATGTAACTTCATTTTTGGAGCAATTATATGAAAATATGCTTTTCTAATTTAATTTTATAGGAAACATTAAGTATTCCGAGTATTCCACAGTAGTGAACAGTATTATGTACTCTAAAAATAACACTTTAAGGTCAATTATTGGTCATTTTAAGATATATAATTTTTTTGAGAAATAAAAATATTTAACAAAACAATGTAACTATATTACAGTACTGTTTTTCAGCCTTAAAAAGAAAATAATAATTAAAAAATAAATTTTATTACATAAGTAATAGTCTGTAAAAATTTTAAATGATAATACAAAATATTTTACATTTTAGAATGTTATCAAAAATTCCGTTTACAGTTAAGGATTAATGATTTGTAAAAATACCATAATGTTGTTTTTAAAGCATATTTTTTTATGTTACAAAAAATTATTGAAAGTGCATAAAAAAACACAGTTTGCTTTTTTATATTTATTAAAATCATAAATGAACAATTACAAAACAAATATTATACTTTAATATATGAATAAATATCTTATATACTACCAATATGGGCATCAGGTTATAGGGAACCTTTTGTCAAAAGATAAAATATTTAAACTGTTAATGTTAAAGACCACTGAGTTAAGCCTACATGGTTATTCATTTTTATTATGAATAAAACACAATTTTCTCGTGCATTTACTTGTTATAGTAATACTAAGTTACAGAACTGTCAGAACAAAAACAAAATAACAATAAGAAATAACTGTTTCATGAATACAATTGTTAGGTACAGTATTTCCATTTAACTTATATCATTTGTGGATAATATGGAGAGAATTAAGACAGGATTTTAACCTGTTCGTGGATTTAAGGACTGATTCAATTGCTCATTTAAAACTAAATCATTTTTCATACTACTGTTATTAACTTCCAATTTGTTTTAATAATTTAATTTTTAAAAAATTGTGTTTATCCATAAAGTATTTATATACAAATTGTAAAATTTCTATTTAGGAATAACAAAACCAAATTTTCAATCAATGAGAAAAAATAAATGTTAAAGAATATAAGAAAAAATATTAAATATAAGAAAAAAGAAAATATTAAAGGTAAATATTTTATTGTTCTCTTAATATTAGCAAATATTGTTTTACTAATAGGTAAAATAATACCTAATTTCTTACTTAACTGTAAAATATAGTGTACATATGTAAGTTTTGAAATGTACTTAGTTTTAA
This sequence comes from Callitettix versicolor, assembly GCA_022606455.1. Lineage (NCBI taxonomy): Eukaryota > Metazoa > Arthropoda > Insecta > Hemiptera > Cercopidae > Callitettix > Callitettix versicolor. Next base: position 83,826,775 of record CM040186.1, read on the forward strand.
GTTAACAAAAAATGAGTTACTGATAATATACGGATACACAAAAATATTTATAATTTTTAAAATGTTGATGTTTATCTTTACCTAATAAAATTACCATTAAATACCTCAAATATTAAACAGTCAATTTTTTCTTGAAACAAAAGTAATATTACCATGAACAGCTACAATTTAGCATTAAAAATTACACCTTGTTTTTACTTTCATGAAACTATTTTAAATTCTAAATAATACTGAAGACACAATCAAATAAATACTTTTATAAAATATTGTGTATAATGAAACGTAATATACATTTCTATTATGCAAGCCACAAAACTTAATCTCATAATTATTACTTCTATCAAGTTGTCTTTTAGCTAAATATATAAAGCAAAATTATGGTTCAATAAATTAAAACCTACTTAGTTTATACTGAAAATTATAATCACATTACCTTTTTTCCACAATAATAATAATAATAAACAATTTATTCACTTAAACAAACATTATTTCCCTAGAAGAAGATGGTAGATTAATTTTTATAGTTGCATTTGTTTTAATATACAAATACACACATTTATTCTTTATATTTATTTTGAATTTAGACCAAAACATCAAAATAGCTTGTATTATTAACAAATTAGAAAAATCAAACTTTATACAACTTAAACAGAACAATGATAAAATCTAAGTTCCTAAATCTAATTTGCTTTCATTTTGACAGTTTATATCGCTCCCTACTCAGTTCAGAAGTCGACCTGTCAAATTACTAACAAATTTGCCTCAAAACATTATAAGTAATTTTACAAAAGTTTTGTTTTCTCACCAATAAAACATAATTACTATTACAAGTTCAAATATATGAAGTCTAATTATAAGTTAATTCTTTTATTAAATTATATCATGATATGAAGGTCATCGAGAAAGTAAAGAATATTTTGAGTCAGCATTCACCCTCCCCCACTATAGAAACCAGATTTCTTTTAACTACTTTTGTTTGACAAATATCTACAAATATTTTGAACCTATCTATCTATGAATATTTTGTCTTTGAAATAAGTGACAGAAAATTAATGATTCTGCAAAGCTTGAATTTCGGTTTTTTAATGTGAAACATTAATTTGGTTTGCATGCTATCGAAATTCAGTAGCAGATTACGGAAGTGCATAATAATGTTATGAATGTGTTAGTTCGTAAATGGTGTATTATGTTTAGTGGAGCAATACTGATAATGATAAAAAAAGGAAAAAAAAATTAAACTCAATTATTTCCTAAATAAACTAAAAAAATTAATCATTAGCTTTTGCTTAAAATCTGGTTGCATACGAAGAATCCAAAACTCAAATCAGTAAAACAAATTTTAAAAAATAAATTTATGATTCAAGAGTAAATTGAAAAACAAAACACACTGATTATGCAGTCGGCATGCTTATTTTCTAATTTACTAACAATCTGGCAAAATGATTTCGATAAATATGATGCTTAGGAGTTTTTTTTATACTTCCAAACACCACATTTTTGGGGAATCTAATGACTCATACCTTTTACAGGATATATATGAACTACATATGTGCTAAATTTGACAAAAACTGTCAAAAGTTGATTTCAAGGAAATTCAATTCTTAAAAGTTTTTGAACTAAAATATGTCTCCACAATTTTTCTTTACAAATTAAAAAATGAACCTGAGATATACGTAAACAAAAGTTACATACCAAAATTTCACCAAAACTGGTCAATTACTTTAGTCTTCAGTATTGTTTGCACATGCACATAAGCATAGCATGTGTGTGCAACACCTTATATATGCATACACACACACACACACACACACACACACACACACACACACACACACACACACACACACACACATGCAAATACATTGAAAAATACTATATTTCTGGCACCTGAACTAAAATATATATATTACAGGGGACCTGAAAATGTTTTAATCCCTAAAAATCACAAGATCGATTTCTTCACAACCTTGAAATTTTCTGTATACTTCAAATAGTGAAAAAGTAAAAAATGCAAACTGAAGGTATGCAAAAAGGAAAACATACTCTTTTTTTGTGGATGAGAAATATTTTTCCAAAGGGTTTTAAAAAATCAGATACAAATTGTGACAAACTAAAAGAAACCGTTACAGCAATATGAATAACATGGACAAAATCAGATGTGGAGAAGTCATGCAAAAAATTATGACAAGTATTTGAACTAGAACAGAGACTGTGTAGAGAAGTAGAGTATAAAACAAATTTTGGTTCATTTAAAAAAAACAGACTATCATAAAAATGTTCTTCATTTTCTAGATGACTCTCATACTTTTGTATAGATCTGACATTAATGTACCCTAACACTTATTTGATGTTTGATAAAACAGAAAAATTCTTAGTAATTTACGTATTTTCTTAGTATTTTGTTAGGCAAAACAAACAGTAAATATTGTATTAAAATGCTAAACTTATACAAATGAAACTAACTGGCTACCAATTGTGGAAAATTTACATATGATAAAGTTATGAAGTACTCATAAACTTTTAGAAACAATGATTAAGAAACATACATCAAACAAATAAAATAAATTTGCTTCAGTGTAATAAAAAATCCCTAGAAAAGAAGTATATATTGGAAAAACTAAATGAGTTTTAAACATTTAAGTGGTAGAAATATAATTAAAAAAAAGATTCCACTACTTTAAAATCAATGATATTTTCTGGATGCGTTATGAATATGCTACTCTTTTTTTAAAGCTAATTATTTAGCACCTTGACACTTGGTTACAATCTGGAACTACGGTCACATTTATCATTGATAAATCTACCATTTTTCTTTGAAAACGTTGAAAAAACATGGATGCCGAATTTGGTTCACTGAAACGGAGTACAGCTCTTTTTAGTTTAGAATCCAATTTCAATTGCTGAAACAAAAATTATCATTTGAAAAAAAACATTTTAGAATAGTTAAAGTTAGTAATTAACTTTTTACAGAATTTAACATGTTATAAAACATTAAAAATAACTTTCACATAACTTCAACATGTTAAACTTTTAACATAATCAATATGGGGAAAAGGATTGACATACAATGAAATTTTTCAGAAAAACAATGAAACGTTTCTTAGAAGCAATTTTTTTATCACTGATTTAAGTAAAGAATTCTAGGGACAGCTGAAAACTTTAATATCCAATCAGCTGTATTAGGCATTTTACCTGTTTAAATGTTACTTTAAAACTTCTTTTTAACTTTGTTACAATAATGGTGTGTGTGTGTGTGTGTGTGTGTCCTCTATAGTATACAACATAGATACCATGACAGGTTAAAAACTTATTTTCATAACTTTTTTTTTAATGAAAATATTGTTCAAGAAATATATTAACAAACTTAAAAATACTAAATAGAATAAACAAATCTGAGCCCAATAAATTTTAGTAATTATTATTATTACGTTTATATAATGAAATTTTTATAATGTTGCATTCACATTCTATTAAATTATTAAAATGAGCTCAAATTCTCTCCCATTCCTCTACTCTTTCACAGTTTGAATATGACAAATCCATTGATCAGTACATTAAAGATCTAAAGACGAGAGCTCGATATGTCATTAGTGGTATGGTATTCGTTATAACAGACCAACCGGGGAACAACATTGTCCACTGTATCAAAATCGTTTCACTAAAACATGAAACGGTGACACAGATTCTGTGAGTACAAATGTGTGGCTCAATTTTATTAGTCTGTACACAGTAGACATGTTGATATTCAGGTGATACAGATAACCTACATCTAATCTTGTATTGTTGAATAAACAAGTTGATTGTGCGTTTAACACTCCACCATGTTTAACACATTCGTTCAGTTAACATAGGCAGCAATACTAAGTACTTATAGTACAAAGATGTGCTTATAAACAATGTACTATATTTATAAACCTGAGATGTTTATCATGGAAAAGATATTGACATTATGGTTATCATTTTAACATATTGAGTATTTAAACAAGATAACACTAAATTTTAAATGTTCATTTTTGTAGTTGGATTTAATCTGCAACAGAGGGCCAACTGAGTCGTTAAATTGCTAGATTAATTCTAGAACTTTGAATTGTAATCATAAATAATTTTTATTAAATGCATTTATTCTCTTGGCCAACAAACGTTTTCAGTAAAGCGTGAAATACCAGATGAAATGAAGAATCTAAATCTATTCTGGAAATAATATCATCTATAGTATTCTACGCTTACCTTGACTTTTCCAACTTGTTGAGCCAGTCTCAGTATTACTTGTTTAGTTGTGCTTGCTGACAGATTGTCGATTGTCACTAAACAACTATTAGGAACTGGTACTGTATTTACAGCATCTGTTACTTGTACAATCCCTGTGGGCATTACTACTCTGTTACTTTTTATCGGTGGCTGTGATGCCTGAATCTGTGAACAGGAATTTGAATTGCTTTAATGTTGGGTCATGTGTTTGACATATTAGAAAAGACATATTGACTAAGAAAATAATTTATATTAAATTATATTTCAATCAAAACAAACCAACATTAAGAACAAATTAACTAATGAGGGCTACATTTGGAAAAGTGTTTTAGTTTAATCGAAAATATCAATGCCTCCACATACAGGGCTGAAACCATAAAATACAGTGAAACTTCAACTAACCATCAGTTTCTGTAAACCTTCAGTCCGGCATTTAAAGTTAATACAGTAATTAAATATTATTGTACTGTGATATTTTTTATACATAACTCTCAGAGCAATAATAAAAGCAATGAATAAATAAACATGTAAACAATTATTATATTCTGTAACCTATAAATACCAGATTGCTGAAAAAAATAATTTTTGTTGAGTGTTTTGATATCAATTGTAAGTGGTGGATAACACCGCCTGTCACTTTAGTTTAATTTACATCGCCATTATATCATGGTTTATTAGCAAAAAAGTATGTTTTGCTAAATTTGTTATTTATTAGTTTGGTTTGGTTTTTGTAGTTTCACTATTTCTTGATTTAGTTGTAATAGTGAAACTTTGATTAACCTACAGTTAGGATCGGGACCATGACAGTTAAATGAATAAATGGATAAAACAACACTTAAAAATAACATGCTCCGTTCACTGCTTATGAACAAAAGAATAAAATATGCATGTTTATGAACTGGATATATGTTCTAAAATGAAATAAAATTTAAGTGATGCAATCACTAATATTGGGAACTGTACTTATATTGTTCTAATCATATGCTGAAACAGCTAAACCACTACTCACTAAGTAACAAAAAATATAAACATTTAAATAATCTATACATAAACACCAATCACTTCAGCTTATCAGCTACAACAGCCCTTGTGCTACCAACAACAAGAGTGATAGTTTACAGTAAGTGATCAAAATGTGACTGACTCATTAATAAAGCAAAAATGTACATCATCTCGGTACCTACAGCACTCAACAATAAAGTGAAAATTATTTTTTACTGTAACCTGGTACTGTACGTATTAGGAGAAGTATTATACTAATAATTACTGTTTACAATTTTATTTATTTTTTAAAATTACATTTGAATTTCTAAATTTATTTTCTTAAAAATGTTTCTATTCATAATAAATGTAAATTAGCAGGATACTATTTTTGTTTTTAATGTAAAAATATTGCACTTAATATTACAATTAATATTGCAGTTAAATATTAACTGAATCATTAATTATTTTATTACTTGTTGTTGGTTCTTTTGCATTGTAAATCGTTGTCCTAGTGTAAGAGGTGTCTTTGATGCTTCGGTTGTCACTACTGATTGCGAAGATGCAACCACTTGACCTTTCTGTAAAATTACCCCTCCTCTCACTGCCCCACCTCTACCCATTCCTTGAGCTCTGACAGGTATAACAGATCCTCTTCTCGAAGTCTTAAAAAAAGATATGACAATAATATAAATATATGTATCACAAGTTCATTTACTTATGAGTTGCAGTCATTAAAAAGATATGTTATATTATTATCACTAAATGCTGAATAAAAAGGTTGAGATATAATAAATCTAATTAAGAAAAACCTATAAAAACAGAAGTGTGTGTGTGCATGTGCATGCATGCGTGTGTGTGTGTGTGTGTGTTTGTGTGAGGGAGAGGGAGAGAGGGTGATGGAGAGAAATAATATAAAATATATATATTTTCATTTTATATTCAGATAAAAATCAAGATATGAAGACAAATTTTTTAATCAGTCATTTCAGCCAAATGTCTGGTGCAATAGTGTCTTGGTCTGTCGTGTAATATCAAAAAACACCCTTCTTTATAAATACGTACATTGACTAGTTGGACTCTTTGCTGTGTTTGTTGAACAGAACCTCGTTGCACTCCCGGTTGCATGTTTCCTCGATTTACCTGCTGTGGTGTGTTTGTTATTACTCTTGTTAGAACTTCATCATTTTGGTCTATCGGCGACCCATCTAATAAAACTGGTGTCTGGAAAAAATATATCAATTTGTTCCAGAATTCATTTCTTATACGATACTATTCATAGTAGGAAAAATATTTTAAATCTACATTTTTGTAGTATAAACATTATAGAAGGTACCAGAACAAATCATCCATTCAAAAAAGGTTTAACAGCTGTGCCGCTGGTCTGACAATCAAAGAACTTAAACGTTTATTAAATACTGATCCAGCTAAATTCTATGATACTGCCCTATTGGAGTTGAAGGAAATCATCCAATGTAACCTTGATTAGAAAGAGATAGCAATACACCTTCATAGATATTGAAGACTTATTGATATCTCTTATGAAGCTGTCAAAAAAGCCTTACAAATACGTCCAGATGGATGTGCAATATTCTGATTACTAGAATGGCAGAAACAACAAAGAAAGGAAACACCATTCAAATCTGCATAGTTAAAGGATACCCACAATGAACGGTTCTGTTACCCTTGATGTGCAGCATGATATGTGATGAGCTACTCATTCAGATGATCAAGAATGATGTAACCTGTTTTTCTGATGACAACATAAACATATTAAAAAGGTAGTACAATAGAGTGGAACTGAATATAAATCCAACAAAAACTACATTAATACCATTTACTAGAACTAAGCTCCAGTTAGAACAGAAGTCAGAGGTTTCATATCTAGGACTGATACTGGATAAAACGCTTCTGTGGACAAGGCAAGCGGAAGCCACTGTGAATAAAACAAACTCTTCCTTAATTCTGAACAGAAAAATAGCAAGAAAACATGGAGATGCCATTCCCACATTCTCAGATGGATACGATGATAGAATACCAAATCTATACAAGATAGTAAAACCAGCTTTCAAATACAGGGCAGCAGCTTTGCTTGGTAGCTTTGGCCAAGGAGCTCATAGGGAACTTTAACAGGAGCAGAACAAAGATCTGTATCGGTCTTAGTAAAAATAAGCCAAGATTGCTGACAGGTTTTCTTATGGGGAATGACTCAAGAGACACCATAGCAACCTTGTCTTAGTAGATCTAACTTGCAGATATTTTAGGAAAAACTCCTCATCACCTGCTGGTAGACTGTAAGGCTATTGCTACAAGAAGAGCTTGTGTTTTGTACCAATTGAAGTAAGGGTAAGATTCTACCTACCTTGAATCCTCTCAAAGCCTGGACTTCATGAAGAGGCTGAGATTGAAGAAGATACTGTAACTGAGGCCAGAAAAAGAAATATCAATTGTAGGCTGATAAGAGAGTTTATTTTATTCTTTTACTGGGTGAACAAGTGGGGATAGGCACGTAGTAGCTTAGACAATTTCATTTCCCAGCAAAATTTGTTAACAGTTGCAAAGTGGCGGTTGATCTTATACTTTTTTTGAAAATCTTATTTTACCATCGTAATCAGATTTAAAATCTGTATATATTAGCATTTTAAATTCCACTGAATATACAAAAATGAATCTGATAGCAGAAATGGTTCATATTATACAGTATTAAAATTATAATTTTAGGATTTTAAATGCTACTTTATGGACACCTTCTCGCAGGGGGGGGGGTGCAGACTAGCTGCACCTATTAAGAGGATTTAGACGTCCCTTGTGGTACCCGAGTCTAACACACACTTACATTTACAACACTACACTTTACACTCACTTAACACTTAACACTTTGCAACTGAACACTTTACACTCACACTTACATTTAGGGAGGCGATAATAGCCTTAATGAGCTTTCACCTTAAAATAACCAAAAAAAAATTATGGACACTTTAACACTGATTATGACGGTGAAATTGGAATTCAAAAAAAGTATAAAATTAAAAAAAATGATTGTAGTACTGTTCCACTTAATTCACAATAACCATAACTGATTACTTTTTGAAAATTCACTCACACATTAGCAAGACAGCCATATGCTGCAATTATTTGTTTGCTTCCAACAATTGCTGTGAATAAAAAGTAAAATTCTGGACCCCACTCCCCACCAGCCCTTATAACAGTTTGTTAGAATAAATCCTACTGTTGGTTAGCTGATATTTGGATGTCATTCGTAAGAATGAACCACATTTGAAGAATCCGATTGTCATTTTGTCCAGAATGTGACAAAAGATACAAGTTGTACTTGAGGGTCCTGAATAAGAAACCATGCTTGCAAAGAATAGTATCTGTTTTGAGTATCCTTACAAGATGTGGCAATTAAATAACTAGAATGATGCTACACAAATTTTACTGATCACTAATTACATTACAAAGTTCATCCCTTCAATGTACCCTCCTTGCTATCCCTACAATACTGTATATGAATTTTCCATTTTTCAAAGCAATTCTGAAAATCCATTTCTGTCAGCTTGTTGAGAACCTCCATTGCTCTTGTTTTCACTGTTTCCACATTGTATAATCTTATTCCCTTAAGCATCAAGATCTTATCCCCTAGCCTTAAGATCTAGCGAGTATGGTACATGGTCTGAACACGATGATGCCATATTTCACAAAGAATGCTTTCACAGACAAGGTGAAATAGGTAGACACATTGTTGGTGAAGCGTCCCGTAACTGTTCTTCCACAAATTGGGTTTTCATCTTCTCATTCGTTCAGGAAGAGCTATCAGAACCTCAACATTATTAATGGTGATGGACCATTATCTGTCCTTCTGAGACCAAGTGAACATAGAACACTCCATGCTTATAAAAAAAAGACTATCATGACCTTGACTTTTAATTTGCTTATTTTTGCTTTTTTGCAATGGTGAGATGGGACTTTTCCAATGCATCGACTGGCACTTTGTTTCAGGATCATTAGTAAAAAAATCACAATTCATCACAAGTAATAACAATTTTGGATCGTTATCAATGTTGTTTAAAAGGTCAGCATGAACATTCATTCTCAATTCGTTTTGCTCTGGAGTGAGAAGTTTTGGTACCATTTTTCACAAACTTTCTGTATGTTCATTCGTTAATGCATAAATCTGACATTACTTTCTTTGTTAATTCCTGATATTTCAGCAAGAGCTCACACTCAGATCACGACTTTTGCAGATCAATTTAACAATTTTCTGTATGTTGCCAATTTTTTGATGCTGAGGGTCGTCCAAGCTGCAGATTTTCTTGTCGTTTCACATTCCTCTTAAACCACTCAAAAGCACTGTGCGCAATAAACACTCACTTTCGTACACTTTCTTTAATATGGGCAGTTTTTTTTCCAGTTTCACAAGAAAAATCGTTGCTCAAGTTGAACACTGCACTTTTTCAACAAGACGCTAGCACAAGGATTTGAATGGGCGATTGCTACAGTAAGATTGAGCGACATACAACCTCCCATTAAACTCAAGAAGCATTATTCCCCCAGGCACACTCATATTCAGCAGTGAGCTCATTGTTTGCCAGCAGCAGCACCAGTTTGGTTATTTAACTACCATACCTCATATCTAGGGTGATGTGGGAGTGTTGGTGCCTATTTATTTATCCAGTGTAGTTTTAACTAACTGCATAAAGTTCTAATAACTTACTCTTTTCATTGTTATAGATCCATCCTTTGTTCTCACTTTAACACGTTTGTACTTTGTAGGCAGACGGATCCCAGATGATGTCACTGTCACCATCGGTTGAGTGCTTTCAATAATTATACTTTCTTGATCAGATGGTGCCGTCATCGAATTGAGATTAATTCTTGTGTGTACAGATCCCCTTGCCCTCTGGCTGTTTGCTGGCTTGCTGATAATCGTCTTGCTATTTTGTTCTGTTGGTTCTGGGTCTACTCCAGGTGGGCCTATATCTGCTATATGATTGCAAAGAATATATACAGAAATGTTTTAAACTTTAGTTTTATTAGATTCTAAATTCTTTTATGAACTTAATATATCTACTTAACATATATTTTAATGGTAAACTATGAAACAGAATGCAAAATATTTTAAAAACTTAAAATTAATTGAATTGTTTTAACAAGTGTGAAAAGCACAGTTTATGTATAATTTTAATTTATTGGCCATTGTGTGTTTAATATCCAGTGAAGTTTCCTTCACGCACAATGGATGGATAACTAAAATATATAGACACTTTTTACGTATTTTTTTCAAATTAATATAAACTTACCTCCTTTACAATGGGCACGCAGTTAGGTGGACACAAATAGTAAACATTGCCTAGTGTTGGTCTTTCATATATTTTTCTGTATGAATTATGGATATTTGATGGTTGGTATAAAAAAATGTGTTTCTATGTAAAGTATTTATTAAAAGATTGTTCTGAAAATTCCAGCTGTAATTACAGTACCTACACAATTTGATTAAATATTTTTTATCCGTTTGATGTGTAGACAAAATATTTAGAATGTTAAGTATCTACCTTAGAACAGAAGGTCATTACCTTATGAATAAAAAGAAGCAAAATCTTTAATTGATATGAATAAAAATTGAACCTATCCTTCAACTGATATGAATAAAAATATGATTCAAAACCTTTTACTTTAGAGTAAAGCAAATTCTTCTTTTGTTGATCCATCTGCTTTGTCAGTAGTAAATTGTTATGAATAAAACCAACTATTTACTCTAAGTAACAAGCAAATCCTTTGACAATGATGAATCCAGCCAGAAGGAGATTAACCTGTGAAGTAAATGGTTATGTTCTTGTAATCCTTGTTGTCATGGCACAATCAGTTCATGTGCTAAGTGTCAAACATTGTAAATCACGCACTTGTTCACTTACTAGAGATTTTAAGAGTTTATATAGATTCAAAGAATAGAATATGAAATGGTTAATGAACAGGTATTTAGGCACTGACAAAGAGACTCAAAGTGGGGATCTCTCTTCATCATCAGGGATGAAAATATGTTTGCGTTATTTAACTGATACTGGACATCAAGAAAGTATTGGTTAGGAACCTAGTATGGCTCAGTCTATAGTCTCAAAAATATTTAAAAGTGTTGTTAATTAAAATAAGCGACCAATTGGTTTACATTTCCTACTACTCCAAGTGCGGTGTTAGCGATCACTTTATTCTCATCCCCACCTTAATAAGACATAACTTTCCTATAGTAAATACACGTTTAAAATACAAATACTAACAAAAATTAAAGAAACTAACAGACAACTGCTAGGGTATATTTAGGAAAAATATATTATTTTTTTTTTTAAGTCACAGCCTACAATAAAGTTTTTTTAGTTGATCCTTTTACTTCTAGACTGAAGTCTAGTCGTTTCATATGGAACGAAGGAAATGCTTCTGTTTTTACATTTTACTTAAAACAAAACCTTTTACTTCTACCTTCTTCTTCAAATATTTCCTTCAGTTTCATTCATACAGGTCAATATATTAGTGCTTTCATTGTATGAAAAAAGCTAGGTGGTTGATTTTAATAAGACATTAGTGTCATTCTGTTGCATCTCTGAACTGCACACCTCAAAGTAGTTGGTCTGAGATGCAGTTACTGCAGTGACTTTGCCCTTTCTGTTAACGCTAATCCCATGTCCTCATTAGTCGAAATAACTCATTAACTGACAAAGTACAGATATTACAAAAAATAAATAAATAATGTTACTGTATAACTGGGGGAAAATATACTAACATGAATATTGCCACAGTATATAGATACACGGTAGGGGCCATGGTGGATGTGCGCAGTAGACTACTGCACGTGTGACGTCACTGAATCTTCACTGCTACATTCTGTAATTTCCCGTTTAACAATGCGGTGTTCTGTAAATGTAGTTGGAGATTCGGTGTGTTTATGTGAGTGTTTGTTTTAAGTAAAAGGTCTTTTTTGTGTAAATAAAAGGTGATAATTATGTTTTGTGGTCGAGGTTTAATAAGTGTAAGAAAAGATTTAATTAGCCTACATTTTTAATCTTAAAAAATACATAATTTGTTTTGTTTGCTGTTGTATAATTGTGTATGCATAACAATGCCTAATTGCGCTATTGCCAATTGCTATAATAGTGATAAGAATTGTAAAGGGAAAGGAATTACATTTCACAGAATTCCAAAAGACAAAGGCCTGAGAAAAGCGTGGGTTCATGCGTGTAAACGAGCAGATCATTTTAATTTTGATAATGTTAAAGTCTGTTCACTTCATTTTAATGACGATGATTTCGAAAGGGATTTTAAATCCGAATTACTAAATACGAAACCTAAAAAACAGCTGAAATCCGGTGTTATTCCACGTTTTAACATTCCCACCGTTGAAAATAAATGTATCAATTCTGAACAAGCTGCAAGGATTAAAAAATGTGAAAACCAAGAAACATTAAAAAAACTTACTGATGAGTCCGATGGAAATCTACCAGGTAAATCACCTGTAAATGGAAATGACGTTAGTACAATTGTAACGTGTAATTCTGTAAATGAAACCCACCCTTCCGTAGTCAGTAATTTTAATACAAATATCGTTGTAAATATGCCTCTGTAGAGGAAATGAAATGTTTAAGAAATGAAAATTTACTTTTGAAGGAACAAATTCAACTTGCATTACAAGAACTGGCCTCAGTTAAAAATAAAAATGTGGCTTTACAAAGCAATGTTACTAAGTTTAAGAATATTATTTCTGATAATATGTGTTGAAACATAAGTTCTAAGAAATACGTATGTTTTATTTTACTGTTTGCATAATAGGCATACGCCTATTTGCTATTTAATTTGTTGTTAATTTTTTATTTGAGATGTGCGTTTTCACAGTCAACCACATAATTATCACGGAAAACCCGCAGATACGTAATTCATAGTGTGATGTACTTTTAACTTTCAAACAAAAAATAACCTGGAATTTTTCAAGCTATGGACCTATAATTTACTTTACTTTAATATTATGTAATATTGTATAAAATAAAAAGTTTCCGTTTTGACAATGAGCGAATTCAGTAAATAAAGTAATTAACAGCGTTATTAATGTTAGATATAAGGAATTATTATTGTAATTACTATAATACAGTTACTAATACTAACATTACAAACTGTTTTCTACTGAACACTACGTCTGAGGTAGATTCGATCAGGGATTCGATGACGTACTTCAGCCGGCAAGTGGTGGGGGGGGGGGACATGCGCGTGGCCTCTACCGTGTATCTATATATTGTGAATATTGCTTCCTCAGTGTCATGACCAAAATTTTTTTTTTAAATTATAAAATTTCATGATCAACTGTTTGGAATCCTGAACTGTTGGAATGCGTACAATGCCACTATAGCATTGCCCAGAGCTGACGGCAGAGACTCGCCACATCCTCATGGGCTCTGAATCAGCCCTTTAAGTAATTCTTACATGCTGTAATGATATTTAAAGGTGAACCCATTAAAAGTTTATTATTTAGAGTTATAAACTGTTATCTGTTTTGTTTGAAAAATAAAATATTACAAGATATAGGTTAAGTATAGGCCATGCATAAACCAATGAAACTGTGATTTATGTCTTAAAGAGAAACAAAACAGAAGTATATATGGTTACAATTAAAATAAATAAGCACTGTTAAAACTAATAATTGGGTTGGAGTTTGAAATAGACTATAAAATGAACGACAAGAAACAGAATAAATCTAAAAGAATTTTTTATCATAATAAAATCAAAGAATGTAACATTTGAATAAAAATTTGAGCCTAACAAGAAATATATGTGTTTAGAATTAAATTTAATTTTAATTTTAATAAATGATTGGTAAATTTAAGATAATGTCAACTGGAATGAGCTGTAGTAAAAAGGTAATATAACCATATAATTTGAGTTTGAGTGAGAACTTTTCGAGAAACATTTCTAACTTACAAAATTAATAAATTTCAAATTGACTGTAAACTACACACATTATTTCCAAATTAAAGTATTATTATAATACAAACCAAACTCATTATCTTATTACATTAACAATATTCAAAATATATTCCAGAACATCAACAAAGGCTGCTGATGCACAGTGGAAATCCTCTGAGAAAAGAAAAAGCAAAGAAATTTTAAAGGTTCTCCAGGATCTACTTAAAACATATTAAATTGTACTCTTTTAAAGCCAATTACGGAAAAAGTAGAACAAATTTTCTGAAGGCTGTCGATTAACCAGTAGAGAAATAAACCATTTTCAAACTTTTTAAAAAACTGAATTATCTGCAAATATATAAAAAATTAGTACTCAATTTTTTTAATTTTATTCAAAAATTGGTCTTATAGTCATGCAAGAATAGTCCATCTATTCAAAAAGTCAGATTTACTAAACTGGAATTAAATAAATCAATAAATAGACTACAACATTTTCATAAGTCATAATTAAAGCTTCTTACTAAAATAAAATACATTTTTAAAGTATATATTTTGGTAAAAATATGTAATATAATATGTAAAATTATTGAGTTAACTATTAATATTATTTAAAGAATTATCCATTTTGCCAACATTTTTCAAACATTTTCTTAACAATCAGAAAATCTAAACACAGAGTTTGTATGCAATGAAAGAAGAATTAATATTCTGTTAAAATTTAAATAATGGTCTTGGTTATTCTATAGAGTTCATCTGTTTTATAATATTCTAGAACAATCTTCCCACATGTAATCAATTAACTTTAATCAATTACAGTTAATGAATTGAGTCATTAATTAAAAAAAATATATTAAGAATATTTAATTGTGCCCTAGATAAAACATGCATGCATATTTTAGAGAACCTTTCAAAAAAAAGCCTCAAAAACTGATTTTAAATTTTTTGCCTAAAGAAACAAATGCTTTGAGTGGAGAAAGCGGTAATAAAAATGCTTCATCACCACCATGCTTCTAAGTTAAAACATCAACATTTCTTTATAGATTATAAATTCTAATTCTGCAACATAAATATTAATTATTAAACAATTTATTAGTAATGATATAAGAACTAAAATGGTGGCATAGTGGTGACGAAGCATCCAAAGACCTCACTCCAATTAGTTACAGTTAGCACTATACAAAATCTACTCCTACTAAAAATGTTCACCTTTACGACACACAATTAAATTGTTTAACTCTGAGCAATACAGACTGCGCCTCCAACCCACACCATACTCTTACCACCCCACTGTCAATAGATCAGTGTGTTCAGTATGACACAAGGCAACACTAATTTTATCATCTGATAAAACAGGAATACATAATTTCTCTTGATTTACTTAATATTACAACTTTTGTTTTATAAAGCTAGAAGATCACATGGTTAAATTGAATAACCGCTATCTCAAATCCAGGAAATGTTTTCGATTATATCCTAATTTGAATACATAGTACATTTTTTGATTCCCTACTTTCTCAACTATTAAAAAAGAAAATTTAAATACTGTATATACTTTAATCAAATCAGATATTTTTTACATAGTTGTTCAATTTTACTGCTATATGGTTTTTTCCTGATTATTATTATTATCACTCTTAGTCTTTGGACACTTTCTGCAAATTTAATTCAATTTTATACTTACTTTTCTACATTTTTTTTTAAATTGAGATATAAATCCGTTAAACAAAATTAATATTAAATTACAAAAAAAAAATGTTTCTGTGTTACAGCATTTAAATGTAGATAATTAATTCCCCAATATTCACTGAGGACGCTCTTTGTAACGCAGCATCTGTAATTAGTTTGGCCTATATTTAATCATGTATGCCATATTGTTATAGTTACCATTGCTATTATTATTACCATACTGTAATTATTTACCTTGCTACTGTTACCTATGATTACCATATTACTATAATTACCATATAATTATTACCTTTGCTACTCATTCTTTCACTTTACAATGATACTGAATATAGTTTTTCTTTAATATAGTCTCACACAGAAATGTAATGAGGTTAAATCATTAAGAAAAATTGTTTTATCGCACCCATTGTTGTGGTTGATGTATACTATAACTTCACAACAGAAGTATGGTGGCTGGAAAATGAATTTTCTACCAGTGAATTCCACATCATCTAGTAACAAACTGTGACATAAACTATAAATACTTCTCAGACATGTGAAGAAATGATAAACCATTTACAATTAGCTTTTTAAAAATGAAAAGGCTATTAATTTTTATGATTTCTTAAAGCATATTAACTTAAGTCAAGCCCTATACGGCTTAACCTTTTGCGGTCAGTTGAATGTAATTCAGATCTTCCTTTCAGTTCAGAAGGTCACACTTAGTGGGTATTTTTGCTGTTGAGGTTGTCAATGTTAAGTAGTATTCTATAACCTCAGCTCAGATATGCCACACATAGTGGCTCTTATTATTTTTCACTACAGCTCAGCTGTCCTAACCGTAATAGTCCTACGTGCCATGAATATTTACTTTTTTCTTATAAATTCTAGATAAAGAGTCAATATACATGGGAAGTGCTACAATCTATCACAGAATGAAATTTTGCTTGGGGAGATGAAGAATATTTCCACACCAAACTTTATCGCTTACTTCCTGGTTTAAAATAATGGACCCTTGTCTTATCAACAGTTATTATTTTCTTAAGAAATGAGTCTCCTTCTTCTTTACAACATTCCAAATACTTCTGGGAAATTTTGAAACGATTGTCTTTGTGGATGCTGGTCAATTGACGTGGAACCCAGCGAGCACAGACTTTTCAAAAGTTTAATGAATCGTGGATGATTGAATATGCTGAGCCATGGCTTACATTCAACTCACTCGCAATATTATCAATTGTAATTCATCGATTATCGAGAAGCATTTGTTTAACCGCTTCAATATTGTCATTAGTCTTTGAAGTGGAAGAGCCTACCAGGTCGCTGTTCATTACACAGAGGAATCCAAACACCTTTTGGATTAAAAGTGGTCGCTACACTTTTGAAGCGACCAATCCATTCATAGACCTTGTTTCTACTTAAAAAACTCTTTCCATATTACATAGTCTTTTAAACACAATCACAATTAGCTAACAAATGAAAAATAACTTTGAATGAACATAGACATTATGAGCTACAGCAGAACAATCACATACATGTGATTTAGAGGGAAATTTAAATTTCCCTTCACTTTCTGACTTGCCCTCGTATATATTTAAAAACTATTAATTTTTATAACAGTAAACTTATATATTTGATTCAGTGAAAAAAATATTAATTACAAAATTTTATCCAAAAACTATTATACTGATTTATGTTATTGATTTGAGAGAATAAATCCAAACACGTGTGATTTAATTCCAATTACAATGTTAATCATGCTAGGCATGATCGAAGTCTGACACACAACGAGCCTAACAGCAAAACAATACAAGCCACACGTAGTAATGTAGTCAGTTGTGAGTACACTGCAGTATGTATTTATCCGATCTGATTCAAAGATCATCACACATAGTAGTACTCTGAGCGCAAAGGATAAAAACATTTATAAGGATTCTATTCACCAATATCAAAAAAGTGGTTTACTTTTAACACTTCTATGAAAAACGTCTTCATCACTGAACATATTTTTATAAAGTTCTGAACATAATTTTTCACTACTCTGAATTTCATAGATAATTTAAATACATATCACATCCTTTGTCCTTGTTACTCATAAAGCTTGCGCAAATTGTAATTCCTTGCACAAGCTGGTAGATGCCATTGATTTGTGTGAGCTACAAACGAATGCCTGTTAGATTTGTTTTATCATTGCTTCTGAAATTAATGTCTACCCTGACCTTGCTCTTTGTGAACTACAAAACTATGTGAATAAAAAAATTATATCATTTTTTTCACCTTTCAGGTTGTTTTTAGTTGTAATAGTAATAATAGTAGTAATAGTAGTAGTAGTAGTAGTAGTAGTAGTACAGCTGATCATGATTCATGAAACTATAATAATACTAGTAATAGTAGTAGTAGTAGTACAGCTGATCATGATTCATGAAACTATAATAATAGTAGTAATAGTAGTAGTAGTAGTACAGCTGATCATAATTCATGAAACTATAATAATAGTAGTAATAGTAGTAGTAGTAGTAGTACAGCTGATCATGATTCATGAAACTATAATAATAGTAGTAATAGTAGTAGTAGTAGTAGTAGTACAGCTGATCATGATTCATGAAACTATAAACATCACTAACCATGCTTCTTACATAATTAAGATCTATAATTACTCACTCAATCCATCAAGTGAACTAACATGCCAGGTGGTAATAAACATAAGAGTATTGTATTCAATCACAAAATCCAACAATCGTTTTTGTAACTAAAAAATCTTATTTGCATAACTTGTTCATAAACACTCTTAATTAAAATTTATGATATTCATAAATTTCGAATTTAGCATAAATAGAACATATCAAAGTGAAGTTGTAAACACTAAAAAAATTATTAAAAAATCAACAAAAAAAATACTGCAAACCAAAACTTGTTACTTTAATAAAACACTTACACTATGTACAATATTAATTAATTAAATACAAAGCTTGGTTTGTGCACATATTGTTTGTCTTTGATACTGACAATAGAGTATTTTTAACATGCCGAATTATTTTTATTTGTATACCTATGTCTTTGTTCCAATCAGTCTTTATCAAAGGCCTCATCTGAACCAATTCTTTCTTCATCACGGCTGCTTGTTGGCGTCTTGCTTCCTTTTCAGCCATTATTTTCTCTCTTAGCTTCTTCTGCTCTTCAATTTTTAACCTATACAACTTGGTTTCTTCGTCTTCTTCCTGTGCAATGACAGATAGAACAATTTGTCGACTTAGTAATAAATCTATATCAACATATAGATAAATAAAACACATTTATTATCATATATATATTTATCATATATTTAGATTTATTTATTATCATATATAAATAAAAGTAACATGATATAAAAATACAAATTTTGTATCACTGATATTTCTGAAATTTTCTACTACAGTTCAATCTTGATATTATCCATGGGTAATCACAGATTAAAAAAAAATGCAGTTAAACTGTGTGTTTACTACTCACTGGTTCAGCAGTAGTAAACAAACCCTGACCACCAGTTTATAGAGATTTTAATGATGATTACAATTGTGAAAACAAATTTTAAAAAAGTATAAAGAAAAAAATGTATTTTTAAACATTTAGAACTGTTAGACAGATCTGCTAGATAACAAAATTCTCCAAGATATTACTAAAATGGATTTTTGTGCAAAGTTTGAATTGAATCTGAGCAAAATCCATTCAACAGTTTCGATCTGACAGATATTACAAATCTTTAAAAATTCATATTTCTGGGAGGGGGATTAACAGCGGCTCTGTGGCCCACTGAAGTTGTGTACTCCTATCACTTCACCTTAAACTGACTCCAGTGCCCTTAACAAGTCAAAATTCATATTAAAATCTGGTTTAAGCATAATAATTAAGTTTTTACAACTGCATAAATTAGCATTTTTGATTCTCAAAATGTTTTGAAATGAAGACTGATTTGATGGCTCATTTTTGTATTTTCAATTTGCCTGTAATTTAAACGTTTAAAATGATAATATAATGAATATGCAAATTTTAATAATTATGATGGTTAAATCAGGATTTCAAAAAAGGGATTAAAGTAAAAAAATTACTTTTGGAAATTTCTCATCCATCATGTCAGTGAGACAGCTACGTTTACATTTAACTTATTCAGATTTGTAGAAAATACATTTAAAAAAATTAACCTTTGTGTAACCTCTTTAAGATTGCAAAGGACATTCCGTTTAACAAAAAATTCCTTTTTTTTAGAACTACTTATAACATACCATACTTGTTAATTCAAATATTATTTTTTTATTACACTGTTGTAAGCTGCTATCATTACTACAGACAATCAAAGTTCTACTGCATAATGATTTAGATTATTTTATATGATTTTCATGAAATTACTAAGAGCAGTTTTTAGTAGTGTGAGCTGTACTTACTTCAGGCTCTGTAGTTGTATCTGGAAGAACTTCAGGAGGCAAGTTTTCCACAGTCTTTACTTCGTGCAAGTTGCTCATTACTGGACCACCCTGTATACAATCGCACCACAGATTAAACACTGCAGGTAAATTTAACTTAATTTTAACAATATTAACAACTTTATAAAGTTATCCATAAATTAATTCAACAATTTATTTTCTTAAAAGTATAAAACTATTTTACAGTATAAACTCACTATTTTACAAAACGCTCACTGGTGCTTAAGAGATGTTAAGTAGGTTTTATTCAGAAATAGAACAAAAATCGTGTAGTCTGCTTTACATGTTGATTGCAGTTCCATGCTATCCTCCCCTTTCGCACCCACTTCATTGTTAAAGATAAAGATTAGGCGACTTGGCAATATTGCTTAATGTGTTGCTACAGCTGCGCTGGACGAGCAAAGCTTCTCCAATGAAGGAAATGATTAACATCACTTAATGTGTGTGTTCTGTATATATATTCATTTGATTGTGTTCAAAGTCTTAACACCATACTTGTCTAAAAAACTAACAGCTGTTTGGTAATTTTAAAATATTCTATATATGTTACCTAAATTTTAATTGAAAAGTGACTTCCTTTTAAAGTATCTCTTTTCTAATTTCTGAGGACAAACCAAACTTTAATTTAGTGTGCTTCATATAAACTTTTAGATTAACTATGACAAGAATTCTTCATTACTGTGAGCAAGTATTATAAATTTATGTTACACAATACAGTAATTTGTATGCAGTTAATACAGAAGACAACATGTTCTGTCAATTCCAATTTGGTTACTTGGCTAGCCAGAAGAGGTGGGGCACTATACACTTCAATATAGTGTACATTTTACACTTCATTACATCAAAAACACATTTTAAAAACCATACATGTTTATTTTTAAGAAAACATAATATTTAAAAATTAATTGAATAGAATTCAGGTTGATAAAAGATTTACTAAAATAGTGTCCTGATTCACGTTTTGAAAACAGCAAAGCCAGATTTTGCATTGACGATACCTTCAGTAAAAATATTTTACTTAATCAGATCGAGGTTGTGTGTCTTTTTGTAAAAGATTTATGTTGACTGGCACAAGACTAAATAAGACTTAAATTAATGAACATTAACCAGGCATTTTCACTATACAGATATACTGACTTAAGAGTATTTGTCTCTGTAGTATAAACTAAATAATGATTGCTCCAAGGCAAATTGAATACAAACTCAAGTGTGGGTGTTCTTGTAATGACAAACCAGCGTCCGATGCTATAGCAAACACTGAAGCTAAAGCCTGTTAAATTTATCTCAAAAGGTTATATTTTACCATTTTTCAAAATGCGATAGACACTATAACAGAGGGTGAAAGATAGAACACAGAACTTCCTCATGTTGCTAGATTTATTTATTTATTTTTCCTACGGCAGAAACTAGTTTTAAACATTAATTACCAATTTTATCATATTACTCTATAAGTAATATGATAAAATTGCATTATAAGTATATAAGTAAGTGCATTTCTATTTGGAAAAATTAGGAATGCACTTTTTAAATAACCAAATGAATACATACAGTAGAGTATATCTAAACATAAAACAGTTAAGTTAAACCATTTGGTGTGGGATTACTGTTCTGTTTATGTACTACATTACATGTTGGAATAAAATTTAAAAAACGTAAAATACTTAGGAACATTTAAAACTCAATAACGTTATGTACAGTACAGAATTTTAGTTTTAAAAATCAACAATTTTTATTTTAAGCATCATTCATTGCTTTGTTTTGAATGTCTTTTAGCACTAGAACTGTACAGTATTCCCTATAATTACTCATCACTGCGTCATGACTATTTGAAAATTGGTGTCAGGTTGGTAAGCATCTGAACTAACGAAACATTTCACAACAAGAATAACAAAATAGGGAAATAAGTGTCAAAGGTAAATAGAACTATATGGTGTTGGAAACAGTTTGCTCTAGTGTAAAAAGATATCTCTGAGGTAGGCACGGTTACAATATGTTCTGAAAAAATCTACAACTAAAATTAAAAAATTTTTTTAATGAAAATCTTATTTACAGTTGATATTAAATAATAGTCCATACTAACCTTCCTAGGCTCAAACCTGGCTTGTTTGAAAGGAATTTCACTGCTGCCTTGGTTAGGAACAAAAAAATTCTTCTTTCTGGCTCTTTTCAGCGGTGGTGTCGGTATCCCTAATCGTTCTCTTTTCCCTACTGAATTGTAACAAAATCTATCAGTATATTTAAAAACTATAACTATCATTATATTTAAGAAGTAGCCAAACTTTATAATAGCACTAGCCAAATTCTGAACTAGAAGAAGCCAAATTTTGGACTAGAGGTAACCAAATTTTAGAGCAAGTTTAACCAAAATTTAGAATAGATCGAGCAATTGTAAACAAAATTTTAGAGAAGGTGTACTCAAACTTTCTCAGAGCAAAAGTAATCAACCCTTAGAGTAGGGATAACCACACTTTAAAACAGAGGTAGCCAAGTTTTAGAACAAGGATGGTCAAACTTGAAATCACGGATAATAACGTTTAGAACAGGTGTAACAAAAGTTTACAGCAAGGACAGCCATTTTTAGAGCAAGAGTAATAAAACTTTACAAAAGGAATGGTCAACGATATTATGTGAACAATGTACTTAAAAGAGCTAAATAATTTGGTATAAATCAGCCATATTCAACTTGTGACCAGCAAAGCTTTCCTGTGTTTCCTGCATAAACACAAGCTAAACATGATTAAAAACGGAAACTATCTGATGAAAATGGGGTGTTTCCAGACAACTGGAAAAAGTGTAGTGCCTAACAAAACGGTTTGGCAACTTACCTGATCCTTGGCTTCTGATTCTAGTACTGACATTTCATTAACATCAGTGTTCAGATTTGGTTACATACTGTACAGTACAAAATACAATTCATGAAGATTTTCTGAAATTTCCTCCAATGACAAATCAAACCAGATGTACAATTTTTGTCGATATAATTACCGATTTTTATTGTTTTTTAGAGAAATAATATTCATATTTAACAAAATGTATATGTGTGTGTGTGTGTGTGTGTTTTAATACTAAATATTAGAATAAATAAAACTTACTTTAAACTTTCTTGTGTGTACAGATTACACAATTTTTCTTTCCTGAAAATAACCCTTTATTGCATCTACAAGAAACAATTAATGATATATACAACAACGTAGTTTATATCATTTACAAACATAAATTTGATGAAGCGACTGTTCGGTCAAACACAGAAATTACAAACTTTGATCACCATAGATATACTATTAGTCTATGCGGTTAAGACTTCCTATGCTTTATCTTTAGGCCAATCGAAATCCTCATTTAGGCTGACCAATGAGAATACCTGCCAGACTTAGCGTATTCCCACCCTGTTTGGTCGATTTTCATTTGCATTCCAGTTCTACTCATGACCGACATAGTTTTTCATAGTAGTCTTGGCAATTCAGGCTGTGTGTCGCCAAG
This sequence comes from Callitettix versicolor, assembly GCA_022606455.1. NCBI lineage: Eukaryota > Metazoa > Arthropoda > Insecta > Hemiptera > Cercopidae > Callitettix > Callitettix versicolor. The sequence continues at coordinate 83,850,543 of CM040186.1, forward strand.
GCCTTATATTCAGATACCGGCATTGCATCTTATCTACTTCTAATTCTAGAACAATTAGAATATCGCAAAATCCTTTCTTTGCTCTCCACCACTGAAATAAGGTGGAACCACCTTTATATTAGCCACGGTATCTATTTGCCACCAAGAAACCAACCGCAAAAGTGACATTATGAGATGGATTTATATCCATCTAAACCACTTTAATCTTGTCTTTTTAAAAGACAATCCGCTACAACACAGATTGAGGCAAAACGTGAAGATTATGAGTTTAGTGTATCATCCTTGAAAACACAACCAACTCTGATAAAGTGGGCATAACCTAACCTAAACCTGGTGAATGTTAATAACTGTGTGTTTTAAGCTTTTTTACTATTTCTAGGCTAGCCTGCATCCCATTCTGCAAGACCTTCAACTAAAAGTATTTTCACAGAATTTAACAGAGTTGACTGTCAATTACTCTTGTTCATTGGAAAATTCTAACTGATCATTCAAAAATGACATTTAAATCACTCAATACTTTGAATTTGCTATTAATAAACTAAAGGTCCTCAAAGATTTGATATATGCACAGTAAATAAATTTTAACCACTTTTAAATTGGTAAATTGCCCACTTTCATAACATAACATGGTAAAAACTCCTTTCATAACATATTAGTGATAATTTAAATTCACACAAATACATAAATGTGAATAGTAACATACGTTAATGAATAGTAATGGTTTTTGTTAATGACAAACACACCTGCACGGATTACCAATGTAACTTAGTCAAACTGATCATAAGTTGTAGAGAAACTAAATTTTTAAAATGCGCTGTTTTTAAGTATGATATCACTGATCACTGTTTTTTTTTAGGATTTAAAGTACAAATACTTTTCAGGACCATATTAAAAGATGTTTAAAAACTTTTTTATAAATTTTGCAATGTTTCTTTTATGATAATAGTTCCGATATGAAATTATCTTCACTCATCGTTTCAACAGAATCATAGCTATCCTACATAAGGTAAGGATATATTTAATTATCTTGCATAAAACAACACCGTTCTAAAATTCACCATTTTACAGAAAAATTAAATTATAACAACCTAAATACGTAAAAAAGTTGAAATATCCACAAAAATTCAAGGCAAATTTTTGCCATATTTAATAGATCATTATAGTAAAGGTGAATTTATTCGAAGAAAACAAAATACGTGTACTTCCCGGTATTAGTGACTGCAGCACTTAATTTTATTTTATTGCAAATTGTATACCCAGATCAAAAATGTGCATTTTAAAATCCTTTGTTCATATGCAATGACTAGGGCAGATTGTTTTTAATGGTGTTCTGTTATCCATCTATTCGATTAACCACAGTCCTAGTCGCAAAGTTTCACAGTGTTGCTTTTGATCAGAAAACTTTTGGTAATTTCAGTGGCTCTTTGGGAAATGCTTTAAAATATCCAACAATAATCATGTAAGCAATAATTTTTTTGAGCAATTTACTTTAAAGTATGCAACTATTCTGAAAAAAAGGTTAGATTAGAATACATTTCTTACTTACATCTATATGCTCTTTTAGGTCTGAACTGAGACTGTGGGGGTGCCGGTTGTTGTGGTTGTTGTTGTGGTTGTTGCTGTGGTTGTTGCTGTGGTTGTTGAGGTGGTGGTAACTGTCTTACAGGAGCAGGAGGTCTAAACATCTGTAACAAACATATTTAATTTTTGTTTTTCATAAAATATAGTTTCTTCTTATTCAACAAACCTGTTTTGGATAAATTTTAGCTCACACATTTAATCATAGACACAGATTTCACTTACATTTAATTCCTTTTTAAAATTCATAGTTCATCATATTACGAAGTAATAAAAAAAAATGCCACACACAATTTACAAGGTGATATAAGAAAATTTTCAGACTGTGCTTGCTATGACTATTTGACGTTCTTTACAAATAGGTTTACTGCTATCGGATAACGCAATAGCCAATGCATCAATGGTTTTAATTCTGTGGTTGTATTCGGTTTGTGGGCTATTTTGTGTTAACAATAATTTGCAAATTTTGTGATAGCTAGTAAATTCAAACAAAGAGCCTGCATCAAGTTTTAGTTTTAAACTTTCCTACTACAACTTTTACAACTTTTTTTAGAACATCCCCATAGCAAAATAAGTTTTTGAGAGGCATGATCATTTCAAAACCAGCAGAATTTCCTTACAAATCCATGATTTACATAGAATTGTCAGAGTAAGGTGCCAAGAAATATTAAACAAAAATTTATAAATGAATCATGTTGCTGCAAAATTTGACCTTCAGATTTGTCTCTGAATCAGAGACAACAGTTTTGATGTGTGCAGTGAACTCAAAAGACCTATATCACTATGGTTATAACCTGTGCTGAAGGCTGGATTTATTGCTATGATCTAGAACAAAACAAAACTGTCACATTGGAGAAGTCCACAGTCACAAAGACAAAAAACAGTAGGTCAAAAGTGAAGCAGAACTCATGTTCGTCATTTTAAACACCATAAAACATGGATCATATGGAATTCATGCCAGCTAATATAGTATACTCAGATTTTTACTGTAACCTTTTGATGCAGCTGAGAAAATGTGTAGGAAAAATAATAATTTATAAATTGTGAAGGTTCTCTATAATTTGATTGACCTGATCAAGGACCTCTTAAATTATTTTAAATTTTGTTGTATTTTTTTTTTAATTACCTGCTGCGGTTGAGGCAACTGAGGTTCTCTTCCGTAAAATTGAGGGTTAGGAGGAGATTTAAAAGGCGGTTGCCCTTCATCCCATTCATTACCCTATAACAAAATCTAATCTTATCTGGAATGTCACACAAATATCAAAAAGTACATTGTTATCAAAAAATCTGGATATAAAATATCCATATGATATTCAAAAAACCACAATTAAAATTATATTACTGTTAATCAATAAAAAGTCCTACAAACTCGTCTATATTAATTTCTTAGTCAGTAAACTAAATGATCATGCTTGTTGTTAAACGAAAAAACAATTCTTATTCTTATTTTTAATCATTTTTGTATGTTACAACAACACACGACATTTCAAGATTGTGGATCAACTCTCATGGAAAGTTTTTAAAAGCTGATAGTTAACCAATACCAACAGGATTTGCTTTGACAATGCCTACCTGATATTCTTGACTGAACTGATGCTGTGGTGGCGGCTCTTGGTAGTCAATTCTAGGATGAAACTGTTCTTCATAGTTTTGAGGTTGGAACCCAGGTCTGGGCTCATTCTGATTAGCAAACACCATATTAGGCCCAGAAAAGTGTCCAGTATTGAAAGGTCTATTTGGAAATTCTTCAAAACTTTGATTCAAAGGAGCCGGTGGTATATTTGTTTGAATTGTAATTCTACTGCCTCCATTACAAACCAATCTGTCGTGTCGTGGAGGCTGTGGCTGATGGACTTCAGGATTATGAAATACCTGAAATTCAAATAAACATTAAATTGACTATTAATAATAAAATGAAACTTTGATTAGAATTCAAAATGTTTATTGCATTTTTTCACTGCCATGTATTAAATATCTTGAAATATTAATTTAGTCACACAGCTTTAATTGCATTAATTATTTCTAGTGCAGATCCAACGTAAAATCATTCTTACAAATCACAAATTTTGAGTAGAACAAAAGATATATAGTGTATAGATGAGAACTAGCCAAGAGTGTGAGTCATTCCCTATATTATGGCTTCAGCACAGCGTCTCATTTTCCTTTCCTCTCCAATCACAAACATGTATTTTGGTTAAAGCATCTTCAAGGAATTAAAGCACATTTATCGAATCAACAGGCAAATAAACATTTTGCTTTATATTTGTATACCATGATACTGGGTAAATAAAACCATTTTTTTTTTTTTTTTTTTTTTTTAATGCCAGTTAGACTAATAAGGATGAGGGATCACTGTTAACGGTAAGGGAAACCAACAGAAGCAACTGTGATTTGAACTAAGAACCTTAGGTGCGCAGTAGTGACCGATGCTTTAGCCACTTCGACCACTGAGCCCCAGCAAATACATACTGTATACTATTTGAAAAACTAATTTCACCATAGCTGCCTCGGTGGCCTAGTTGGTAGCATACTAGGCTTTCACCTCGAGGACCCGGGTTCGATTCTCAACCAGGGTGGCATTTTCATAAGCTATAAACCATCCCATCGTCTGCATTAGCCCAAGTGTGTACAATAGTCGGACGTTAACACCAAAAAACAAAAATAATTTCACCATTACAATTGGGATCAAAATCTTCATATATTAACATTTTAAACTCTCAAATCATATTGCAAGTACAAAAATTTTGTACAATTCTTATTTGTAAACAATTTTGAAGATTTATATAGCTCTTAACATTGATTAGCATGGTGAAATCATATTTTTTTTAAAAGTGTAAAATAAAAAATTTATAATTATAAAATTCTGAATGTCCTTAATTCTGAAACGGATAAAGCATAAACTTTTGTGCTAAAGTTTGAATTAAATCAGACTATCATAAATACAAACAATACTGCTAAAATATGCACAAATATTAACAAAACTCTTCAATACAAGTTCTGCAGTTCATGATCAGTTCTAATTTCATAGTCCCAGATCTGAGTCTTAACAAACTACAGCTTGTTTTCATGCATCGTTATAAATAATGCCCTAAGAAAAAAAAAACTTCTGAATAACTTTCACCCAAATAAAATTTATCACATCTTCTTCACTTTCTAAAAATAAAAAAAAAAGTTATGAATTTTACAGCGATCATGTGGTTGTATTTATATTGAAAAATACAAAAATATTCATTTAAAAACGTTTGTTTATTTGAGGTCAAATACTTTTACTTTTTGGAAATCCCACCTCAATCGTGAGACAAGTTAGATTGGGATTATCTTTCCATTTTAATTTTATCCTTAAAACATTAAATTGTTTAAAACATAGATAAATTGTATATTCAACAAGAAACATTTTGTATTATATTACTGGATGTGACTACTGATTTTTTTTTTTTTTTTTTTTTTAATGCAGTACTGAGAACGAGAGATCAGCTTTATCAGAAAGGGCTCACGGCATTACCTGCAGTTTTGAACCTATGAGCCGGTGCACAAGTTCAGAGAAATTGGTTGAAATAAAAATCACAATGCATTTTAAGAAATAATGAAAAATTGAACTTTGGCATATTTATAAACAAATGGATTAGTGTTTAACCTGTTGACGAGTGTGCACGGGCATATGCCATGATACGAAACATGCTTCAAAGGAGTACACATTACAACCAAATAATTACCAAAAAGGAATAAAAATTTGTTTTACTAAAAATTTTACAAATCTGTTTAACTGAAAACAATAAAAACATAACTTAAATACAAAAAAATTTATAATTATAACTTTTTATGGTACAAAATTCTTGAAAACAAGGATATATAAATAGAGCCACCTTCTTATGTGGAACTTCTTCTTATAGCTGGTTTTCTTTCGCTTTTTTTCAAACTAATATGTTTACATATATAGCACTGTCTCAGAAACTTCCTTTTTACGTAAATTACTTGTGGGAAGGGGCCTCATAAAATTGCACCCTTGTAGACACAGTAGGTCTCGATCACCAATAACACAAGACACAATGTTTGTCTTAACACTGGAAGTGAAATGTCAGTCTATTAACTGTTTAATAAGGTTTAGTCTGAATTCCATTATGAGCAATTTGGCTTGAGGATTGTTTGTTATTTGTTACACATTGTTTTACACGCATTCAATGCACTGACACGTAACAATGGAAAAAAAATTAAATACTATTTTATAGTTTTAGATATATACAACAAACATGCCTAATCAACCACAAAATTATCACTAACACAAAATATTTTTCCCACTGCTAATTAGTAAAACAACGTTCACATAGGCTACATGATAAGGGCAGGAAACAAGTTTTTTATGTTTATTTTACACTAGTTGTTACCGGTAGCACTAAAAGCAGCTGTTGTGTTGTGAAAATAAACTTTTAGACAGCGGTTTATTTATCACTATAGGAAACATATTCCTAGATATCAGAGTAATAACAAAATAAAATAAGTTTGGAATAATGTTGAAAATGGCTAATGACGTGCTTATTTGTGTGGAAACATACAGCAATTGCTGTGCATACTGTTTGGAGATCATTACATTTACTCGTCAACAAGTTAAATTATAATCAATTTTCAAAATTAACTATAACAATTTTTCCTTGAAAGAAATATATAATTATTCCTGTGAGCACAAAAAAGTTCTATATTTATATTATTTTGGTCCTTTCTTCCACATGAAGATTTAGAACACTTTTTAGGCAGATGACCTCTTACCCAGAATTATTTTATTTACCCATACAAACAAGGTTATAAAACTAAATAAGAGGATGCAACAACATGACACAAAATTCTTTCTGACACTCAATTATTTCTCCAAAAAATCTGGTTCTCTGAAAATCTATTGGTAGCTGTCAATAAAAAGCCAGTGTACCAATCAATATACTAAAAAAATGTATCGTTTGAGAATAATATTTGGTAAAAAAAACTTAATACTTTTTTTATTTACTTCTAAACAGAAAATTTCTTTTATTTCAAATAACTCAATGACTTGAGTTACCAAAATATATATATATATATATATATATATATATATATATATATATTTTTTTTTTTTTTTTTTTTTTTTTTTTTTTTTTTAAGGCGAAAAGCACATTGAGGCTATTATCGCCTCCCTAAATGTAAGTGTGAGTGTGAATGTGTGAGTGTGTGTGTGTTAGACTTGGGTACCGCGAGGGATGTCTAAATGCTCTCAATAGGTGCAGCTGTTCAAAGTGTACCAAAATATAATGAACCATCTATGAGAAATTTAGGCAGATTTGCCAGCATTTTTTCAAGACTCACAAATTGGATTTTTTTTTTTTTATATAGACCATAAAATTTCTTTGGGCACATTTAAACAATTTTTGAGACCAAATTTGGACAAATTTTCAACAAAATCACTTGCAAAAATTTTGCGAGAATGTAATTCAAGAAAATCTAATTTCAGACAATATGTACATACATAGACAGAGACAAGCAACCAAATTAAAAACACTTTCTTGAATTCAGTGGACTTGAAAATGGATGCATCCATCAAAATCTTATGATCATTTTTTTCACAAACACAATACTTTCTACATACTTTGAATAGTGAGATGAGATAAAACCATTTATTGGGAAGTTGACATTTTATCTGGAATTATAGTTATTTAAAAAACTGGAAAACTAAAAAAAATTGTACATAAAGCATTTCTATAATTTAAAAAAACAAAACATGCAGAAGCATACTTAGTTCAGCAGTCTTAACAGATTCATTGCATGCAATTGAAAGCCAAACCATTTAATAATGATAAAAAAAGTATAGTCTAAGCTTTGTGTTTCTACCATCGCAATGAGCCAACACCTATATGACCGCACCTGAGGTTCAAGATTGTGATGTGAATATTGCATAGGCGGCTGCGGATACTGAGGTTGTTGGGGTCGGTAGAACTGCTCATGAGGTATCGTTGGAGGTTCCGGTATCATACCTTCATGACCCCACGACCCATCCTAACAACACAGTTTGCTTACATTCAAGAATTAAAACACTAATGTTAACAGAAAAATAGAACCATAGAAAAGTAATGTTAGTTTAGGAAAATAAAATTTCACAGTACTCTACTACAATTATATTGATTGATATAATATAATTTTGACAGAAGATAAAAAAAGACTAACATAAACAAATACTGCAAACGATTTTATACAACATGAAATAAAAATAGGATGTACATCTACACACAGTAAATTAAGTGAGCACTTAAAGAAGTCTATAAATGTTTTAAATTTTAAAAAAATTATCAGTGAAAACAAAACTAAAAGATATGTTATACAGTTACAAAAAAACACAGCTCACAAACTAAAAGTATTTGTTGAATTAAATGTGCTCATAAATTTGTTTAGTGCAAAATTAATTTTAACTGCATTTATATTTTACTGCCTGTTTGTTGATAAGATTCATAAATAAATTACTTTTTAAACCAACTAAAAAAACATCCCCTGACTGTGACCTAAAAGAACACATACAACCTATTGCAATATGAATAAAAAAACTGAAACTTCCCTACACTTAAAAACCTCCCCTATTTGCAACTTAAATTACATCTAGTTAAAGAAAAAACAATTAAAGAAAACATTGACCTTAAAACTGAAACCTCTTACCTTCGCTGCTATTAAAGTAAAGTACCAATTAAATAATTGGCGCCACATATAGTAGAGTCTCGTTTATCACAAATGAATCAGCCGAAAAGTATTAAAAAAATGTTACTGCTAAACAAAATTTGTTTTATAAAACAAATCATTACACCAGAAAAATATAACTTGTGTTAAGTGAGCCAATAACATTATTGGCTTCAACAAATGTTTCAAAATGTTTTGTAAAAATACCAACTTTCTAGAATTTATAGGAAAAAAATTATAACTTTATAATAACTGATTTACCCTTTGTATTGGATACGGTTCCGAATGATGAAGAAATGGAGGACCTTGGTTTTGTTGGTGTTGTCCACCTTCATTCCATTCTGGTCTCACTGTACAAAAATTATTAATTAAAGTTGTAAACTTTCTTACATAAACTAATATTAATTTTAAAAAGAGCTAAAACGTAATTTGGATATAATGACAAATAATTCTGTCTGTGAACATTGTTAGATACTGAATGAATTTACTGATTTTGATGAATTTCCTGATTTTAGTATGTATATCTGGTTTTTCCATAGCCTAGTATTTTTTTAATTTTGAAAAAATTATAAAGCCTTTTTGTACAATTTTTAAGAATTTTCTAAATAGCATCTAGCTTTAAAATTTTGCAAAAATTTAGCCCATAAATATCCCAAAGTAAACAACAGGATTGCTACAAACAAAAAAAATATCAGCCAAATTTCTCAAAATTGTCTTATAATATTTTGCTCATATATATATAAATGTAAAGATTTAATGTAAATATAAAGATTCAATGAAGTAAATTTCAACTAAAAGAAATTTATTGGTTGTGAGTAAATCAAGAAATATTAAGAATCCTCATCACTAATTTTTTTATATTTCTCTATTGATTCTTTAACCATAATTTCTTTTCTTTCAAACAGATAAGATTTTGTGTGTGTGCATTTTAGCATCACATATTAGCAATGTTAATTCGACTTGATTCAAATTTGACAAACAAATCAATTTTGGTAATAGCTTCGATAAATTTGTTAACAAGCAAAATGTGTTAAACAACAGTTTCAAAATGACACACTTCAAATTTTTTTATGAAAATTTGTTTTCACCATCGAATTCACATTAAAAATTGCAGAAATTAGTATTTTGCATTTTCAAAATCTGTTGAAATTTTATTCGACAACAATCAGGGTTCATTTTTGTATTTTTAATGCAATTTTAAAGTTTACTATGCTAATATATGCATATTTTAATGTTTTTTTCATAGTCATGGCTTCAAAAGAGAGGAAGAAAAATTACATTTTAAAATACGCTTCCATCAATCGTGTTTCATTTAACTGAAGTTTTCTAATTTAAATAAAAATATAAAACTATTTAGGAATCATTTCATCATGTATTCCTCATTTACAAGGCGATAACCCATTTAAATTCTGTAACAAATATTTTTATTGTGAGTAAATTTTGTTCCCAATCTGTTGACTTTTTACTCATCCTTTTTGGCGTTATTGCTCTTTTTCAATAATTATTAACAATAATTATTATTTATTATTATTTTATACTGGTCTTACAATATTCTACTCTCCCCCTCATACTTCTCTCGTAATATTATCTGTGTGCATATTCTATCTAGTTATTCTTTCCCATTCTTCCTTTTATGTTAATTTTAGTTCCTGAATAAGTAAGTCAAATAATGCATTTGCTTCTTTATTTATTCTTCTATAACTTTCAAATTTAAAATTATGAGTAACAAGAAACAGAGGAAGGATAACAAGATGGAATATACACACAGACAACAGAACTCATAATAACTGATGTAGATCGATGAGAAGAGGGTGGCACTTAGTAGAGAAGTAGGATGAAGATGGTGGAATATATAATACAGGTCTGTCATTCTATAACCTAGTTTTTAAAAAAAGAATTACTCCAAAATTCATCAAATGAAATTGTTACTTACTTTTTTCAGTCAGCATAGCAACTTACTTACCATTTGGTCCTTGGTGAGCACTACCTCGAAAGTGAGGATTGATGTGAATTTTTGGACCGGGTGAGAAATTCTGTTGTGGTGGTGGTGGCGGCAGTGGTCTCAAAGGACGTATCCCTGGGAATGGTCCAGGATTCATCATCGGAGGCCCGATAGGTGGCATTGGTCTCGGAAAGCCCCGCCCTCTGTTGGGTCCTCTCCACATTCCCCTCATGTTCCCTTGTGGTGCTTGCATTTGTTCAGCATGATGTACATTGTCTGGCGGTATAACAAAAGATGGTTGCTGTTGAAACCCGCCACCTCTGTTACCACCTCTAATACCTCTTACGTTACCTCTCCGTGTACCTCTCATGTTACCACGAACTTGATGCATTTGCTCAGTAGGCACTACATTATCTAAAGGAAATTTAAAAACAGCAAAGCGTGTTAGTAATAAACATATGTGCTTAGGTGTAAAGTAATCCTAATGATGGAAACTAATTTTAAAAACTAACAACATTGAGTAAACAACAACTGCATAAACATTTCAATAAATAAATAAAAAGGAAATTCCTCCACAAAATGAAACAAAACTAATTTGATATGAAGAGAATAAATACCAAATTAGTCCACTTACCCTAATGTTCAGTAACATAGCTATCAAGGGATACCAAACAGAAGTAAACTTCTTGGATGAATGTTAGTTCTCTTCGGTATGCCTCTAACGATGGTAATGACGTTACTGAAATATATACTACAATAAAGTACGTTGCCTATTTTGATACTTACTCTTTTCATATCAAATAAATTAAGTTTTTTTTTTTACATTACATGATAGTGCTCTTTACATATAAGAAACATTTCAATACACAAACATTTTTGTATTTTACAATAAAAATATAAAAATAAACTCTGACTATCATTGTTTAATATACACTCGCTTTTATTATTTTACTGCAGTTAAATGAATCGGTTATTGAATCAAACTTATTTAAATATGTACTAGTATTTGGTATAACTGAATTTGATAGGATTAAAGGTTATTCGGTTATTCGGACCTGCACTGTGTTACATGTCTGCAAAAGTAAGCGTTCCGACACTTGTTCATCAAACACAATTGGATGAAAAGTTTACTTGAATTTTTAATTGTCAAGAATGTTTTATTTTACAAATAAATGATCTCTACTGTATAAAAACTAAAAATATTTACAGGTAAAAGCATGAATTTTGTTTAATATAAGCATGTACGACTAGCTCATTGTACCAAGACTAGCATATAATATACAGTAAATAAATTTTAAAATGAAAATATTTTTTAAAATGAGAAAACCTGTAGGTAAAAATATGGTTTACACAATCTACATGTATGGAAAAACAATGTTTTTAGCACTAGACAGTTGTATTGATCCTTTCCATACTGATCGATCTCAAAATCATTTTAACATCTGCTATAGTTCTTTAGACACTATAAAATCACCGTAACGATACAACTATATTATGATTGTACAGTAAAACCATGGTTAACCAAATTCGGGTCAACTGAATTATCCAGGTTATCCAAAATCACAAATCTCTTTTTAAAAAATTATGAGGAATAAATAAAACGTACAAGATTGTAAGGGTGAGATCGCGCAAGTTAGCAAAGAAGTAAATGCCTCACCTTGAGTTGACTTCCCCAGCCACCGACTCCCAAGTCTAAATATAGTTACACTGCCAATCCACACCCTCTATCTCATAACTGACCATCCACATTAGTCACTAGCTGTCAATAGAGAAGTGTGGATTAGATTCCACAAAAATTTGTTGAACAGTGCAGCGAGACAATGCTGGCTGAGACATCAATCTTATGAAAAGATGGAGGGACACCGTTGCTCGAAAACGTTGCAAGGGATATAAAAAGTAAATGAAAATTACTGAGTTTTTTTAATGGATAATGAATATACTATAAGCTATCTATATAAAATATAGTATATAGTTTACTGATGCAAACCTAAAAATGTAATTCTGATTTTAATAAAGAACATGAGTTATGTGTAGCCTAAAAAAGAGGTTAGACTCACTGGAACTTTAAAATCTATTTAATTACATACAAAAAGTATTACATGTGCATGGCTTAACAAGAAGGAAAAAAATTGTTATCTGAAACGACTTCCCCCCCCCATCAACAAATGTGATTTATTTCAGATATTTAGGGTTTACTGTATATTTTAACATCATATATTATACACAGACAAAACACAAGCCGACAACTGAATAAGTAAGTGAGTCAAATATATAGTCAATCCAGGAAGGTGATGCTGTCATTGGCATACTGTCCATAACTACTACAATAGTGTAAATTTTATCTCACCTAATAGATCTTAGTTTGTGTATTATACTTTTCTTAAACAGTAATTTATTTATAACACTCACTGCTACTTTGCATAACTGTTTTCACTAATGAAAAGGGGTTTCTATTTTTACATTTTATTTTCAGAGAAATGATTCAGTTAATCAAGAAACATTAAATGTAAATATATTTTAATGACACAGACATTTAATTGAGCTCTTAATTTTCCATTGTAAACATTTTGATATATATCCTGTTGTAAATAGAGATCATCCAACAGATAAAACTTTGCATGATCTGCATTAACTCAACAAAAGTTGAAAAATTGATCCGAACTCTATTGGAATACCAGAAAATTGCAAAACTTTTTTCCTTCAATTTTGTTTGTATTTTCAATGATGTAATTAAAAATTTTAAATATTAACTTTAGATTTTAATACTGATTATGATGGTGAAATCAAATTTTCAAAAGTATTATGAATTTTAAGGCAATGGCAATCAAGATTTTTTTAAATGCACAAATATTTTCCAATTAAAATTTTAGGTTATATGATATATTACTTTTTTTTTGGAATTACCAATGTCAGACAATCTACTCCATTTCACACTGATCAAATGACAGTTTCAACTTACCCAGAGAATCAGGAATATCAGCCATGGACTTTTTCAAAGAACTCTTTAAGCTAATTATATTTTTAGTTGTTCGCTCTGACTTAAATCTTCCTCTCCGTTCATCGTTTTCGTCGTCATCACTTTCCATTCCCACAACATTTGCTGACACATTAGTTGATGAACTAACATTAATTTTTTCTTTATTTGCTCCCAGACCTGAAAAATTTTATTTTTTATAATAAAAAGTAAAAACAGGAAATAAATTATGACCTCAAATATCGTTTATCAAAAAAAAATTATTATTCTGAACCTAAACTAAGAAAAAAAACAGTGATAAAGTACTGCCGTAAGGGCAAATTTATTGACCAAGAAAAAAAGTTATTAAAGATATATACAAATTTATATTATAACAATTGCAGACTGTTGTATAAGCTCAGTAAAACAATTGGTATACTGATTTGTAATACAATTACAATGAAAATAGTATGACACTGGCTTAATAAAAATTGTGCATTCAAAATGTAGGCAAGATACAGGAGGAAGACAAAGAACAACTGATTGATAAACATTGATAGATTAAACAATGATCAATTTAAAGATGTAAAAATAAAAATAGAAAAATGACTGACATGGGAGCAAAAAAAAAAAAAATTCAAAAACTTTCTGGCACACAATAAATTAAAAGAATCATATACATAATGGACCATTTTATATTTGGCCCATGATTTGAAAAATAAATTTTGAAAACCAAACTGTAAGTTTTGCTATCATTACAGCAGTGTCACATTTTGTTGTCATTGTATTTAACGAGAAGGGAGAACTGTTACCTAGAATTTGGGGCTCATGTTTTATTGGTTTTTTTGAATATGGCAGAAAAAGTAAAAGGAAATATTATAACTTTTTGTCAATTACTTGTGTACAATAATGTAAATATTGTACAATGTAAAAGTCTTCAAGACCTGATAAAGATCAGATTTATTAGCAAATTTGTATTGAAAAATAAGCTATTGAAGCAGGGATCATGTTAAGTTTCATTTGCGAATTTTTATTGGATACTGAGCAACTGGAGTGATCATTGTGGTAACATCCAGACCTATATAAGTACCAATCCTGATTACTTGAACATTTTTTGAGTTGTTATAAATTAAGGTTCTGTGGTCAAGGTGGCTAAAAGATCATTCAGTCTGCTGCATGTCTTTACTCCATACCTCAAGTTTGTATGTTCAGGACTGCAGTTAATGCCATAAGCTTTACTATTTCCATTAACACCGATCCTTCATCCTCATCAGTCTAACTGGCACAAAATATGGGCAACCAGCAAAAACTTAATAACTTAACTTATAACTTATAACTTAAAACTTTTAGGAGACGTGGTTACCAAATGCGGAGCGGAGTTGTACTGAGCAGAGTGGATTATGAATTCCAAACCTAATCTATTGTTTTTAATGTAAGTACAATCAATGAAAGCGTAACAGATATGAGCTGAATCAAGAGGTGTCGCTGGTCTCCACTCCATGCAGCTTTGAGTCTTGGTTCGGTTTTCAACCTCGACTCTGTTTCCCCCATTACACATACCAAGTCTCCATACTTATTATTTCTCGCTAACTAGGTTACCATTGCCTAGGCTATGACTTTTAAACATAATAGTTCCTATAATATGTTACAAAAGGCCTAAATATTTTGATTTAAAAGATACAAACACGTTCTTCAAAATGACTCAACTCCGCTTCTGGTTGCTGTTCAACTTTAATCTGCTCAGCTCAACTCTGCATTTAGTGGCCACTGCCCCTGGCCTTATTTTTGTTATATCTAATTATTTAAAAAATTACTTAGTACTTACTTGGTCTGATTAACTTCTTCGCACCTTCAGAGGACGAATTCTTTTCAAGTTTCCAACCCTTTAAAAAATTTCCACATTCAAAATTTTAATAATTCACAATTTTTTTTAATATTGTAACAATTTAAAATGTTCCATATCTGAAATATGGAAAAAAATTACAGTCATTTTACAATAAATTAAAACTTTTTAATTGCATTACATAATTAGCTATTTCTCTGTCATCTGTCAGATGTCAGTACTAAAATATCTCAGCATCTATTTTAGTTGGAGCTAGAAAGATTTTGCTACACATGTAGGACATAGTTCAGAAAGATCCATGAAATATATTTTTGCCCAAAATTTGTAATTGAAATATTATTTTTGTGTAAACTGAATTTCGTTGAATATTAAATAAATGATGCTGGATGCTGTAGTGTAGTTCAAGTTGGTGCGCTAGAGAATGCACAAGACTGTCATGTTAACTGTCAAACAGGACTGATTGTTTGGAGATTCAAAATGAGGCTATTTTTTAAAAGCCTTAACACAGAAATATTATATGACCCTAAAGACTAGGTAGATGAAATTTGTTGTACAGATAAACTGAAACTCATAACAGTGCACAACTAAAAATAACAGTTTACCAAAAAAAAATTGTATTCAGGGATCATGCTATTTTAAAACTAAAATTGTCACTGATTGTCATCTTACTGGACATGAATGGGAACTAAAGCCAAGTGTTGCCCTTTGGATATACACGGCTATTATCAGACCTCAACTGAAATATGGTTCTCTGGTATAGTGGCCAAAAGCAACACAGGCTACAGCCGGTAGCAAACTGGCATGTTTGCAGTGGCTTGGGGGCTTCTTGGTCACTGGTGCTTTTAGGAACACACCTACAACTGCTCTAGAGGTTTTGTTAAACCAGCTGCCACATGACATATTCATAATGTTAGACAGGTTGCCTATAGGCTTCACAACCATGGCAAATTGAGGGGGAGCATCCTTGGGGTGGGGTACTCCAAGATCATCAAAAAAGTTCTAACAGATTCACTGTTAGACATACTATCTGATAGTATGCGTATTCAGTATATCTTTATTCAACCTTTTACAGTTCTTCATCCATAAGAGGACTGATGCCCACACTTACAACAATACACTTACAACTTTAACACTTTACACTCAGACTTACATTTAGGGAGGCAATAATAGCCTCAATGTGTTTTTCACCTTAAAAAAAAATGCGAAGGCGGCAAAAGCAATTGGTATTTCCAGGTAAACTGTCTGGTATACAGACAGATCATTGAATGATCGGCAGTCTGGATAAGGAGGATACTGCGAAACCACAAGGCAACATTTAACGCTAGTCTAGAAAGGTTTTGCACAGTATTCCAAGCTGTGCAATCTCAGCATGTGTCCATCGAGCATTAGAGGAAGGACTTATAGGACATTCTAATACTTTCAGGTAGCCAAGTGGCAATTAAGGCTCTCAACTCTGTAGAAATATAATCCAAGTTGGTATGGGATTCCCTCCATTCACTCTGTGTCCTGATAAATGCTAATATAGTTCGCTTGGTATGAGTAGTTCAGCATTGGGGGATTGAGAGAGCGCATATGATGGTCAAAAAAGGAGCTGCTGCACGACTTGTGGTATCGGAGCCAGCACGCAGAGATCAGTCGTTTCATAAGAACACCTTGTAAAGATTCCGGAGCTCATTAAGGGCACTGGAGCTAGTTTAAAGTGAAGTAGACGGGGGAACACAAAAAGTTTATAGCTGACATGTCGTAAACTACAGAGCCTCTGTAGTACTCCAAAGGAAAAAAATAATTATTTAAAAATTAAAATTATTACTGTAAGAACAAAACATACCAAATTACTATTCTTGTAGAACTGTATAGAAATTCAGTACAAAAATTAAATAAAATTAATCATAAGGAAAGTTAGGCTTTTCAAAAAAGGTTTCCAAAAAGGCAATTATTTTTCTGCACATTGCTGTTTTTTACCCAAGACAATCCACCACCGAATTAATAGCATTACATTTGTGCTGGTGGCTTCCTCTTACTCAATGTAGAAAGTTTCATAAACCTCAAACACTACCACTACGATGTGCTTGGCACAGAATCTCAAGCTGCCAAACAGTTGTGAGTGGAAACACTCGCGTAGTTTACAGTCATCTTGAGCAAAGCAGCATCATCACTGTCAGTTACAGCAGTTAATAAAATCAGTCATCAATTTATGTTAAAAAAGTTAATCATTTTTAATTACTAATAAGGTCAGTTAAATCTACACTCTTCTTCTTATAACAAGACTCCGTATAATAACAAATATTTACCTGTTGTCCACCTTGTGGCGTTCCATCATCTAATTCTGATTCTAATTCATCAACAACGCCTAAATCTAATACATCTTCTTCTTCTTCTAAAATAATATCACCTTCTGCAACATCCTGAACATCTTCTTCATTGCTACTACTACAACAATCAAAGCAATGAATCTTAATGAGAAAACATTTTCATTTCAAACACACAAGCAAACCAATAACAAAACCAAGCAAAATATATTGTTAGTATTTAGGTCTATAATTATTAGGTTAAGATTAAAATTTTTAGTTAGTAAAATATAAAAAAATGTATTCAACTTACTGATAGAATTTGTTAGATGAATCTGTTTTGCCACCTATTTCTTCTTCTTCCTCTTCTTCTTCTTCAATGTAAACAGATCGTTGACTGTTTGACTCTCTCTGTTACAAAATACATTTATATAATTAGCATTATAAATATAAACAGTCATGATCAACATCATACAAGTAGGGTTAACTTATTCAAGAAGCAATTAATATTCTCATTAGTTTTACAGTTTTAGTTTTAGTTTTTCTCAGCTCAAGAAAAATTTATAAGCTAAGATTTACACAAGGAGATTTACCATCAAAGCGTATCACATGGCTTATAGTCTTTTTGGCTGTAGAGAAGTATATATCGCCATCTTGTGCTATACAAGATTGAAAACCAAGAAAATAGACCTTTACAATTACAAAAAACTATTTCACTTCACGTTCAGGAGACCTTGAATCAGGGCACGTATTCATATTCATACCGATAGTCAGGCAGCAATAAAAGCACTGGCGGGCCCTACAATACAGTCCAAGCTGGTCTGGGAGTCTCGGAAGAACCTTAACGCTCTGTCCCTGGATAACCAGGGGTTCACTGGGTTCCGGGGCATAGAGGAGTTGAGAGTAATGAGGAGGCAGACCGACTGGCTGGACTTGGATATGCATCTTAGTTTATCGGACCTGAACCGGCTTTAGGGATTTCTCTATCTTTGGCCGGGTCCGCTATTTAACAGGTGGATTACAAGTCAACACCAGGTAAGATGGGACTACCAACCTTCATGGGCATTCCCATAGTAAACGCCTCTTAAGCAAAGTTCTTTCTGGAGGACGCAAAGGGGCAGCAGATGTCCTGGGCAGAGCACAACTCAGGAGGTTCATGGAGTTCATAACAGGGCACTGTGGTCTGAGGGTGCAAATGAACAGGATAGGTATGTACCATGGAGAAACAGTGTGCAGATTATGCAGGAAGGAGGAGGAAATTGCAGATCACATAATCTCTGATTGTAAGGCTCTTGCTAGTACGAGGCTAGGGGTTTTTGGTTTCCAAGACCCTAGGGATCTTCAGCAAAATGAGCTAGTCAGTGGGTTGCTGGGACTTATTAGGGTTGAACTATCCCTTCCTCTAGTATCTTATCTAATCTGATCTAATTTCACTTCACACACTATATATTTTACATTTACATAAAGGCATAAACTCTGTTCGACAGACAGCTAACTAAAAGGAATCATTCCATGAACTTAGTGTGCCTTTAACCACACTCAAAAATATCCTTGCAAAAGCTAGTACAAAAAAAGCATAAAAGTTTTTATTCACTTCAATATTTAAACAAAAGCTGAAATTTTGGAAAAACCTGGCCAAATTATCCATAGAAAAGCTAGCCTTGTTTATACACTCAAAACTTAGCACTTGTTAGAAAAAATCTATAGTTTTTGCATATGCTAGGTTTTATTCACACCATCCAATTTGGTGATAAGAGTTACACCAAAGTTTAGTTTAGTTTAGTTTCGTTAGTTACACATAAAGTATTATGTTCAAAAATAAATTAACATAACTGTTAAAAGTGATTCTTCATAATATCGCATTCATCTGCCCTCTTAAATCATATTTAATCTTGTTTTTTTCTGTTTATTGTCATTCCTTTTTAGTTATAACAGATCTGACATTCTGTCAATTTACAAATCTGTATAAGCATTACATGCATTAAAGAGCACTTTTTAGCAAACTTTAATGTAGACATATATAGAAAAATTATATTCAACTTATTTGAGCAATTGTTTTTTTTTTCTGAGCAAAAAAAAGCAGTTATAGTCTAGTTTATAAATGCCAGCTTATTTTTTTTTAAGTTGCTCCAAGATTTGATTTAAAAAAAGTTCTGAACAAAAACCATTTGATTGCATATCAACCCACCTGATAAATATAATCATCATCTGCCAATAAAGCATCTTCCTCTTCTCCGTCTAGTTCTCCAAAATCACCTTCAAGGTCACCATCCAATAAGTCCTCACTGACAAAAAATTTTAATTTAATTTAATTAAAATTTTAATATTAAATTACTATAAGCACAATTTTTTTTACAAGAAGATTGTAATTGATTTCAGGATTGCTTTGAAATCCTATCCTGAAAAATATTATTTAAAAGTACAATTAATCATTGTACTTAATTAAGAAAGAAATTAAGTATAAATAAGTCCTACTGTTTTGTAAGCATATCACTATATTAAAAAGACCAAAACTTAAGGCTTAGTTGTCATATCTTTATAATTTACTCTGGTTTACTTTAATTTGTCTAAGAAAATTATTAGGCTTAAGGTCCTACAAATAAAGATTGAAATTACCATCTCTTTTAATAACATTAGATCGCTAATTTTTACAAAAGTGAAATGTTTTATAAGAATAGAGGCACGTTGTAGATAAAAAAAAAAAATTTCTCATAAAAAAACATTCATTTTTCTTTAACCAAGAGTGGAGAATTTCCTAAACAGGAGGGCGATATGAGATAGGTAACTTTGTTTTGATTATGTTTAAAAGGTGAAATTATTTTAGCCTACTTAACCCAAAACTAACATTAATTTCCCTGAACTACTGCTTCTAAATATCAAATTTTGTCAATTCTTTTTAACCAGATTTCTTAAGCTTAATTAATGTAATTACTTATATGCCTTATCTCACACATTTCACAGAAAATGTAGACAATTATAAGAGGGATATTTTGCAAGAATGTATATCAAAAAAAGGAAGTTAAAATAAATTGGATATTTTAACCTTAAACAAACTACTGTATTACCTTTTTGCAACCATATACAATAGAAAGAAAATATTGCAAACATCTCACATGTAAATTTTAACACAACTCCATATAAATGCATGCTTTTTTAGTAAATGAATACAATACAGTACACTGACACAACACAAAGTTAATGAAAACGTGGAACATTGTACCAACAATATCCTATGGTTGCATTAACTCTTCAAAGCACCTACTAATTTTACTGAGCATAATAGTAAAAAATTTGTTGGTACTCTTAAAAACCGATGATATAGACTTACTATTCTTTTTAAGTTTTTTACTTAATATTTCTGTATGCATTAATTTGTAGCAAGTGCATTTACTGATACAAAACGACTACTGAACTTTAACTTGAAAAACATAACCTAGCCTACTGAAAATTCATTGTTCAAAGAGAAATTGTATCTCTTAAAAACCAACTTTGTTAACTGTTTTTTTTTTTCAGAGCGATCCAGATAATTAGTGCTTGATATAACTGGATTTCTATTGCACTTAAAAGCAAAATATGGTTTAATATAGGACCTTGAATATTTCGGTGAAATAAACCACTTATTTACATATACACAAAGAACATTTTGTTATAACATGCAGGCAAAATTATTAAATTTTTAAAATATATGCATATTTTTTTTTAGTTCAATAAGGATTTTTTTCAGAATCATATTTACGATTTCAATAAAGAAATTTTTTAATGTCGTTGGTCCGGCTGATATCCATATTTAAACTTTCAAGAAAAATTAACGAAAACAATAAGCTATCATTGTTCAGCATTTCTATAATACTGTATCCACATTTACAACATCAGTAACTTTTACAAAACAGGTTAAGCAAGATTTTTTTTTTAGTTTTCTGTATTTTTCATTTTTATACTTTAAAGCATTTTTGCAAAAAGAAAAAAATGCAAAAATAATGGAAAGTTTGAAAACAAATTGAAATAAATGTGACCTCAAACAGTGATCTAAGAATTAACAATAAAAACAAGACTTTAAAAACCTAACAACACAGTTTTGTCTAAAAATCGACCTAACATGATTTTATATGAAAGCAGTATAATTAAACTCATAAAAATTACTACTGCACAAAAGCAGCTAACATGTTTTTCATCATGAAAACGATTAATTAAATGTGTGTTTATTTTATGAAATTATTCTTTTATTACATACTTTATTATTCAATTATGAGATATTCACCTATGGAGGATCATACTTCTTGCAAAAAGTTATGATATCTGCCTGCATTACAAGGTTAGTAACTACTCATTTGTTGTAACTACAAAATTGTTAGGTTCTTTACACAATACTACATGTTATCTTCTTTTACACAATAGTAATTCTGATGTTATGTGGGTCACTTTTATTTTTGAACTTATTGCAGTTTTCACACTTTTATATTTTGTATTATTACTATTGAGCATATAATAAGTATTCTGGCTCAAAAATTGGTGAAATCATCATTCAAAAATGGCTGCTGTTATTTGTCAACTTTACAATTTACCTCACAAGAATACAAAAAAAGATGCTGGCATGAAATTCGACACATGATCCCACAACTTAGTGTTAAAAAAACTACTTTGTCGGATATTTAGCCGAATTTCAATTTAAATACAAATATGGCAAATATAAACAAAGAATTCACCATATTTAAAAAGCAGCGACAGCTTTATATTCACCGAAATAATACTACTACTTACAAAGGTCAGTACTTTTTACGAAATACTAGTTATATACGTAACAAGTGAAACATCCAACAGCCAATTCAAGTTAAACACCCATCAGCTTGAGTTTTCAGTATCACGGTTTTTTTAATGTATTCTTTTCATTATTAATAACACGCATTTCATTAAATATCCAACAGCCGAGTCGAATTATGTTAAACACGCAACGGCTGAGTTGAGTTAGGTTAAAACTTTGTTGTTTCCGCACTTTTATATTTTGGGATTATCAATACTAGGCATATAATAAAGCATTTTAGTGCAAAAATTATCAAAATAGATAAAAATCCCCAAAACTCAGTTTTACCACCCATTGTTCATGCAATTCTATATTAATAGGCCTAACCAAAAACTTGTTTAATCAATCCAAATTTTTGCTAACTTAAAATTATCTTGGCTCCTATCAGTTCAGAGTAACGGAGTTCTACTGTATTTATCTAACCTTACCTGATGGGCTGGTTGCTTAATATAGCACTTACTTAGTGATGCTGTTATTAATAATTGCCTCCTAAGTTATCCTAACTTTACATATATGTTAAAGTTAAAAGAGTTTTGCGTTTTGTAAAGGCTAATAACATTTTAATTCAAAGATGGGTACTTTGTTTCACTATGTAAAACAAGCTATGGGTAATATATGAATGCATAGCATCTATTTCAATAAGAAAATAGTTTTTCATTCAATGCTGAATGAAATGTTTAAACACTTTATTTAACTGTAGTGTTCTTTATGCTGACTCTAACCTGACGATTTAACTATTAAAAAATAATAATCCAAAGTAGGCCCTAAACTAATACAATTATAATTTAAAAATTTTGATAAACTTTTTAAAAACACTTTGGGGTTATAGTAATGTTTGTATGAAACAATACACATAATAATTGAGAGACAGTTATATTAAGTTAGCAGAAGTTATTGATCAAAATTTACTCTACTGCAGTAATTCTTATTGGTAAACAATATTTTTAAGTTTAACACACTATCTGTTTATGTTAAGTAACTCACTTCGCATCAGCCATGTTTGTTTGCGACGTTCTATTTTCTATTAATGCTATTCGCTATGCTTCCTGAATTCAGTCTCGATCCTCAAAAGTTCAAAGCGATCGAAATGATAATCTTTGCCCAAAATACTGAACCACAGATGAAAACCACTTAATGTACTCAGGACCTATATTGAGCCAATACTTTCTAAATAAATATAACCTGTTACCTGATAAGTAACCTGATAACATGATAAGGTACTAAATGTACTAAATTACAATTAATTATTTTCGTTACCCCAAGACTACAGACATAAGATAGTATTTATTAAACTTATATTACGAAGTTTAATATAAGTACAAGTCGATTCTCCCCCTCACCAATACTTTTTAAAAATAATGTAAATAGTTTTAGTTTTAACGTTTTGAACTTTATTCAAAAAAGTATTGAAATTGAAAGTTATAAAAATGATCATTAATAAGAACACCGATCTTAATATAACAAGTATATAACTATACATTGATCTATGTAATATATATATAAATAATATATATATATATATACATATATATATATATATATACTGCATTAAAAATTATAACTTTTTTAACAATATCATCTGCTGCTCGTGGTGACCGCTTCCACCTGCCTATAGTATTTTTGCATTACAGTTTTATTCCTTTATGCACGTTTATGAATACGTGCACTTTATGCCTTAGTCATAAGTGGGAAAAATATATTAAAAATTTCTAAAGAGGTAAAATGTTGAGTAAGATTAATTCAAGAACGGATTAAAAGGGGCGGAGAGGCGACCGCCCCTCTCAAAACAAAAGAAATAAAACAAAAATGTAAAAAATGTTAGTTTAATTTCATAAATTGGAAGTATATGCATAACTTCGAGGAAAAGTGTCAAGGGCTGCATCTGAAGTCTTTGAGGGGTCCGAAACCCCTTATATTCCCCCTACCTCAACTTTGTATGTACATTAAATTTTGTCCGCATGTACATATACAATTTTGTCCGCTTATACTGAGGATGAGAAGGGGTTAATCAATTATTTTTACCATATTTTTGCCATACTTTATGCCATTTAGGTTAATGAGAACGAGGTTAATTTAACGGTAAGGGTTTTTTTTTGTATTTTAGATCCGACTATTGTGCACACTTGGGCTAATGCAAACGATGGGATGATTTATAGCGTATGAAAATGCCAAGCCCTGGTCGGGAATCGAACCCAGGTCCTCGGGGTGAAAGCCCAGTACGCTATCAACTAGGCCACCGATAGCGGTAAATGAAAAGCAAATTTAACGGTAAATGAAAAGCAACGGGAGTAACTGCGGCTATATATAAAAAATTATAGATAGGTATATTGACAAGAAAGTAAAAAAGTATGTTTTCTTAAGTACAACTTTTGTTTCAAAATTAGTGTCATTGTAAATAATGGTATTGAAAGAAATATAATATTTTTTTATAGAACATATACATTCTCGTTTATTACTTTTCTAATGTTTTTTATCTTTTCTGTTTATTTTACATCAGTTTTCACTGATAAGTGTTTTTCGCCAATATCAGTTGTGAAATGACAATTTATCTGCTTTTTGTTTTATTTCTAGACTAATTTCTTTAATGTGCATTGACATTATACACATACTGGTCAATAATCTTTACATTCCTTCCAAAGAAAATTTGCTGAGAAAGAATCAGAAAAGAAAGAATTTGCTGATTTATACTCACATTAAAAATCCCAATAATCTCGGTCAAGATCCGATCCCACAACCTCGTACAGAGCTAACGTGCTAACCACTCTACTCTAGCAGCATTAACATCTTCCTAATGTTGTTATTAAAATAAAAGTATATATAATTAAGAATTTAAATGGTAATAAAAACGCAATTTTTAACAACTTGCAGAACACTAATATAAAAGTTTTTAAATATATATTTAAATATTTTATCTTTTAATTTCCTATAATTTTAATATATTTGCTTTTTTAATTTGTTGATAAAGGCTATGTTGAATTTGTGATTTTTATGTTAAAGTTGTGTAAATGGATGAACCAGTTTTGCAGACGTTTTAAAAACTGCGCATCTAAAAAAGTGATTTTTTTTCTAAAATAGAGTAAATTTTTACAGTTATTTTATATAGTTCTAAGTCTCAAAACAGCCTAACAGTGTCAGTTTTTTTAAGACATTATTTCAAAAATTTGCATCCTCCTGGGAGGCCTTCCTGTAAGTTGGATCATCCAATCGAACGCCCCAGCATCCACAAAATTGCATTAATCCTTCAGTGGATTAATTTATGGAATATATTTAAACTGTAATTTTACTTATGTGTTTGCTGTTTATAGTAAAAGGTATGCAAAAAATATAATTCTTTTTCAAGTGTCAAATGTAGGCTGATTGTGGAATTAGAAAAATGTGGATGTTATATTCTTTAGTGATACATTAAACTTTGCTTAAAACTGTTTAACTTCTCAAAAATATAATTTGTATTGTAGTTCTTAAATTTACAGAAGATTAATTATTGTAGAGACACACAGATAATTAGTTAGTACAGTATAATTATTACATATTTATAAAA
The DNA here is from genome assembly GCA_022606455.1 of Callitettix versicolor. NCBI lineage: Eukaryota > Metazoa > Arthropoda > Insecta > Hemiptera > Cercopidae > Callitettix > Callitettix versicolor. Next base: position 83,876,167 of record CM040186.1, read on the forward strand.
TTGATCGAATATTCCATCTATCCCACTGAAAATTGGTGATAACGAATCCATGAACTTTTGATGTACCCAATCGTTTATTATCTTTGGATGTACCTAAATGCCGTAGTACATGTTTAGTTCGACGTACGTTTTGTAGATAGTGTTGATGTTTAGCTTAACATTTCACCTAAGAATTAAAACATGTTTTTTGTTTCAGTAATACAAAAATAAATAGCTTTTGTTAAGATAATACAAAAGAATTCCATGTGACACTCGCAGTAGTAAATAACTATTTGTCTTGGCGCATCTTTCTCTTGTAAATCTGTCTTTCAACCTTCATTCACTATAAAAACATTTCACTATTTCACCAATGTAGGGGGTTAATAACAACATTTACCCGTTAACAACAGAGAACTTAGAAATTTTAAATCTATAGCAAACATTCTGAAAATTAAAATGTTGCAGAGATATTATGTCTGAAACAATAATAAAAAATTACACTTTATATTTTGTTAATTTAAAACTTAGAAGCGTTAACTTAAAAGGTATGTCTACACTGTGAATGACTGCGTACATTGCTTATTCGTTATATATGGGATCACTTTGTTTATATTTCAAAATATTTCAATATTAGAAAATTGAAATATAACTATTAATTATTTATTTGTTAATATTTATATTAAACTAGCTGTTACCCGTTGCGGCTTTGCCTGCAATTATAATGTAGGCTATAAAATTTATAGTCGATTTTCAAAATCAGAATAGATCATTTCAATATATTTCTATTTACAATATTATACGATTTATGGTTTTCGGCCAAGAAATATACAATTTTGCTACTCGATACTCTAAAACAGGGTTCTGTCATATTTTAATAAAATACAGTAGTATTAAAAAATCTCTATTATTAAATTAAACTGGAATATTATTGTGTTTATCTCAGGTACCTAAACCGTGTTCATACCAAATTTAATTTCAATTGGTCCAGTAGTTAAAGTGTGATTGAATAACAAACAAATAAACAAAAACAAACTTTCAGAAATATAATATGATTACCTGTTAACCGTCACGGCTTTTCCCGCAATCGTAATATACATTAAAAATCACGCATCACCGTGTTAGGACCAACAACCGTGTCAGTTAGGTTATGGTGTATTTCTTTTTTAAAATAAAGGTTTTTTTAACGCACCACCGTGTTAGTTAAGTTATGGAGTACTCTTTAAAAAAAATTAAGGCTTTTTTCCTGCATCACCGTATTAGGCCCAACAACTGTGTCAGTTAGGTTCTGGAGTACTATTTTTTTAAAAATAAATAAAGGTGTTTTTTAATGCATCACCGCGTTAGGCTTAACAACCATGTTAGTTAACTTATGTTCTTTAAAAAATATAAAGATTTTCACGCATCACCATGGCCTAACAAACGTGTCAGTTAAGGTTTGGAGTACACTTTAAAAAAATAACGGTTTTTCATACTATTTAAAAAAAAAATAAAGATTTTTTTAATGGATCACCGTGTTAGGCATAACAACCATGTTACTTATGGAGTATTCTTTTAAAAAACTATAAAGTATTTTTCACGCATTACCATGGTAACCTAACAACCGACAGTACTATTTAAAAAAATAAGTACATTATCAGTTATGTTACGTAGTATTATTCGTTATATTTTAAAAAAAATAAAGGTTTTTTCATGAATCACCTTTTAGGATCACTTTGTTTATATTTACTATTTTTCATGTAATGTAATTACACAAATTCTGTGTAGGGGATTTTTACATTTAATATTGAAAATTCAACACAAAGTAACAAAAAAGTATTTCAATATTAGAAAATTGAAAAATAAAACACAGATATAACTATTAATTATTTATTTGTTAATATTTATATCAAATTATTAATTTAAACAATGAAAATAAATAAGCGTATTGAATAACAAACAAACAAACAAACACAAAAACTTTCAATTACAATGAAAATAAATATAACTTTAATTACTGTAATAGGCCTTGTAGTCTACAGTTCTACAGTATTGATGAAGCTGATTTGTATGTTTTGACATACAACTTCTTTCCCTACTGTATAATATTGAGTACACCCAATAATAAATAATATTTCCACCCAATTTTAACTGTGGAGTGGGAAAATGGTTAGGTGAATATTATCTCCACCTCCGCCTCATCATAGCATAAAAATTTCCATTGTATTATATATATATATATATATATATATATATATATATATATATATATATAATTTTTATGCTTATATCAGGAGCTGTCCCTTTGGCAATTTGCTTTCCATTTACTTACTATTGGAGTCATATATCAAGGTATATTTCATGAAAATACATTTTTTTAATTGTACAATGAGCATACACATCTTTTAATAGTTATAAATTAAAAAATCCTGTAGGTGGACAGAAGAAGGCCGGACAGCAATTCAAAGACGGATTTTAAAATTTTTGATTTATTTTTTTAAAAATTAAATATTTACTTTAAGATACATCTGTTTAAATAGAACATTCACGATAAAAAATTGAATTTTACTGACAACGCCGTGTAGGCACTGCTAGAAATTATATAAATTTAAATTGCAAATTTTCAAATTCCAGTGAAAATACCAAACTAAATTCATAGGCTGTTATGGTTTACATTCTGAAAATTTACTGCTGTAATTTGTACAGCATTGTTGTAATTTTTACCGTACTGTATAAAAGTACACAAATATTTTATTTTGGTTTTTTAATTTCACGGATTTTAGCTAAACATTACCTATTCAATTAATTGGGGGTAGTTTTACACACACAAAATTATAGTTCTTTTTATTTTTGCTGTGATAAGAATAAATTAAACAGGTAAATGCAGTTTGTAAATAACCCGAAATAAGTACAAAGTAAGTTAAGAGGTTGAGTCATTTAAAAAATGTCAACCTCCAAAAAATTAATATTAGAAAAAATGTTTATCATATTCGTGAACAACACTATAAAAAAACTCTATTATCTTTAGTTTCATTAAATTTGGAAATTTTTTGAAATTTTACCCTTATTTGAAGTTGTGTATTCTGTTTGTTTAAGCGTTAAAAAAATATATAACTTCTTGAAGATTTTTGTGACTGCCATTATCAGGTCGACATATTATGTTTAAAATATCATGATCGAATGACTTTTAGTTGTTGAGATAATGTATTTCATTATGTCAGTGAGTGACTGAATAACGTAGGTAGATAAGGATTAATAAAAGTTGTTTGTGTGTGTATGCGCGAGCGCGACGTACAGGCAACACTACTAAACGCATATATCTGAAATTTAATAACGTAGGTGGACAGAGAAGGCCGGACAGCAATTCAAAGAAGGATTTTAAAATTTTTGATTTAATTTTTTTAAATTAAATATTTACTTTAAGTTACACCTGTTTAAATAGAACACTCACGATAAAAAAATTGAATTTTACTGACAACGCCGTGTAGGCACTGCTAGAAATTATATAAATTTAAATTGCAAATTTTCAAATTCCAGTGAAAATACCAAACTAAATTCATAGGCTGTTATGGTTTACATTCTGAAAATCTACTGCTGTAATTTGTACCGTATTGTTGTAATTTTTACCGTACTGTTGTAATTTATATTGTACAATTTGTACCTTGCTGTGCAATTTGTACCGTACTAATGCAATTTCTATCGTATTGTTCTAATTAAAACACTAATTTACGCAGAATTTAACGCTAGTGATGATGGTAAAATAAAATGTTCAAAAAGTGTAAAATAAAAACGTTATCGTTGAAAATTCCTTTGATCAACGAGACAGCTGCGTGCCCAGATTATTTAAAATAATTTTATCAAATACGAGAAAATGTCTAGACCCGTATTGTTTTTACACCATTTGGAATTTTAACGGTTAATAATGAACGTTTTTATTTATAACAAAATTGAATCCTTTTAATTTATAAAAGTCGTTTTTTCCTCTTTCGACACCTACAAACGCGACGTATTGAATGGTACGTGACTTGAGTTACGTCACACTGAACCCACCAATGACAAACCCACTTCACACATTTAGTGAGACTTGGCTAAAAATACACTCTCCCCGCCTTCAGTTTAGTGAGCGCTTAAAATATTTTGTATTTCTATTTACAAAGGAATTGGTCTGGACGCGACATTACAAATCAGTTTCTAATGGTCACGGAATCCTTGCGATAATTTGTGAACAAGCATTCCGAAGGTTATCTAGGTTAATGGGTTATCGATGTTCTTGTAATTTCACATAAGCAGTGTAGTTATTTCGTCATAGTTCAACACCGATTACTTTCCTGCTATACAAAGTTTAAAGAAAGTTTAGTGACAGTGAAAATTCCGATCTTGGTAGGCCTACTCGTTTTAATATAGCCGAAATGGGAAGGGTTTCTTGGGGCAAAAAAACCTATAAAAAATATCATCGCTAGGAGCAATCTTAAAATTAAAAATCAGTATTTCAATTAAGAATCATTCGTTTAGAGAAAATTTGTATTTTTGGAAAGTTATTTATTTTTATTTGTGATGCGATACTTTGAAATGAATGCTGATCTTGATCTCGAGACTAATTTTTAAAAGGTTGTATAAATGTGTGTGTGTGTGTGTGTGTGTGTGTGTGTGTGTGTGTGTGTGTGTGTGTGTGTGTGTGTGTGTGTGTGTGTGTGTGTGTGTGTGTGTGTGTGTGTGTGTGTGTGTGTGTGTGTGTGTGTGTGTGTGTGTGTGTGTGTGTGTGTGTGTGTGTGTGTGTGTGTGTGTTGTGTGTTGTGTGTGTGTGTGTGTGTGTGTGTGTGTGTGTGTGTGTGTGTGTGTGTGTGTGTGTGTGTGTGTGTGTGTGTGTGTGTGTGTGTGTGTGTGTGTGTGTGTGTGTGTGTGTGTGTGTGTGTGTGTGTGTGTGTGTGTGTGTGTGTGTGTGTGTGTGTGTGTGTGTGTGTGTGTGTGTGTGTGTGTGTGTGTGTGTGTGTGTGTGCATTAAAGGGACGCTATAGCGAAATTTCCGCTATGGAGAGAGTTCAATCAAAACGCGTATATAAATGTTTTTATTTGTAAAACGTGTTACACCCTACTTTTAATTTGACGTATTGAGTGCAAAGTTTATTGAAATAAAACAATATGACGTACAGTCTTTAAAAATCAATATTTATTAAGTAATACTGTGTGAATAAAATACTGTAATTGTGAGAAAAAGGCAATATTTAGCCAAAACTACCGCAGAACCAATTCCTTCAAATTCTGGCTTTCGAATTTCTTGAAGCCGTTCCTTTCATTATACATTATAAGCTTTCTTTATTTTATTTTTTCATATTGTGCCAACAGAAGAACCAGCTAAATTAAAATTTTGGCAAACATCTACATGCTTCACACCCTTATCTAACTCACGCAGAACTCTAATCTTTCAATGTAATGATACAATTTTCCGTTTAGACACCATTACGCTGTATTGTAAAAGTATAAAAAATATGGCACTACGTGTAAAATGTACTGGTCACAAAACGCTCGATTCAGTTGACGCACTACGCACTGCTTTTTACACTGATTTACTTGTTGGCATACTGAGAAATTTGGTAGAATAGTGTGTAAAAGAGTCGCGCTAAAGTCCTGGAATTTTGTTAGCCTCAATAGAAAAAGTTGCCAATAAGTTACATTTTGCCGTTATAGAGATATTTCCGTTATAAAGAGATCCGCAATAGAAAGATTTGACTGTGTGTGTGTGTGTGTGTGTGTGTGTGTGTGTGTGTGTGTGTGTGTGTGTGTGTGTGTGTGTGTGTGTGTGTGTAGCGCGCGCTTGTGTGTACGCTAGAACGCTCGCAATTTTATTGCGATTTGATTCAAAATAGGCACAGAAATCGATTTTGATAATAGCTTGGACAAGTTCGTTAACCATAAGTATTCGTTCAAGAATTTCAAAATGCGACCATTTCAAATTTTAAATTTCGAAACTTTTTGGTATTAAATTAAAAATAGTAATAATCTAGTAATAAGAGTAAAAAAAATAAACAATCTTTATAAAACAGCAATTTTTAATTACAAGTTTTATTTAGTATTTGAAAATGATTTTTGCAAATTTCTTTATATTTAATTAAGTAAGCTTATTGTCCTGATTATGAGAAAGCAAAAAAATTTATCGGACATTAGTTTTACACATTTCAATTTTAGAAGTATGGATCATTTTACAGTACTGAGGAACATTTCATGTAGGCCTACTAAGTATAACATTTGAAAAAGCTTTTTCGGTTCTCTTGTTTTTCTCTTTCTGCTCTTTCTTCATTAATTCCTATCTGCAATAGATAGGAGCATCGTGCATGTACGGTTATCATGTGCTTGGCTCAGATGCATTTGGTAGTACTTCAAACACTGCTGAAGACTGGAGTTTAAATTAGCTGCTCAGTTCTTTCCATTGGTCGATATTATATGTAACAACTTTGGCTGGAATTATTTTTCAAACGATCTCATGTGCTGAAGACTCAGTGTTAGTGTTTTTGAACCATCGTGTTTTAACAATCGATTCTCGGTAGACTTTCATGAAGTTCTACGGATAGCTTTTAGCTTCCACTTCTTACAACAGATCTGACTGCATTGCGTTCATTGTTGAAAACAGTTTCTTAAATGTGTTGCACGTTTAGGCCTACTCGCTAAACTTTGAGCTCAACCGATCCGGAAGGCCATTTAGCTCACACATACCCTACGATATACGCTGCCCGGGAGGCACCTGTACCGATGTACGGAGGCGTCCCCCCATAATTTTGAAAAAAAATAAAAATAAACGGGGGAAACGAATATTTGAACTCGAAAATTTAAACACAGAAATTTGGACACAAAAATTTTGAAATGCTCGAACCCCCTTAATTTTGAAAATAATAAAACTTAATAAAATATTTGCCCTTTAAGATTGGGCAATTCACAAACTTGGGGGCGAAATACACTCAACAAAAATTATAGTATTGCACCTGAAACAGAAAAAAAACAAAATAGGTTAGGCTTGAACAACAGAAAAAACTTCTAAACAGGTATAATTTAAATAATAATAATTAAATAAATAAAAAAATAACAGAAAGAAGAAATAATTATGCAGTTTAATTAAGAATGAGTAATAAAATATAATAATTTAGACATTAAAAGATGTTTTTTCCAGACAGTGATTTTATTTACTGACATTCATTATTCCTCTAATTCTTTAGTGCTAAAACACTTTTAGATGCAAAGTCCATCAAACAGCTACCGCAATGCTTTTATTTACGAAATAGTAACCGGTTTTGTTAATATTTTCCCAATATTCAAATTACTGTAAGCTTATGTGTAAGGAAGAGCTAACTAACTTAAACCTACTTCCTCTGAAACACTCTGCATAGATTAGAAACAAGGGTTTGTTTTATTAAAATATAATCGAAAAACGAATCTGTCTTTCAGACACACAACACATCATACAAACGAATATTTTAAAATGTGAAAATTGTAGGAAAACGAACCCTGACCGCAGTAAAAAATTCCTTATACTTTTTGTTCCTAATCGTTGTTAGAGTTAATATCTGCATATATTAACATTTTTAATTACCAAATTACATTGAAAAAACGGAAATAAACATTCTGATAGCTGTCAAGACTGTTTCGTTTTTTTTTTAATTTTAAAATAGGCCCTACTATCATAACGGTGATTTAAAACCTTTTAACGGATTTTACTAAGTAACGAACTTGGTTGTAAATTGTTGGTTTCTACATCTGATAGTAAATTTTTAAAACAAAAGTTTTAATATTTCGTGTAGGTTAACTACTTTTAAAAATATATTAAATTATTTTGGTCCTCATAGGCGATGTCAAAAGATTTAGACTTCTTTCTCAAAATTGTAAGATTAGTCTGGACCCCCTGGTTATAGAACCCTCTCGAGCTTCTTCAAAGAGAAAATATTCATCAAATTATTAATATATCTGAACCGAAAGAAGTCGTTGATTCGGAAAACAATTCCTTGTCTTATTAAAAAAAAATTGATTCTGTCGAAATTTAAGAACATTTATCAGTTGTTTTCGTAATTAGTACACATTTCTGCTTGAAAATCGGTACAGTTTGATTAATAATTGTTGTTATACATTGTTGTAAGTGCACACCATTAATTTCTGTTGAGCATGTAGCTCAGAAAAGCATTGAACTGTGCGTAAGATAGGGAAAAATTATGGATGATAAAAAAGTCCATGTAGTCACAGAGAGCCCGGCTGTTGTCCAGCGGTGACTGGCGATCACTGAGGCTATGGGACATCACCTTGCAAGCTCTGGACATTAATATTAATGTAACCATTAATATATAAAGCAGTTAACCTATTTTGAAACAAAATTTACAAAATAAATTTACTTTAACGTTTTAACAGTTCTTATGTAATGGTTTCAGAACTTATATTTACACCAGGGGGCCGTGCGAAATATCGCACTAGGCCGCCTCGGTGACCTAGTGGATAGCGTACTAGGCTTTCACCCCGAGGACCCGGGTTCGATTCCCGGCGAGGGCTTGGCATTTTCATACGCTATAAATCATCCCATCGTCTGCATTAGCCCAAGTGTGCACAATAGTCGGACGTTAAAAAAAAATAATAATAAAAAAAAAAAAAAATCACACTATGAAACTTTTAAGTAAACACAGCCTTTTGAATAAGAGTAGTCTTTGGAGTGAGGGCGGTAGTTGGAAGAAGAAATTTTAATATTCAAATACATATAAGTAGACTAAATACGAGATATTTAGAAGTAAAAATGCGAAATGTTAGAACATTATGTTTGCTCCATACCTGATATATCACTGTCTTTTGACATTTTAATTGTACTTCGTATTTTATGAAGTCCGTATTAACAATAGATAAATGCACGATGGAAGGTGAAATCACAAATATATTTGTGTAAAAACAGTGTCCAAAACATGTATTTGGTATTCGAAATGCTTGTCCCGGCTTGTACGATGGGCAGGGGCAGGGGACTGTCAGTAGGGCCACATAACCCATAGGCACCTAAGTTTAATGACTTTTAAATAAATATTGAAATTACCCTAAGCACGTTATACAAAAAAGTGGCATTTGTAATGAGGTTGTCTATTCGTGATTAATAAGTTAGCTACATAAAATATACAAAATATTGTCTGATTTGTGATGCCGCGCATGCGCATCCATGGTGCCCTTTTGGCTATGACAGTCAATAGTATCTTTTACGTTAAAATTTTCCACAAACAGTAAATTGTAGCGCAAAATCGTTTTGCAATGTCAAAAGCCGGTTAAAAGATCTTTCTTAAGATACCTCATTTATGCCTGTACGAATGCCTGTGCTGAGAAAAAGGGATGTTGAGTCTAGAAATAATATAACATCATAATCTAACAAAAAATAAAATCATTTTACTTTTACTTTTTAACAGTTCTTATGCAATCGTTTCAAAAATTATATTTACATTATAACCTAAAAACAAGAGTAAGGAAAAATCTTACCTGGCGAAGCAGGACTTCCTCGGATATGGCCTGCAGTATAAGCCCGATGACTACATCTGGAAACAACAAATTGTTGTTACTCAGTTCTTTGTTTACACTACAGATATTAAATTTAGACGTTAAAGCTTAACTAGTAAGAACACAAATTTAACCAAATGTTCATAAACATTACACAAACATTCACGCATTCCATTACTTCGAGTAAATAACTGATTCGGAAGCTATCTATCTACAAAAAGACTTAATTCCTCAAAATAGATACGTACTTTGTTGCGCATGAAGATTTATAATTCGAATCAATTTGACAGTTTTGACTGAAGATTTGACAGATATGACTATTGCAAATACAGCTATAGATTAAATAAAAATAAAAATTTTAAAAATCCTTGTGCCACTTGGGGGTAGTGCCGACGGAAGTAACAATTGGTACAGCTCATATTCATTAAATAATTTAACTACACAAATTTAGAAAATACATATTTAAAATTAACAAGAACAAAAAAACAATCTCAAATGAAATGATATTGAAGCAACAGATGTGCGAAATCAGCTGTTTACTCCAAGTCTACATACATACAAGAACAATTATGTGTGCTGTGAGGTAAGTGTTACGGAATCAAGCGTGACGCGAAAGCAAATTTTTATATCATGTTTTGTCTACCGCGAACATAACATTTTTCACCTCAAAAAACGGCAGGAAGGAGTGTAACGTTTCACTGAGAGTAACGGAAGAAAACAGTGTAGAATTCATGAAACAGCTGATGGTTGAAACAGCTGGGTCAGGGAAACAGCAGAGTGTCAATCAGTGAGTAACAATATGTATTACAAAATCGAGCGACTTGACCATAGATGACCATAGATGGACATATTACTGAAAGGCCAAAATGGAATAAATATCAACTAAAATAATGTTAGAATTAGAAGTTTAAAATGTTAAAATGAATAAAATATCAAAGATTACTATTTATAAATTTTGGTAATAATAACAGAAAATATAATTAATTACATATAGATGTGTTGCATACATACAGATGTTACGTAATAATATTTAAACAGATGTTATGTAGAACGTGTTTGTGTAATTTTTAGGTTATAAAAGGTAAATTTACGGTGTAAAGAGAAAATGGATAAAAGTTCCAAAAAGAGATGGATACTGTTGTAAAAATGATGACTAACAAGTATTTACGCACGTTTATTATTAAAAAGTTTTTAATTTACTTTAAAACCCCTTGAAAGTAATATTTGTTTTTACATTAATTTGTGTCATAAATTTTCATTTATTTTAGAACTACTTATGTAAAATTTGTTTAAAACTGTTAAAACCTATTTTTAAATCCTACTTGTGTTAATTTTGAGAATTTTTGTTTTTCGACAAAAAATTTTAAAACCTTGTGCAAAAAAGGTCTCGAGTTATTATAAGAAAAGTAGGTTACCCGTTAATGCCAAATGTTTGGACACGAGAGGCATGAAGACAGATATAACCATCAAAATATTAAGCTCAATTTTAAATTAAAACCATATTTTATAAATTCTTTGTAAAAAAATTATTAAAATTTTAAATACAAAGTAGTCAACTCTTGCATCAGTGTTTGGTTTTGTTAATATTTAGCTTTTATTAAAAAAAGTGAATTTATATTTACTTTGAAGTACGAATGTAAATTTTTTATGAGTAGTTCAATGCTAGCAACGTTTACTAAATAAATAACTAGAACAGTGTACATAAAATACACTGACAATTAATATATAACGCACATGTACGGAACGCATGTACGGAAATAATGTTTCCCAATTTGCTTTCCTTAAATTGAAACACTTTTGATTTTTCAACAAAAATATCAAACATTTGACTGTAATGAGGTCCTGCATAATGATGATTTTTTAAATAGAATTTTAAAATAGTTCGTCGAATAATAAAGTCAAACTTAGTACGAAATAGTTTACGTGTGAACACATGTTTAGTTTCAAAACTTGACCAAACATTGTTAAAATTTTTAAGCTTTTTATTGGGTTTTACTTTTAAAATATTTACGGTTTAGAAAGTAACGAAATGAATAAGTTTATGGGTATTAATAAGTTTATGAACGTTGTAAAACATAGCTTAGTTGAGTTGCAGTTGTCAAAACACACTTACTTTCCGTATCGCTAACAGTAGTGATGGAGTCTTTTCTGAAAAAAAAAAACATATAACTTAATTTATATTCAGATTTATATTTTATTTAGTGTGTTAAAGTTTTCAAAGATCTCATTTTTTTATTGCTTATGTTACTATCACTTGCTTTAATTATTTAAAATTCTTCGCATCAGATAAAAGGTGTTAACAAAATTATAAATAAACCAGTTAATAATGCGATATGTTGATTTTGGATATCATTCCTAGCCTATCTGTAATTCATAATAAACCACTTTGCTCTAACAGTTCAATTTGCTAAAATTTTCGTAATCATTTTGCTAATATTATTAAAATTGTAACAGTAGTTTATTTAAGCTAAGCGAAAAAGCAAAACTAATAATTAATTTTAATGCAATTAATATTCAATGCAATGGAAACAGTAACGTCATGTGAATATAGTTCCATAAAAATTGGCTTAAAATCTTATGTATTCTTTAAAAAAAATATTTTCCGCTGGTGAATGTTCATCAGATAGGCTAATAAAATAAAATAATTCATAATAAAATAATAAAATAAGTCATAATAATAATTCATAATAAAATAAGTCATAATAATAATTCATAATAAAATAAGTCATAAAATAAAACCAAACAATATTCAGAAATCACTATTTTAGCAGGTCATGCTACACTGCATAATAATTTCAAACTGCCAATAATCAAATTATTTTAGGACCATAAACAAAAATTGTTTTACAAATATTTTAATAATATCATAACATTTTTCTTTGGTGTGTTTACACTTTTCAGCCTCTCCTCCAGTGTTTGGAAAACAGCAAAGATCTGTAATCAGCAACAAGTAACATTTTCAAAGAAAGCTTAAATTATTTATAAAATAAAAACGTGTTTATATTACATGCCTACAAAATGCAAATAATAAATTCAATAGTTTTCAAACTGCGAGTGCAGTAAGTCCATATTACAAATTTGATCATTTGAGTACCGGTACCTTTTTTTTTAACTTAAATAGGATATATTGAACGAAATACAAACAAGGAGAATGGAGTACAGAAATCCCTTTACTAAGAAATTTGTATTATGGTAAAGATAAATTAAAATACCTCGTATACATTGAAACTCAATAACAATGAGGAAAACGTTGGTTTTATTTATAAATACTAGGCTCGTAATAAGTTGTAGGTGTAGGCGTTATATTGATTTTCAAAATGTCAGAAATGTAAATAACTAAAGAAAAATATTTTTCAGGCTTAACAAACTATCCTTTTATAATAACCAGGACTTCATAAAATATTAAAAATAAGGCCTGTTATAATAACAATTACAAATTTATTACTAAATTCTAAATGGTCTATTGTACGGGCTAAAAACTAAGTAGGCCTAATATTAATATTAATTAAGTTAATTAAGTAGGTAAATATAAAATTTTAAAATAAAATCCATAATTTACAACGTGCTGCTCTCTCCCAAAACTTCTCCAAAACTTGCCCATGACTTTAAATGATGTTCTCAGTACTAGTGGTAAGGAATAAATGATTTTATATTTCTATAGAAACTCAAATTAAAAAAGCTTGATTGTTGAAAGTTATTTTATAACCGAGTATTGTTGGACTGTATTTCGAATAATTTACAATATTATTATAATTATAGAAATTTGATTTTTTTTTTTTTAGCTTAGACAATCCCTTCAACCGTTTCGAAATGGTGGTTATTCAAATTTTAAAAAAAATGATTTTTCATCTTATGAATGTTTGAAAAATTGATTTCGACATTGTAATTAGTGTAGTGTCAAAATCTGTATAGAGTGGCATTTTAAAATTTCTTTCTTTCAAAATACGAAAATGAACGGTGATCAGGGTTCATTTTTGTGTGTTCACTGTGATTTGATAATTTAAAATAATGCTAACTTATACAGGTGGATTTTAACGCTGATTATGTTGATGAAATAAAAATTTCAAAGAGTGTAACAAATAAAAAATCGTGATATTGTTACTTCTTAGAAATTCGTTTCCATCACGTCAGCGAGAGAGCTGCGCACAGCTATGATTCAAAAAATTGCGGCCACTTCAAATCTTTAAAATATCATAACTTTTATTTTACTCTTTCTTGAAAATCCCATTTCACAAGCGTTGCGATCTACGTAAATTAGCGTTTAAAATTTTCAAAATCCGTTGAACTTCACAAAATGTTTTATATTTTCAAGTTATATTTTCGTATTTTAAAATGATTTGAGCGTATAAAAGGTTATACAGAATTAAATACTGATTATGATTGTGAAACAAAATGTCCAAATGATTGTAAGATAATATGAAATAGTTTTACGTACTCGCTTCCATCAGCTGGAAAGCTACCATCACGTACGTGGTACACAACAGGAGCACGTAATTTTTGGAATAATTTAACATGACCTCCACCAACCATGAAAGTTAAAAAAACAGCGCATTACGGAATGCATCTTTTCGCTGTTTTACGGAAGGTTAAAAGGAAGTTTAAACCAAGTGACCATCCATAAACTCAGAAAATCGTGAAATTTCACTCTACAAAATGGCGATAATTCAGTTAGCCTATGAGTACAGTTAGTAGATTTTTTTCTTTATTGAATGTCTATTAACTTTATTAGTAATTACAAGCATTAAGATAAAGCCACAATGAAACTCTTTGATTGACTACGCAGCAGCGTCGATCTTTGGAACCCTCCCAGCGTCCCGACGGTTATTTTTAACCGTAGAACGACCTTAGTTTAGTGTTGAACCGATCTTTGGTGTGCGAGCAACCGTGTCTGTGGATATATAGGCTATAGTCGGGTGAGTGAAAATTACTTTAATATGCGATTTGGGGCAATTTTGTAAACATAGATAAACTATAATTTCTTGATAGGCCTATAATATTCTTTATTTCTACTGGAACGTTATTATTTTGTTGAAGACACTAATCTGCCATTAATAGATTTGTCAATTTTTTATTTGTTGACGTCCTTCCTTTATCAAAATTTACTGCTGCACTGAATAAAATAACAAAATCAACTATAAACTTTCAAGGTCGGCAGGTCGGCACAAATTTTTAACAACTTAGTTTTAAGACTACACTATCGTAGAACTAAACTGGGAAAACACTTTTTGATTTTGTTTTTTCTTTCTGTCTTAACGAAGTAGGCCTATAGTGTACAAAAAATAGGCCAATGGCGAAAAAATTCTATCTTTAATGCAATATATTCATTTTTAGTTTTTAATAATAAAAATGAGTATGTACATCACTGAAGAATTAAGCTTAAATGAATTGATCGATTTAGATGAAACTCGATGTGTGTGTAACTTGCTCACATCTCGGGCACCATTCCTTAGTTTAAAAACTTTTTTTAAAGCCACAAACCCATTAAAAACTTACAAAAATCTGGCTCACAAAATCGGTTCTAACGATGTTAATCATAATGTATTTTAACAAAAATGTATGGTTTGCTAAATCCTCAAAAAATTCCGATAGGAAGGTAAAGCCAAAAGAGGTAGGTTCAATTACTCAAAATTGTTTTACCAAAAAGATTTAATTTGTAAGTCAAATCAATGTAACAAATTGAGACAAAAGAAATTACGTTTGGAAGTAAACCAAAAAGGCAATACTAAATTTCGACTGTAATTTTGTTTAATTTAAACTTTAGCAATGAATCTTTACACATGTTCAAAATTCTGAGAATTTTTCCGGTTTTTTCAACAACCCGATTATTTAAAACGATTTTTTGATCAAATTCTGTACAAATGTAGTCTTGGAGGAAAAATTTATTAGGAAGCTATAAAAAAATCGGCATGATTTCTCAAAATCGATTCATCAGACCGATTCGCTTAATTTTTTATATAGGGGCCTATAACCGAAATCTGATGGTCCGATTTTGAAAAATTAGACAGTTTTTTAAGTACTTCCGAAACAGATTTTTGAGGGGAATAATTAAATAAAGTTTGTGCAGTGTTGTAGCATGTTATTTTATAAAATAATAAAGTGACGATAGAAAAATGACACGTTTCAGCTATGTTTCTGTTGTATTTTTAATTAAAACGAAAATTAGAAGGAACCAAAAATTCGGACCAGTGACTTACGAAACCCACTGTGTACGATTAAAACTAGTAGTTCAAAGAACAGTGTATTCTTAACTAATATACAAAGTGCTCCACGACAGCGCTCTGACACGTTCGTAATATTTTCCGCCATTTAACCGGCAAGCGTATTATTTTTGGGAAATGTTACTGGATCTACATTATTGAAAATTTTATGCTCTTTCTCTTTGAAGCTGTCAAATGTATTATAGGTCTTGCCATTCAGCCAGTATTACAGGAAATAGCCTCTCATAGTTAAATCAGAGTGAAGTGAAAATAGCCATCTTGAAGTGAAAGTAAATGGGAAAAAATCACATACACCGTTTAGGCTTTGTACATTCAAAACAATCTCTCAATATGTTTGGTCAAAACTTGCGTACACTCTTCATTATAAATAAGAGGCCGCCATCTTGAAACGAAAGTGAATGGGGAAAAATGTTACCCATTTGTCGTTCGGGCTTAATAAAAGGTACTTTCGTACCAAATTTCAAAACAATCGGTCAACATGTTTAGCCAATTTTGCGTATATTCGCCATATTTAAATCAGAGGCTGCCATTTTGAAACGGACGTGAATGGGACAAGATGTACACATATCGTACGGGATTTATAAAACGTATCTTCTTACCAAATTTTAAAATAATCGGTCAATGCGTTTGGCCAAAACAGCGTAACAAACACAAAACCAAATGCCGAACTGTCGAGCAGAAATAATTATGTCACAAATACAATTTAAAGCAACACATTTACTTGTGTTTCCTATCAACAGTGCAATATTAAATTTAGCACTGAAATTATCAGACTAATTATGAAACCTAAGCCTAAACATGTTGTATAATTAGGGCCTACATAATAGTGTGTCGTTCCAGGTTGTAATTTACCAATAGCTTGTCGATTGTTGTGTCAGAACATAGTATGTTGAACAAACGAAAACATTTTGTTTTGACCGAATCTTACGGCCGATTTGGTCGGTACTAACTACCCAGTACCGCTGTGCTAAAAAAATTGTAAGTACTTGTTTAGTAAAAAATTAATACAACACAAACAGTAGATATTGTAAGTTATTGGATAAAAGTATGAAAATTATTTTTTTTAACAACTGTAAAAGAAAAGATTTTTAGTTTATTTTTTTTTTTACTATGCGAAGTGTTAGAGGCTGTTCATTCGCTGAAGACTAAAATAATTTACCAATTTCGATGAAATTTAGTGTAGGTGTGTCCATCTCTCAAAACAACTTTTAAATTTTTCGAAAATATTTTTCAAGCCATTTTTGTTTTAAGTTAAAAGAATCATACTTTGTCAAAATGTATTCTAGAATAATCGTTGAGTTTCCAAATATGAATCGCTATTCCATATATAGCCAGGTTCGGTATCTATCTGCATAATTTTTCAAAATCGATTTTCGTAATTTTTATCAAATAGACCTATGATCCTAATTATATCAAAATGTGACTAACCGTTTTTGAGAAATTAGACAAGTTTTGGGGAGTTTCGTCAGACGTTTTAGAACCTAATTTCTGAAAAAATTAGAGGCAAACATTTTTTCGGATAATCAGGTATTAATTTAAATTTATTTTATTTAATATGAGAAAGTTCATCCAATATTTATGCATTATTTTACTATTAAATATCTATAAGTAAAAAATGTGGAGCAGACAATGAAATTTGAGAAGGTTTTAATAAACTTTACAGTTTTATTACTTTCTGCCTTTACCTTTCATGACCTTCATAGGTCATTTACAAGTGATAACATCAAAGATATTTACTCCATAACAGTGAATTTCTTTTATTTAAAACTAACGGTACCAGCACGGCGCTGCCTGTGGAAAAATAAGAAACATATGTGAGCATGCGATAATGAATTACAATGGTTCTCTTTTTGTTTCTTACTAAAATAGTTTTAAAAAAACGTCAGGTGTAATTTTCAGCTATATGTTTAATTTAAGGAAATGTAATTAGAAATTTTTAAATTTAGCTTCGAGGTGTTGTCCGTCTTTCTTCTGTACACCTACTTTTTTTAAATTTCATAGCGCGCCTGCGCGCGCGCACACACACACACAGTACATGTAATATATTTAACAACCGTTTTAAAAAGTAATTTAAAGGCGCTCATTTCAAAGTCTCAAGAATGGATCTTAACATAATGGCCTCTTCTCTAGTTAATTTTCCTATGAAAATTCGTAGCTCCTATGAAAAACTATTAGCTTAGCGTTGTTTTCCGTTTTGAAATTAGCTGGACGCAATATTCGGGGGCGCCACATGACTTGCGGCAAAAATAAACCGCTGATTCAGAATCAGATGTCCGTCCGTTTGCCGTCAATGTCTTGTTCGACAGTGCCAAGTCTTATAACTGTCTATAGTACTGAAAGTTGAATTAATTTTAAATTGGCCGAAAATTTTGGCAATTTAAAGTTACTTACTTCCTTGCGTTTTCTAATCCAATGACAAAACAAGATGATACGTTTTAAAACAAAAAATTACAACTGACGAGACTGTACAACGCCCCTTCGAGCTTGTGTGTTAAAATGTTCTCTTTCTTGTAACACAATTTGAATCTTAACTTTTGGAGCTTGGTGGTTCTACATAAACGCCTTTTCTTTATTCTACTACCGTATTCTCTAAGTTTTCGATAATTTAAAATAGGACAACACCTGCTACTTAGAAATCAAAGTTACAAATTTTCTTTAGTCGGTTTATTTTAGTAAAATTTAACTCAGAGTTACACGCACTCTCAAGTAGTTGAACAAAACGTACAGTTAGATAACAATCCAAAGATTTCTGGTTTTTAAAACAAAAATCGATGTATTTATACAAACAAAAACGTGTAGCAAACTTGGAATTGTTACATTGGAATGTGTAGCAAATGTAGTGTAAACGTGTAGTAGCCTAGTTGTAATTTTAAAGTGTAGCTAATTGTAATGTAACAAAGCGAAATGTAATTGTTACATACGACGTATAGATGATAGTGCAAACGTATAGTAGTTACAATAAAATGTGTTTTAATACAGTGCAACCATACACTCATAGATTATTAACTTGCAACTGATACTGAGCAAATGATTAGTTACAGTGGAGAACTGTAGTTGTTACACTAACGTTTAGTTTTAACGTGCAGTCGTTACAGTGTAAGTACGATAGTGAAAATGTGGAGCTTTTACGGTGCGAATGTGCAATTGTAACAGTCCAGCGTGTAGTTGTTACAGTTCAAACGTGCAGTCGTGAAGTTGAAATATGTAATCGTAACAGTGCAAACATGTAAATGTGACAGTGCAAACGTGTAGTTGTTACAATGCAAACGTTTAGTTATTAGACTACATATTACAGTGCAAACATGTAGTAAAGAAACGTGTAATTGTTACAGTTGCAAACATGTAGTTGTTACGGTGAAAATGTTTGGTTTTTTCGGAACAAACGTGTTAATCGTTACAGTGAGGAAGTAGTTGGTGCAAACGTGTAGTTCTTACAATGCAAACATGTAGTTGTGAGAGTGAAAATGTGCAGTTTTTCATAAGTGCAGTCTTATAATGAAAACATGTAGTTGTGATAGTGCAAACTTGTAATTGTCACAGTGCAAACTTGCAGTTGTTACGGTGTAAGTGTGCAGTCGATACATATGTAGTGTGAAACGTATAATTGTTACTGTACAAATATGTTGTTGTGAAACGTATAATTGTTACTGTACAAATATGTTGTTGTGAAACGTATAATTGTTACTGTACAAATATGTTGTTGTGAAACGTATAATTGTTACAGTACAAATATGTTGTTGTGAAACGTATAATTGTTACAGTACAAATGTGTAGTTGTGAAACGTATAATTGTTACAGTACAAATATGTTGTTGTGAAACGTATAATTGTTACAGTACAAATATGTAGTTGTGAAACGTATAATTGTTACAGTACAAATGTGTTGTTGTGAAACGCATAATTGTTACAGTACTAATATGTTTTGTGAAACGTATAATTGTTACTGTACAAATATGTTGTTGTGAAGCGTATAATTGTTACAGTACAAATGTGTAGTTGTGAAACGTATAATTGTTACAGTACAAATGTGTTGTTGTGAAACGTATAATTGTTACAGTACAAATATGTTGTTGTGAAACGTATAATTGTTACAGTACAAATATGTAGTTGTGAAACGTATAATTGTTACAGTACAAATGTGTAGTTGTGAAACGTATAATTGTTACAGTACAAATGTGTAGTTCTTTCAATGTAAAAGTGTAATTGTTACAGTGCAAACTTGTAGTTTTTTCGGTGCATACGTATAGTTGTTACAGTACAAACTTGTAGTTGTGAGAGTGTGAATACGCAGTCTTCCAATAAAAGCGTGTTCTTGGGATATCGGTAACCTGTAATTGAAACACTACAAACGTGTAATTGTTACTAAGCAATTGTGTAATTGTTTCAGTGCAAAATAAGCTGATACAGTACAAATGCGTAGTTATAACAGTGCGTAATAATTTGTAGTTGTAATAGTGCAAAAATAGTACGAACTCGTAATTGTGACAGTGCAAAAAGACTGATTAAGTGCAGACTGATAGCTTTTACAACGTAAACTTGTAAACATGCTTATTACAAATACTGGTCATTGTTTTCCAGGTTTAAATATTTTTTAACCTGTTTTCGTGTATTGATAACGTAGAACTGTTCGTTCCCAAAGACGCTATTTTATTATTTTGTTAAAGTATTTTCGTGCCTAACACTGGTGGGCCGTGCATGACGTAAGCGCTGAAGTATTTATAGCCCAAGTTTTGTGACTTTACATGTAGGGCATGTGCACTGTGCACTGTTAACCTAGGTTAAGTGACGTCTTACCTCTATACGCCCTGGGGTCGGTCTAGTGCAGTGGTTCTTATCATGTTTCAGAATAACGCCTTTTTGTAGCAACCCCGCAGGGGGTGCAGGCTAGCTGCACCTATGAGAGGATTTAGACTTCCCTCGCCGTACCCGAGTCTAACATATACTTACACTTACAACACTACATTTACGACTTTTAACATTTTACACCCACACATTTAGGGAGGCGATAATAGCATCAATGTGCTTTTCGCCTTAAAATAACAACAACAAAAAACAAAAAAGATACTCGAACTTTGGAGCTTGATGGTTCTACTTGAACACCTCTTTTTTAAAGAAGAACAGAATGTTTTGCACCCCCCATGGTACGTTGGCCGCATTGGGATTTTGCGCTCTCTTACTTTTTTAATAAATTATACAGTGAAACTAAACTCTAGTTCTCTGGTCAAATTGAGTATTGTTCCCACGTCCTCACCTGAGTGCTAAAAGGCTCGTTCTTTGCTGTGGATCATGAACATTTCCCCCGTGTCTTTATCCTTTGGGTAACAACAATAGTACTTCATATATAGCTCCGTAGACGGCCAAAGTGTTCGGTATAAGTACATCGTATAAGCTCTCCGGCTGTCCACCAGACACCGCCGCGGTTCCGTGGGATGTGCGAACTTTGGCTGAGTGAACAGTTAACTCTGCGAACAAATCATTGGTTTCACGTTGCGAGCAGGTTGGAACACTCCACAATTGTGATCGGTAGAAAAATAAGAAACAACGTTAACAATGTATAATAGGTTCAAGAACATTTGAATTAAGAATTTTTGGAATTCCTTATCTATCTTGGCATCCCATTCCTTTACTTGAGTATAGTACACATGAAAAGTGACACGGTGCGCTTCAGCCTGTTGTTCTTTGTACACTTTGAATTTGTCGGTTAGGTGATTTCAGCGGCTGAATAGTTTAGGCGACAGTGAACATGGGCAGTAAATCTGTAATTTTGACGACCAAAGAAAAACCTTCGCTTGTGTTAGCATGTTATAAGAGTATAAGACAAACAGATCAGTGTATTGTATTTTGTGGCTTTGTATGAATGAGAAGGACTCCATTTGGACTCACAAGTGAATATAAGGAAACGAAGAGATCTAAAGTCGGTCACTGCTTCATGATATCTCGCCAGCGAAGGCAGCTGATGGGTTTAGCGATCCCACCGTAACTCTAGCTCATACTCTCATTCATCTACTTAAGATACATGTATGCACATTCACTACTCTACATAACCTGGCTAACTTTAAAGTGTAAGGCGATCCTTATTGATAGAATGTATGTCACAGGCCTTATCAAAACGGAGCCCTGGGATAACTGGCCACTTCACAATGTATCTTAGCCTTACCCATGCATGCAAGGCTCTATGTAGGTGGACATAATTTCATGTTACCATGAGTAAGAATGTAAATAGAATGAGCGAGAACTAATCGTACAACATAAAGCTTGCCAGATAAGGTACAACCTCTGTGATAAGAGTCAAGAGTAAGAAGGAGAAATTGAAAGTTAGCAGACCAAGCATCTGCAAATACCTCAATAATGAATTGAAAAGTCACCAATTAGAAGTGGGGGAGTTACCAACCTTGAATCCTCTCCAAATCCTAGACTTTATGAAGAGACTAGGCCTGGAGAAGGCGCTGTAACTGAATATTTCAGAAATATATAAAGGTGGCACAATATATCTACAAGGTCGCAGTGTAATAGTAACCCTAGGAAGCCATTAATTCATGATATATCCCTGTAAAATCTATAGAAGAGGCTTATTATAGCAAAAGCACCTCATAATGAAAGGTTTATTACTATGATGAAAATTTGATAGAGAAACCTAAAATTTGTACTTGTCTTCTATATCTAGTACGTGGCTGTTTATAACCTTTCAGTAGCTAACCGGGTAGGCTATACTGTTCTCTCAGTTTATAACTAGCTTCGCTTAACCCACGATTTTTGTGTTTTAGCCGCCTCCACTATTTTAGTACCGCTGGAACTAACTGCACATCAAATAAATCTGCCTTGTTTCCATTGCTTTTAAAGACAAGTAGGAGTGTTGCTATGGAGACGATCCTTTTGTGCTAAAGCACGGAAATGAAAGCTCTGGGCAACTTCCCATAAGTTATCCTGGACTGTCTTAAGTTTTGGCTTCTAGGTTCAAGTTTTCCTGGATGATCGTGTAGCCCAAATGGCAACGGTACTATAAGTTGAATAACTCTAGTAAGTCTTAATTTGGTGAGGAAGAAGATCCTGCGTCAGAATTGTTTATCAATTTTTCTGCAGTAGCAAATGAGAGTACAAGCTAGAGCAGTGGTCGGCAAACCGCGGCTCGCGAGCCGCATGCAGTTCTTTGACTCCTTGGCTGCGGCTCTTCCACGAAATGTTTAGTGCAGGCACGGAATATTATTTATTAACTTTTCTTGTAAGAGATGAGTAAGCGACAGAAATTTTTTTCGATGTTAGAACAATTAATTTTGTTCGAAAACAAATTGTTACCTTTTGCCGAAGATTTTGAAAGAGAAACTCGAATACACTTCCATGCCTATTGAGATATTGTCGAGAAAATAAGTCCAATATTGACATTTGCTATTTCACAACAACACTGTTAAATATGAAGGAAGCTTTTCTCATCAGGTTCAAAGACTTTAAAAACAGCAAAGTTAGTTTTTGTTAAAAAAACCTCTGAATGCCACGGTAACAGAAATAAATTTTTCGTCCTTTAATATTGATATTGGTAACTTTGAAAAGCAGTTGCTGGATTTAAAAAATAAAGAATTGTGGAGCTTAAAATTCGAGCGTCTTTATACCGATTTAGAGACATACAAACCTGACACCCTTACTTTCCAAGGAAATGCAAGACCATTGTTCACATTAGTGGAGTATTTGTAGTTTTTTTTAAGGAAACCTTTTATATTATTTAACTTGTTATATTTTTAAATACATATTATCTTTATATACGTATGATACCAAGTTTTATTTAATGTACCGTTAATTAAAGTAATACATATTTAGCAAAGGCAAGCTCAAGTGTGTACCTTTAATTCTAATTATTTTTATAAAAATGTCTCTACTAAAGCAAAGCTTAAGTTTAAAAAAATGGTTCTTTGAATAAACTTCAATTTTTTGTTATTTATATTTGGCTCTTTTGGATGACAATTTTGCCGACCGCTGAGCTAGAGGAACAGTGGGGATAAATAAACCTAATCCGCTGACCTCCGACGGATGAACACCTTTTACATAATTTAATTTTAGAACGATTCTCATTCAAAATACTCTTAGAGGTTATGTTCAGTGCATTAAGCATTTTAAAATTTAACGTGTGTTGTGTCAAGCATGAGTTTATTGCAGATATTAATATAGGCCTAATGTTGCACTAATGAGGAATTATCACCCTAAATATCAATCACTACTAAAAAGCAGTGCAGAAAATGAAAACACTTACAGTTTATGATTGAACGGAAAAAATAAATCTTAACCTCCGTCAGATTTTGTTTTTAATTTACTCTCAAACCGTAAATTTCTTTTATTTAAAATTTAGTACACTGAAGTTATGAACCGTCCTTCGATATGTAACCAAAATGTGAATAAAATCTGATAAACGTAGCCTATATTTGACTTTCTTGTCGGTAGTTTCCAAATCGGAATTGAATGTAAGAAAGGCAATGTAGTGTTTTTATCATTTATTATGACCTAGTTTTTAAAGTTAATCTCTTATTGTAGGTTAGGTTATAGTGTTATGAAATCATTTTCTATATCAAGGAATGGTCGTAAATTAACAAAGGATCAGTTGATTACCCCTTGTTGTATGTATGTATTGCATATAATGTAAATTATATGTTAACGAATCCTCACAGAATGATCTAATGGTCCGGGACTGAGTGTTACCATGATGGCCGCTTCAATTCTGGCTTATTTTCAAACGTAACAATAAGTATTGTTTCACTACGCAAAGACTAGAAATATGTTAAAAACTTTACACCAATAAACATTTCGTTGTTGATTCATAGACATTGTTTGGTCTATTTTTATTTATTTATCCGAGATAAGAATGTTATGTAATTTGTAGAGAAAAAAATCAATCAGTGTTTTAAAGTAACAAATCGCGTATTGTAAAACACGTGCTAATGTGCAAGGGACTGCAGCAGGTGACTGGCGAGGTCAACAATGGAGCAAGATGACGTCATCGAGTACGATGGTATCGGATATATCGAAGAAGACCACCCGTTACGGCCTTCGATGGCGGCACAGAGCATAGCGTTGCTGCAGATGCCTCCGAATAGGAGTCGTAATGTATCCGTGGCTTCCTTCACAGACCAAGATGTGCCGATCTATCCCCGAGAGAGGGTGTACACCCCAAGGAGACAAAGGGTAAGTCTTTCACATTTTATCTTTTGTTTGTAGCAGTAACTAGATAAAGTATCAAGTAGAGTGTATAATATGTTTACCTATTTGAGATTTTGGTTTTTTAACCATATCCCCCAAAGAGTTTTAATAATGCTTAGTTTCTCCAAACACTGTAATTGTGGCGAATCTAGAAGGGCAGCGGCACCCCCCCCCCACACACACACAAAACAGGAGACAAATCTCATTTTTTAAAAAGTATTGTAGTTCATTTTTGTTTTTGTATTTAATTTTTAAATGTTTAAATCGAAAACATAACCTAAATCGTTGATTCAAACTTAGTGAGTCATCATCTAAAAATTCTTTCTTTGTAGTCCTACTAAATTATTTATTTATTTTTAGAATATTATTATTTAATCATTAAAAAGTGATAAAATTACTACTTAGGCTATTCCTATATTCTATACGTTATTCCAGAAAGTTCACCTACCTAAGTTAAGTAGCTATACAGGGTGTTCCGAAAAATTCGTTCCAAATATTAGAAGATAGTGTTACCCTAATAATAAAAATACATTGTTTTTTTATAAACGAGTATGGTTCATGGTAACTTTCGTACTGAATTTAAGACCTCGGGTAAAAACTTGATTTGATATATTAAGATCTTGAGTAAAATGCAAGCAGTGGGCGACGAGCGACTTTGGAGGGAAATGATCGAGGGCGTACCACCGACAAAGTCAACTTTCTCAAAGTCAAACTCTCAGAAAAAGTCAAAATAATAGCTTTTTCGCAGATGTGGGGAAAGCGAATTTTCAACAATTTGTTTGTGTTGTTTATTCGAAAATAAAATGTCACCGTCATAATTGGAATTAAAAACCATAACTCATACGTTAACATTTTATATTTTCAAATTACACTGAAAATACAAAAAAATGGCTATTTTAAAACTCAGCAATATCCGTTCTACAGTTTTAAAATTGCTGCCATTTCTAATCTTACAAAAAATCATAACTTTTTCTTACATTTTTTTTCCGTCTGATTCACCATCGTAATGAGCGTTAAAATTTACTTAAATTGGCATTTTAAATTTTCAAAATCCGTTGAAATTACGAAACTGTATCTGACGACGGTCATTGTTTATTTCCGTGTTTTCAATGTAAGCCTAATTTGAAAATTTTAAATAACTTATTCAGATTTAAATGTTCGTTATATGATGGTGAAATCGTATTTTTAAAAGTATAAGGTTAAAATATATATTTTATTGGGATTCGCTACCATCACGTCAGACAGCTGCTACAGCTGTTGATTACCCGTACCTCTTACCAAATATAATATAGTGTTAAGTTACATCTGGGTTAGAACCAGATACGTAATATCAGCTGGTTGCTATGGCAACCACATGACGTCACACACAGAATCGATATCCGAACCACGTTGTACAACAGCACAAGGGACCTACAGTATTTACTTTTTTGTTTGAACGTATGGCGGTTGTGCGTGACGCAACCCTTTAGGAAATGTTGGAATAGGACCTGTTCAATCATCTGTTCTGCTAATGTTGAAATAAAAGTAAACACTACACAAACTTTTTCACATTCAAAAATCCGGTTAGGAAACAACAAATCTCGATACAAAACATTTTTTAAAAACCTGTACAAAGTTCCAAAACTTTAGAATATGGTTCTCTGGATCAGGATAAAGCAAAAATTAAAAATAAAACTTTTACTGGAAACGCTTTTTTTCCAGATATACTATATTATATTTTTTTAACGAAAAACGTTATACCTTTGGAAATAGAAAAAATATTAAGTTCAAATTTTGTGTACACATTTTGTATGATTCGTTTTATAAATGTACCGAAAACAGACACATTATTTTTAATATTTTTAAAATGGTGGCCGTTTAAATTGTTTAATATGAAAATCTCGAAATCCAACGACTTTACAAAAATTTCGCAAGGCACAAGAAACGTTACAGTTTTTTAATAACAAACTGAACTATATTTATTTTTAGGTCAAAGAATAACCGAGTTACTGAAAAAAAGAGACATAAACTATTGTATAAACAATACACAAGTTCTTACACATTGTCACTTTATGTGTTCAATATAGCCATAAAATAACTTTAAAATGTTTAATATAGAGCGTAAAATTATTAAATTTAATTGTAGCTTTATTTCATAAAGTATTATTTATTTTTAATTTCTTTCATTGAAAAACATTGACATAGCTGGTTCAATGCTCCAGCGGTAAATGAAAAATTAACAAAATGGCTAATTAAATTTTGTATTCTTTTTCTAGAAAAAATTTAATCAAAGATTACCCAATCAATTAACCTCTCATTAACTTTAAAGGAAGATTAATTGAAGGGGAAGTAACTTTTTTCAAACATATGATCAACATATACTTAATTTTTAGGTTATGTTGAGTATTTACTTTTTTTTCAATAGTTACATTGTTACTGTTAACATTATGCTATACCTTTTTGAGTACTGTAGGCTATTTCTGGAAAAAGTAGCACACTCCTAGCTGTCGTGAGACAGATATTTTGAAACTAGGGTTAAAATGTAAGAAGCGCCTTTTTACTAAACCTAAATCCTATCTCGAATTCTTCATCCGAAAAATAATTAAATAAAATTACAAATCTAATACTTAAACAACCCAGTTACATCTGTTAATTATTTATCTGAACTACTATTATCATAATTTTTAATACTCATGAATTTGTAACAAATAAATTTATAGGTTAGGTTAGATAAATAATAATTAATCTACAATTAAAATATTTAATTGATCGATAGTGAGGCATTTAATTAATAAGAGAAAAATCTTCGATTAACAGGAATGTTTGTTCTAGAAACTTAAATTGATGATTTAATTAAAGTTTACGTTTAATAATTGATTAAATAACTTAATGACTGTTCTAGACACCGGCTATCAATCTGTAACTTGTATCAGGTGTATCGGCTATACATAAGTGTCTCCAAAATTCTAAAACATGCTTTTCGTATAAAGATTAGAAATAAATTAAAATTAATGAGAATTATTATATTTAACACAAATAATTAATTAAAAATTTAATTGAAGAGTATTAGATTGTGCCTTAGATTAAACTTCTTTTTTTACTCTTTCAGGTTAAGTTGATTTTAAAATTTAACCTAAAAGAACGTCAATATAAGAGAAAAGCATTAGAGAGAACAGTAAAATTATTTCATTTAAAATTCCAAATACTGAATTAACGTATGGCTCTTCGTATATGCCATACGAAATTACGATTTTGAGAAATTATGCGGATTTTCAGTCAGAATTATGTTTACAACAGCCATGCGCGAATGAATAGCTGTGACGAATAGAGTTTTTTCGTCACAAAAATAACCGCTATTTTTGTCATTGATTCCTGGATAAATAATACATCATAAACATATCAAAAAAATATAACATTTAAAGTTCAACTCAATATTTCACCAGAACTTTTCCGCGAAAAAACCATAAAAAACTGTCACGGACAAAAATATTTAAATCTCTCTCTCTCTCTCTCTCTCTCTCTCTCTCTCTCTCTCTCTCTCTCTCTCTCTATATATAGACAATGTGTGTGTGTGTGTGTGTGTGTGTGTGTGTGTGTGTGTGTGTGTGTGTGTGTGTGTGTACAAAATTGCCAAATTTGTCATCCAACTCTGTTTGCAAACGATGTGATGTTTAAAACGGGAATATTACATAATTAGTTTCTAATTACGATTGTACAGGGACTCTAATTACGATGGTAATATCAGTTTTGAAACAAGCGTTACATAAAAAAGTTTCGATTTTTTTTAAATTCGAAAATTTTCATTTTTAAACTATTGAACGGATTTTTGTGCGTAATGAAATATTTCAAACTAACAGTATTACCAAAATCGATTTTAATGCCTAGCTTGAATCAAATCCGGTTCGAGTTGCAAACATTAGAGAGCGAACACACACACACACACACACACACACACACACACACACACACACACACACACACACACACACACACACACACACACACACACACACACACACACACACACACACACACACACACACACACACACACACACACACACACACACACACACACACACACACACACACACACACACACACACACTTACTAAACAATGCCCTGCCACTTTCTTCTTTGTAACCGCTAAAAGAAAATTTTAACAACCAAATTGTAGTTAAGCAAGCGAAATAAATTTCCTAATTTCCTGAACCTTGCCGTGAACACTACTTCTTGGTACAAATTATTTGAAATGAACATTGGTTACACTTTTTTTCTATATGTATGGAACATTAGGTTTAGATTGTTCCATACATGTTAAGCATTCTGAACCTTGACCGCTGCCGCTCCCTCGGCTTTGGGCCTCGGTTAGGTTATTGCGTAGCGCATACCGTTCATCAGTTTAAGTAATTTAACTTTATTTCTCATTAAAATCCATAGGTTTACCATGTTAAGCATTCTGAACCTTGACCGCTGCCGCTCCCTCGGCTTTGGGCCTCGGTTAGGTTATTGCGTAGCGCATATTGTTCATCAGTTTAAGTAATTTAACTTTATTTCTCATTAAAATCCATTTACTTAAAAAAAGCAGTTTTTTTCTAAAATCGGCGGTTGAGACGTATCGAATTTATCCGTTTCAAAACACACACACACACACACACACACACACACACACACACACACACACACACACACACACACACACACACACACACACACACTCTTACAGACCATAAATACAACTAAATTTTCTAACCAGAAAACAGTCCATATTATACATCTATGTTGGCTAAATCACTGAAAAGTACAGGTGCATCTATGTTAACGTCATTACAATCTATCGATGTTTTAAAACAAATACTGAATGGTGGTTTAAAATGAGGAAAAAGTAAAATTGATAATTCGTGAGAAATTTGCCAACACTTGGCTCAAAAAAATTGACTGCATATCATCGTTGTAAAAAACATCAAACTTCGACCTAACAACATCGACTATCGTGCTCATCCCTACTAAGAAGAATAGTTATCAGTGCAATATTAACTACGCGCATTTGAACGTCATATCTGGCGTCCTATCACGCTTCATTGCACATCTGGCGTCACACATATTACAGTCATAACACTGAAATGTCAAAAAATGTGAAATGGAACTGGAAGCATGATGAAATTCCTTTATGACTTCATTATCAATCATCACACCACATTATCGTATAAGCAAACTAGTCATCTTTCACTGTCAAAGATTGGTACATTAAACAGGGTGATTCACGACTTGGGAAGCAATAAGGAGATAAAATAGTTCATACGAAAGTATGTCCGAAACATTTATTATATAATGGCCTACCGCTCTCAGCTATGGACACTGGATTCTGTTTTACCTGGATTTGTTCGATAGGTTTGCCATTTTCGATAGTAAATTAAACGAACTAAAAAAATGTACACGACTTTTTTTAAAAATGTTAATGTTTTTGAGTAAGTTTCATTTAAAATGTTCAAATGGCCACCATTTTGAAAGGATTATTGAAATAAGTTCATTTTTTTATTCCTTTACATCGATGAAAAATTTCAACTCATCAACCTGTTCAAGAGATGTAAATTATTTATTAAAATAACTTGCGGATTTTTCAATGGTAAAAAAGGCGTTTTTGTTTATAGGAACGTTTTTGCTTATTTTCAAGTCCCAAATCAACCCTCAAAGTTATATCGGTTACTCACGAATCACCCTTTGAATGGGGGGGGGGCAATAGTTTGTTCATATCTGGTGATTTTTTAAAAATATTTCTTAACCAGTCCTGTTTCGAAGCGCTTTTTTCGTCAAGTACCACTTAATAACAAGAATTAGTTAAAACCGGCTCTAACGACTTTAACCATAATTTGGTCAGAAGTAGGTAACCGAACAAAACCTATCGTCTCAATAACTAATCGAGTTTCGATATATCGGCAAAAAACCGAAATTACGCTTAATTTCTTAAAATCTGTTCATATGTTTTACACAAATTTAGGTTATACATGAAACCCAAGTCAGTGTACCACATTTTAAATGAAAGAAACTTAGTGTTCTGAAGTAAATCGAAAGTTTACTTCAAGTAAACCCTGACCGCCAACTTAGTAAAAAAAAACAACAATACAATGGAGTGATCAGATTTAAGAAGTATTTCTGTACGAATTCGTGTAAATTCTTCAACATGCTCAAATTTTTACTATATCTTATACGATCAGATGTAAATTCTTTCCCCCAATGAGTCTCCCAGGAGTCAATAATCAGTCAACACTGGAGGATTGTAATGGTCAAAAATACGTGGAGGTTAAGCTTCGCAAAACGGAAAGAGACTTCGTTTGCAATCCTTGTGTGATAACCTTCAGAACTAATAAAGGTAATGTTTTCACTTTCATAATTCCTTAACGGAAACCTTGTCCTTTAACCAGGGCCTCAGTTACTTTCTATTCTTGACATCGAATTAAACAGGAATATGCGAAGGGAGATTGCACTATGATCTTTACGGAAGAGGGTAATTTACAAATGAATCATTTCAAGTGAGTTACATGTCGAAAAATCGGTTGTCAGTTTGTTGTGATATCTTCTGGAAAGCATTGACACGGAAAAATACTTTTCCGGTCGCACCAATGACTCTTGCGGTAGTAAGGTAGTAATCTTGCAGGAACAGACACGGGGAATAATGTAAACCAAAACATCCGTTGTACAAACATCCCGTGTTTGTGGGCTGTGACGTCACAATCTACGATAAAAGCTTCCGTACCTAATCAGTAATCTTGCATTCAGTCAATGTTCGAGTTGTGTTTGTGCTAACTTAGTGTTTCCTTCCCGTGTTTGGATAAAATGAAGAGAAAGCTTCTTAAGGTAGGATTAATCTTTTAATTTGTTAATTACTTGAATAATAAAAGTTTTAAGTGGTTATCGATTGCGTTTAAGTAAGTCCACGCGCAACAACGTGAGTTTATGTTAAAATTATTTTATGAGCGACAACCTAAGAATGTTTAGACTTGATTTTCGAGGTTAGCTTTGCAGGAATGTAGTCCACAAATACCCAAAACAATACGTACCGTTGGTATATCCTCAGAAAAACGGTAAAAAATCGTTAATTTTTCAAAATCTCTGAATTTTGCTAGAATATTTAGCAAAATATAAAGATTTAGGACTCAAGTTAGTGCAGCAAATTTGAAGTAAAAGAAATTTACATTCGAAAGTAAGGCCTAAATTGCGTCGTGGGTTTGTTTTGTTTTGTTTAATTTCCTATTGAACAATATTTTTTTCTAATTTCAAATTTGTACACTGAGTTTTTTCTTTTATGACTAAAATTTAGGCATAATGTCACACAAACTGATTTGATTTGGAGACATTAGGCCGAGTTTCCGTTCTTTTTTACACAGTCTTTAGGCCTAATTGACTGTGAGAGATTTTGTGTAACGTTTTTTGCATCATTTATTTATTTTACAATCTGATTTGCCAGCCGTATACAGCAACAAAATCTTTATAAATTAATAGTATTTTAAATTTAAAATCTTGATTGAAAATAGAATTATGAAAACGATGGTGACTGTCAATTTTAACAAGGTGGTTGTCCTTGAAGTGCTTAAACAAAACATAACTTAGGTGTGTGGCAAAACAGTGAATAAAACCAAAATATGGCGAATTCAGGATAAAATAAAAAATCCTGTTCGGAGATGTGTGACAAATAATACCGGGAAAGGCCTAATGCCCCAGTACCAGTTTATCAGACGTTTACCAGTCAAATACGAAGGTTCATAAGTGTAACAAATTTGAAATTAAAGTTTCAGCTGATTTCAAGATCTCAAGAAGTTCAGAATTACAATGTTTTTTTTAATAAGGTATGTAAAATAAATATACAGTGGTGAAATGAAACATGTAATAGAAAATAACGGTTTTGCGATGCAAATAATTCGTACACCAAAATACGAACGTAGCAAAAGAATTTCGTAACACGAGAATCGAGAAGCCGTTTGAAAGCCTCATAAGCTCCCCAAACTTGCTTACGCATTAAACTTATAAGATTTCAGTAAAATTTTGCTGACATATTTTTCGTGTAATCCAGACACCGAAAACACAGCAACACCAATTTAATACTAGCGATTTTTAATTTGAAAAATAAAATAAAATCACCTGTTTTGCTTTTACGCTTGTGACAAAGGTTACCAGCTTGTACTTCGGCTGTTCTTCCGCGTTGTGAAACGGGCTGTGATTTAATACGGGTGAGGAATCGTACAAGTGGACTCAACAAGCAACGTTGACGAGTGAGACTCTTAAGGAGGATGATATGTTTAAGGCTAAACACTTCAAATGTATTGAATTTATTACAGACGGGACTTTGTTTATTTAGTGCCTGCACTGAGGAGATTCCCCTGTTACAGGATACAAATAAATATAACCAGTAGTTCAAAAAACAGTAGACCTCGCTGTTATCAGTTGCTTAATCACCGCGATACGACACCGCTCTGACATGTTCGTAATACTTTCCGCCAGTTTAACCGGTAACCGTAATATTTAGGAAAATGTTTTTAAAAAATTGGAAACTTTATGATTCTTTATGAAGCGATCAAAATTATGACAAGCCGTTCAGCCAGTAATACAGGAAACAGCCAGCAACTACACTCGTCTATGTTAAACCAGAAACCGCCATCTTGAAACGAAAGTGAATAGGACTAATTCTTACAAATATTCGTTCGAGCTTTATACAAAGTATTTTCATACCAAATTTTAAAAACAATCGGTCGACGCGTTTGGCCGAAAATGCGTACAATCTTTATTATAAATAAGAGGCCGCCATATTTTTATAAACGGAAGAGAATAGGAAAAAAATGTGTACTAAGTCGTTCAGGCTTTATACGAGGTACCTTTTTACAAAATTTCAAAAAAAAAGGGTCAATGCATTTGGTCAAAACTGGGTAACAAATAAACGCAAAAACCAACTGCCGAACGGTCGAGTTGAAATAGAGACCTCGTTTCGCTTAGTTAACTATTAACTGACAACTAGATAGTCAGTCACAAGAAAAGCTGATGCTGTGGGTTTACGGTACAGTATGTGTGTGTGTGTGTGTGTGTGTGTGTGTGTGTGTGTGTGTGTGTGTGTGTGTGGTGGTGGTGTGTGGAGTGATTATGTGGGGGGTATGTATGTATGTACGTGCGTGCGTGCGTGCGTGCGTGCGTGCGTGCGTGCGTGCGTGCGTGCGTGTGTGTGTGTGTGTGTGTGTGTGTGTGTGTGTGTGTGTGTGTGTGTGTGTGTGTGTGTGTGTGTGTGTGTGTGTGTTTACTTGGAATATTTTATTTGGGCTTTCTCATAATAACAGAAGTATAATTTCCTCTTTTAACAAAAAGCACTATGATAGTATGAAAATCAATTTTCTGTTTTATGAATTCTGTACTCGTAGAATTTAATCGACCGAACCAAACCACAAACTGAGCCATCGACCTACTGATTATAGCAATCAGTAGTTTTAAAGGAATGCCAAAGCAGAAACGATAAACGTAACGGTCAGCAGTTACTGCTTACAGGAGCGGTGGGCAGTTCCTGTCAGAGATGACTAGAAACCCTGTCTGATGTTAAGGTCTGTTTTCTGTCAATGGCGACCTGATGGTCACTCTCACTGGGCTCTGGATTACTCATCAGTAATTCATCCATTATCTTCTCCAGCTTTGTCACTGTATTCTTGAAATTGTTATATAGGCCACCACAATTCACCCCTAGGGTTAGTAGGACCATTAGGTCCTTATAAAGAAAACATTACAGAACGACCAAAAAACATACGGTATACTAACTGTCAAAAGTACATACTCGTACATTCCATAAGACAAAACAAACATTACATAAATAACCTTATCTAATGATAGCGGCTTGGTTATCTGTGTTGTGTAAAATTAAGTTGGAATACCGAAAATGTAAAATTCTACGATGAGACAATTTTATGAATTTTCATATACAGTATGACCAAACTCTGAAGAACCGAATTTGATAATTTGTACAATTTTCCGAATTTTATTGCAATTGCTCACGAACCTAATTTTTAATTTTTTTTGCATTGCTGAAAGCTATATTTCAGTGATCATATACCACTCTCCAGAAATGCGCAATAACGGAAGTTGTTTTATTGTTATCCTCTGTTTTATAGTAATACCATTTCATGAGAAATTAAACGAGTTACAAAAATGTATTCTTTACTTTTTTATGCTACAAAAATGTACAGTTTTAATTTAAAATGTTTAAACTGCCGCAATTTTAAAACTAATTGTGGGAGCAAATTTATTATTATTAATTTTGTTTGTTTGTTATTTGAAACTAGTTTTTTTAATTAATAAGTATCTTACAAAAGTTCCAATTAAGTTAAGCAGGCAGCAGAAAGTACATTATTTAGTAAGCGAAACAAAATGGTGAGAAATTAGAAACAAAAAAAGCTGGTAAAAGAAATGTTTTCGGGCATAAATTTATATGAACATTTTTTATTATTTTTATGAGAGGAATAGAGGAATACACCTGTGAGGTATTTCGATTTCCTTTTGGGACAACCTGTATCTATGCGTATAAATAAATATGTACTAGATGTATCAAATTAATAGCCGGATTGGTGCTGCTACCGGCAAACAGAGAACTTGTCGGTCGCGGCAAGTTTGAACATGTTTGTGTCTACTGATGCTTCCCCCAACCTGAGCTCATGGGACACGGTTGTACGTATTAAAATATATAAAATATAAATAGCTCAGTCTCGCTGAAGCTATCACCCGCTAAATTCCCTGCGTTAACGTCTCGTCGAAAAAATGCAGTGTTCAGACTGAGCAACGAGTCTGAACACGATTGCTCAAATTTCTTGTGAAACTCGGTAAAACTGCTACAGAAGCTCATTCCATGTTAAAGAAAGTGCACGGAAGAGAATGTTTGTCGCAGCACAAACAAGTTTTTGAGTGGTTTCAAAGATTAAGGAGGGACGTGAAACGATCAGCGCGCTGGAGGACTCTCGTCGTCCAGAAAACTGGTAAATTGCTTTGCGAAAATCGTCGTCTGAGTGTCCGAGCTCTTGCTGAAATCTCAGAAATTAACATAATCACTGAACATGCAGAACGTTTGATGCCAAAACTTCTCACTCCAGGACAAAAAGAATAGAGAATAAACATTTGCGATGACCTTTTAAACATTGATAATGATCCAGAATTATTGTTAACAGAGTGATTAATTGTGATGAATCGTGATTTTTTACCTATGATCCTCAAATAAAGTGCCAATCGATGCATTTTCCTCACTATGGGAAAAAAGCGAAAATGAAAGCCATGTTTTCACGTTTACTGGGTTCTCGAAGGTCAGGCGGACAATCAACATTATTACGTCGAGGTTCTTACAGCCCTCCGTGAACGAATGAAAAGACGAAGACCGAATTTGTGAAAGAGTAATTCCTGGATGTTGGATCACCAAGATAATGTGCCTGCCCATTCCTTCTTTTCTGTGAAAGCGGTCCTTGTGAAATATGGCATCGCCGTGATGTTGAACCACTCACCGTACTCGCCCGACCGGACCCCTGTGACTTTTTTTATTTCCTAAGGTCAAATCGGAGTTTAAGGGGACAAGATTTCACAGTGTAGAGGCGGTGAAAGCAAACGCGACGCAAGTTCTCAACAAGCTGACAGAAGCGGACTTCCACCACTGCTTTGAACGTGCTATGGAGTGTTGTGTGGGATCGGCAAGGAGAGTAAAATGAAGGGGATAACGTTTGTAATTTAATTGGTGTTAAATGAAATGTTTTGTAACACCAGTCCGGTTATTTAATTGGCACATCTCGTGCACAAACACACACACACGCATATATATATACACGCATATATATATATATATATATATATATATATACTCAACAGACGTTGAAGACAGGAACGCATACAGGAGAAAGATGCTCGGTCGGAAGGTCCCAGAGAATGAAATCCAAAAGAAAGCAGGGGTAAAATGGACGGAGGAGCGGAAGAGGATCCATGGGGACAGGATGAGGGAGGTGTGGAGGATTAGAAGGAGCAAGACATGAGTTGGAGTGCTTTGCGTGATCCAACAGGGTCTATACGCAGATAATAATAATAATAATTATTATATATATATATATATATATATATATATATATATATATATATATATATATATATATATATATATATATATAAACGTTTTATCAACTCCTCAAAAAGCAATCCTGGGTCAGGATCTTACCATAATGGCTACAATGATTCATTTTTCAGTGAAAATTCACTAAGATGAATACTGTAGTGGTAGCCTATACAGTACAGTGCAAGGACGTGTAGAACGCATGTGAGCCTCTATTAGGCACTTAGCGGCTAAGTGTTATAAACTTAGTAATTCATGATTAGCACAAATCTCGTGTAAACAAATTACAGATGTACAAACTTTGTGCAAGGCTACGAAGGTGAGGTGAAGCTATTGGTGGACAGGAAGGGTGTGTCGTGACGTCACAGTTCCTGCGATCGATAAGGCTACGATTTGCCCACTTGATGCAATAGGTTCTAGGCCACATGGCGGGCCAGATGTTCTCAGAATATTAATACAGTACTGTGCAGCTTGGCTAAACAGACGAAAGAAGTGGGAAGTGGAACGGGGACGGATGTCGAAAGTTATGATAAGAAATTTTATCACGTCTGTTTTGGGTCTCCATTTGTATGAACAATGAATAATCAAAGCTACGGATGATTTCATTCGACTGTATAGCTCGATACAGTCGAAAAAATATTCATTTTTCTATGGTACGGTGCCAATATCATGTTCGTCCTACAATATTGTCCAAAAGTGGCCAAGCTCCGGGGTTTTTAGGGCAAGGAATAACACGAAGGGGTGAAGGGTCCCAGGCCTCTCACTCGTAAAATCTTTTAAAACTAACAAACTTCTAATAAATGCAATTTTCTTACTGAGAAATTCTATACGAATATGTACAATCTTAACACTGAAGGATTAAAACACAAATAATGACTACAGTCTATAATAAAACAAATACTGTGGGGTAAGACACCCCTATATGGAAAGGGATGGGGTAAAAACTTATCTATATGTTGTTGAATTCGTGTTTTTTTTTTTGTAATTGAAAAGATAAATGGTGGCTTACTACTAGGAACACATACCCATACCCTCATAGGGGGAGGAGGAGACACGATAATATTTACGGAAATTTGTGTCGAATTCATAATCTCTGTGTTACTGAGATGAATAGTACATTCCCGATGTCCTTTTTAGCCCAAGTTCAGCCATGAGGGATAAAATTAAAAAATTCTAAAAAATCATTTATTAGGTTCATTGATGACATAATAGTCGAAGTCATATTACATTTTAAATATAAATTGTTTCACACTGAACAGAAAATTTAACCCAACAACCAAGCAACACGACTAATCAGCTGGTTATTGAATTATAAATGTATTTATAACTTATTAATACATTTTTTATAAATTTAATAACTAATTCATTTTTTGTTTTGATTCTTGGTAAATTTTAAACTATACAGTAATAAAATCCCATATACGCTAGATCTGATTTTTCAAAAGTACAGTCTGTGCCACTTAAAAGTTTTGACGCGTTTGTGCTTACAAGATAAGTATCTCTTTTGTTCTGTAGACAATGTTCAGAGTCAAGGCTATCTTGATGTCGTCCATTAAGATTAGTTTTTAACAGAAATGTTTAAGTGGATAGCAAGGTAAACGCAAACACACCTCAAACCTTACCTTACCTTAACATACCTCAGATCGATCCGGTCAATAGTTTTGGCGCCCGTTAGTTGGGAACGTCAAGGTTATAGAAGGAAAAATAAAGTTTGTAGCGTCAGCTGTGATTATTTTGTCGTAATGTAATAGCAATCAGTGTTGCCAATATGGTAGGACTATATGAAATGGCTTGCCAAATACTTTTAGCTAAGTAACGTGTTAAATTAAAATACTGTTAAAACCAAATTCATTAAAACCAGGATCTTGAATTGAGCGCATATTCTAACCTCTACAAATCAGTGAATGTGAAAAGATGTTACATACGTCTTTCGGGCTTTATATAAGGTACCTTCGTATCAAATTTCAAAACAATCGGCTAATGCGCTTGATAAAAACTGCGCACATTCGTCATCATTCAATCAGAGGCCGCCATCTTGAAAAAAAAGTAAATAGGAAAAAGCGTTACGCATACGTCATTTGGGCTATATACAAGATATCTTCGTACCAAATTTCAAAATGATCGGTAAATGCGTTTGACCAAAAATGCTTAACAAACACACAAACCAAATGTCAACAGTTGAATTGAAACAGACCTCGCTTCGCTCGATAAATTATTATTATAATTACTAGAGCCTATAATTAATTATAAGGGAATTTTCATTGGAAAATGAGGCATTGAAACAGCTTTCTTAGGATTTTGGTAGGCCTACGCTTTGATAATTGGACAATTTCGTTGCTCATCAAAATCCTTTCAAACATTTTTAAAAAGCAGCAATTTTGAACTTGAAAACCATCATAACTCTTTTGCCTGATATAACCATTGTATTCGGTATCACGTTTGCAATAAATTAGCATTTTAAATGTTCAAATAAATATGATTGAAATTTGAAAATAACAAGCAAATTTTTTAATGATGGAAATAAATGTACAATTAAACTAGTATAAGATAAAAACTAGATTCAGTGTTGTTAGGTTTTAAAAATTCCATAGTCTGCGATGTGCGAGACAGTATTGTAATTATTATTCTTACTGGAATGAGTTAAATTACTAAAACCAGCAGGCAAATAGTAAGCGTGTTACAGTGTTTACAGGTGAATGACTCCTTACATATTATAACGCTTGTAGCCTATATAGGTTACTTTTTTCTCAGAATGTCATTAACTCGACCTTGAATGACGATACACTGTTATTATTCACTTTACAAGGATAATTACAGTATAATAACAGTTTATATGTTTGGAAACACACGTACACGTTACTCTGTACGCTTCTTTGGTGGAGATGACATTAGATGAGCGACCTTGGAATCATGTGGAGGGGCCAACTGTCTTGAGATTCAGTACAAAGGTTGCGCAGGTAAAAGAAGGGAGTCCTTGTTTGGAACGATTGAAACCCGGCGGGGCTAACAGCGTTCCGGTTCTGTAAAGCTACAAGATCTTTCACAATTTCGGTCCAATTCAAACTCGAAAATTGTTTTTGGTATTAACTTGGATCAACAACATGCATTCAACAGTTTCAAAAACGGCGGTCAGGGTTTATTTTCATAATCTATTTACAATGTTCTTAATTTGAAAAAAAAATTAATTAATCAGATTTGATGGCTGACTACGATGTGACATGTAAGAAAAAATGTTAAAAATTTTGTAACACGAACTCGGTCAGAATTCATTTTATATTTTTATTTTGATAAGAAAAAAAAATTATTATTAAAATGTTCGATTAGGTGTCGTTATTAAATTGTGTTATTGGAAATTAGCTTCCATCACGTCAGCGAACTAGATTTGTTCGCCATGATTTTAGTTTATACTGATGAAGATTTCCCACAACAATAAATTAGAATTAAAATAGTGCAAACATAATTTTACAAATGTTCATATTGTTTTAAAATCGAAGTTACACTTACCTAAAGAAAAAGAAATTCTGACGGCAATCAGGGTTCAATTTGTTTATTTCTCGATTTAATCGATTACTAAATCGATATATAAATGTGTACCGTAAATTTTCTGTACAGTTATGAATCTTTATAAGTTTGACACAAATCTAAAAGACCTATTTTGAAAAAATGAGCTCATTTTCGGTTTTTGTCATTATACAGTTCTCAAACACGATTTCTTAACTAAAAACCGTATTTGGTTAACTACAAAGTACGTAAAAATGATTTTTAAATTTAAATAATGTTCCAAATAATGGTAGCCTAATACGTTTTGTAGCAAAAAAGATGGAAATAAAATAACGACTATGATTGTTCACGTTTAATGCAACGTTATCATTAATTTCGATTACGTAAGCCTATGTAAACAATAACACATTCCATCTTCTAGAAACTGTGACGTTTATCAAAACTTTATTGTTTGTGTGACCCCAGAACCAATATTTTACCCTTGTAGAGGGGGGACTGAAGAGGGGAGACACACCTCCCATTCTCCAGTTTACAGTATCGCAGTTCCAGTCGGAGTTGTGAACAGTGATCAGGTAGTTG
The DNA here is from genome assembly GCA_022606455.1 of Callitettix versicolor. Taxonomy (NCBI): domain Eukaryota; kingdom Metazoa; phylum Arthropoda; class Insecta; order Hemiptera; family Cercopidae; genus Callitettix; species Callitettix versicolor. The sequence goes on from CM040186.1 coordinate 83,917,182, forward strand.
TGGTTGTGTTGTGATTGTATACGATATTGCATTACTCTGACCTTTGCTTTCTATTTACTTTATGAACAGGTCATATTGTGTAAGTGGTAGTCATTTTATGGGGATTTTCGCGGGTAACGTTTAGGCGGTTTTCGTCACTTTTAAAAGACGCAAACTGTTCCCGTAATGGAGTTATTTTTTGGCCCGCAAATTTGTGCTTTTATCGCCTTGTTAGTCCGGAAATATTTAAACAAATAAGTTTATAAAGTGATTTAAAAAAATAGATTTTGCAGTTTAAAAAAACCCACAAAATTTAAATAAAAAAAATATTTTAGGACGTTTGGGGATTTTAATACAGACAAGCAGAAATAAATAATAGGCTAATTAAAAAATAAAATAAAATTGGCCTAATGTAAAAAAAACAAGCAGAAATAAATAATAGGCTAATTAAAAAATAAAATAAAATAGGCCTAATGTAAAAAAAAACAATCATAAAAATGCTGATTGTGAATTATAAGTTATATGCCAAAAATTACCGCTTTAAATTTAATGGTCTTTGTTGGATTTTTTATACAGTTTTACAAAATTCTTAACAAAAAAAACATATTTTATTGGAGGATGAGTTAATCAGTGTTCATTTTTGATTTGTTGGTCCAGTTACGTTACTGTTGTTATTGAAATGATATGCAAGAAAATGGATGCTAAACTTATCTACATCATATACAAATATAGAACATCAGTTTTGTGCAATATATCCAACTGTTAATTGTGGTGACTGGGCTGGGTATGTACTACAACGACGCTCGTTAATAATTTAAATATTTTGTTAATGAACGTATTTATATACAATGTGCAAGAAATATTTAGCTGTAAACGCTCTAAACAGTTTAGGGTTAGATGGGCCAGAGATGTAGTATAATGGCGTTAATTATAATTTAAATATTTATCGTTGAATTATATTTATAAACCTAATTTTAAACAAATGTAAAAAAATGTCAATAGCGGTTTTTGAAATTGCAGTAACCTCTCTTTAGGTTTATAAGTAGAAATCATAGCATTAAAAAAAAAGTAAAAATACACTAAAGTAAAATGTAAAAAAGTGCAGAATGCTCATGAAAACAGTCAGCTCATTGGTAGACTCCAGTTCACTTCAAGAATACTAAAACGTGACGCTTTTTTATGTTATTCGTGCTATCACGAGATTATAGTTACCTCAAAAAAAGTTAGGCTTGTATAAATAAGTTTTTACTTTAAATATTTTTGTATTCGGCATGTACGAGTGTTTTATAATTACAAAATCAACAAACTTACAAATTGTATATTTATTTTTAACATACGAGCGGCTACACATTTTCCAGAAATTTTCCCATAAAAATAATTGCTTACTATAACTCCTAGTTTCCACCGTCTCCTTCAAAATAGTCTCCTTGGGCTTAGATCCCATAACCCAACCTTTTCCCCATACATTCCCATTCCATGCATTCCCGAAAGCGTGTGTGTTTGAAGCACGTTCGGCGATTCTGCCTGGATCTCCTCAATTGCTCAAAACGACGACCTTTCAATTTCAAATTTATTTGGGGAACAGAAAAAAGTCACAAAGGGCGAGGTCAGGGGAATAGTGTTGGTAGATAGTCCGTGTTTGTTGTGAAGCCAAAAAATTTCGAACGACTAGCGATGTGTGCGCATTCGCGTTGGAAAACCCAGCTCTTGTTCTCTCACTCAGTGCTGTCACATAGCCGCTTCAAAACTTTACAGTAAAACTTTCCATTAACAGTTTTCCATTAATTTGGTCACATGGGGGAGAAATTTATTGTGGGTAATGCCTTTGATGTCTAAAAAAGGACTTCACATCGCTGTGAACGTGAAGTGGCCACGGTGAAATAGGCGACTTTCACTGCGACAACTGCTGCTTGGTTTTTCATCACCAATTACGACATTGGAGATGAAGTTGGGGTCATCTCTCATTTCGGTGCAGACATCTACCTGATGGTCGCTGCTCGACAGTCTCGATACAAATTTTGCAGCAATGCGTCTCAAGCCCAGATGTCTGACAAGTAGCGTTGCACGGACCCGTACGACATTCCTACGATCGCACAGACATCATGGATCTGCTACAGACGTCTACGGTCTGTAGCTTGTCGCACTTTCGCGATGTTTTCCGGCGCTGCGCTATACCAAAAACGTTTTGCTTTGACTAATAGCATTGTTACTAAATGCTTCCACAAGCATGATGCGTTTCTGCAGCAATTTTCTTTAGCTTGAAGCAAAATTTGATTTAGGTTCTTTGCTTCTTAAAATCTGACATTTGCACAAGTTTAAAAAATCGCCGCGACACTGAAACGCAACGTTACACAAACGCATGAAACTCAAGAATGCAGCCAGTCACCGTCACACTGTTGGCACACTAATTCACCACACGGAGTACTGTTGGCTTACTCTACCGGCAGCAGATCATACCACAAACGGTACGCGCGGAATTCAAATTACCAGAACTTTTAGGTAGCCCCACTTACAACCTTAACATGCAATATAAAGTGAGAAGAAATGTATTATTTATACACCCTGTATGTTTAGAAAAAACATTGAGAGGGTAGCTCTCAAAAAGACTAATAAAAAAATAAAAAAATGTAATACAAACATTTTTAAGGTGAAATGTGTTTTAGGCGGGCATACACTTTTAGTATGAGGGAAAGGTACAAACTCGTGATACCAGGAATATTATGGAAAACATCATGGTTGCCTTATACACTTTATTACTAATCTTGCCTACCAGTGCGACGACTATGATTATGTAGTGTATTCTTAGCTTAGTGGTATGATTTGTGCTTAGAAAACTGAAGGACTTATGTTCAAAACTTGCTATTGTCACCAATTTGTTTAAAATGGAATATTATTTGTTTAAAGAAATTAATGTAAATGAATAATACATATTTAAATTATAATTAATGGAATTATACTACCGACTTATCAGGTACAGAATTGTTTAGAGCGTTTACAGTTATATATTACACATTGTACAGGCTATAAGTTCATTATACCCAGCCCAGCTGTTATGTGCAATTATCAGAGCATTAACAGTTGGATGTATTGTACAAAACTGATCTTTAATATCAGTTATATAATTTCAATTTTCCAGTAAGATCAGTAATATAATTGGACAAATACAAACTAGCAGTACACATTACTTAAAGTTTTTAAAAAATTGCTCTTGTCAGCAAGTCTCCGTACTGTCATTTTTTTTTAGGTTATATACTTATTTTAAATAACTTGTTGAATGCGAACAGTTAATGTTTTATTACGCAAAAATCAAACTTGTGCTAAAAATTTATATCTGTTAGCTTGGACAGATTAGTATCGTTCAAAATTGATACTATACAAAATCTGTTTAAGATGTTGTTTATTCACTTACTTTATTCAAAACCTGCGTGTGCAAATTCGCAACTAAATTTAAAATTAATTGAATTAATTTTCTTATTTACAATTAAATTTGATAATTTAATGCTATCTGACACCGATTTTAGTTATGATTTCGACGGTGGAATTTGATTTCTTTTTAACGAGCAGAGCGTAAAATTTTAAATCCTGTAATGATGACATATTTGGCAAACATTAAAGCCTAGGCTATAAGTAGAAATATGGTTCTATGTTTGGATTCGGCAAAAACAAAACTGTGCAAATTGTACACGTCAGAATTAGCTTTGCAGTAACTACTGTATTTGCAAACTTCAATTATACCATGCGTATTAATTAATAACATCAGCACGCAGCTGGTTCGCTGATGCCGGTGAAAGAGAATTTCTAAAAACTAACAATATTGTAAAATTAGATTGAAATTACGAATTTGAACACTGACTAATATTTATGTAAATTTTAACGTTGATTACGATGGTGGAAAAAATCTTTTTAAAAAATGCAAGTTAAAAACGTTCTAGAATTTCGAATGACATCCATTTTGAAACTGTTGAATTGACTTTGTTGTGGGACCTATCTTAGGTATATACCCCATTGATTTATACATGGAGGAGGCACATAAAGCAGTATGTAGACTGCAGCGAAGTGGAGTCAACTTTAGAGCATGCAAGAGTCACAGAAAAGATCAGATATCCGATTCTAATAATGGGGACTGATCGGATGATCAACGATACGTACTTTCTAGGTCCTTTAATAACAACGTGATAGAGGAGGAAGGTCGTGCGTTGGGAAACTCTGGAGACTTGGGTTTATGGTAAACCGATGGCTCCAAGACAAAAACAGCTGGTGCTGGGGTGTATTGCCTAGGAACAAAGGTGAAAAGAGTTGTTACCTTGGGAGAGTATGTAACAGTATTCCAGGCAGAGGTAATGACCATTAATAACTGTGTTTGAGAGAATTTGAGACTGGCCTTCAAGAAGACATGAATTTGTATTTGCACCGAGAGTCAGGCAGCAGTAAAAGCACTCGCGTGTCTCATAATTCAGTCCAAGCTGGTCTGGGAGTTTCGGCAGAACCTCGACGCTCTGTCTGTGGGAATCCGGGTTACTCTTCACTGGGTTCTGAAACAAGAGGACTGAGGCTGAACTGGAATCTGCATCTGAGTTTATTTAATCCGAACTGGCTTTAGGGGTTTATCTGTCCTTGGCCGGATCTGCTAGACAAACAAGCAATACCAGGCAAGATGGAACAACCTTCATGGACATTCCCATAGCAAGTAAGAAAGGTCCCTCATCTAGGACTTTCTCCATGAATTAGAAGAGTATTATTCGAGAAAAGTATGAAGCTCATTACAGGACGCTGTGTTCTGAAAGATATATGAACAGGATAGGAATGTACCGGAATGAACACGGAGAAACCGTGTGTAGGTTATGCAGGAAAGAAGAGGAAAGAAACTGCAGAACACATAATTTATGATTGTGAGGCTCTTGTTACCTGACCCTAGAGACCTCCAGCAAGATGAGCTAGCCAGTGGATTTTTGGAACTTACTAATATGCTGAACTAGTACTTAAGAGGTTTAGTTGCATAATAATGCCTAAACCTATAGTTTAGGTTGACAACCACCAATAGTTGTTAATCGTAGTGCCTCGGGTTTTATTATCCCATTATCTAGTATTCTGTCTATGGTATATGTTAGAATATACCAAATGTCGATTTTCTTGCCAAGTTTGAACAAAATTAATTATGAACACACACACCGCCAAACAATTTCCATTATCAATCGCTTCAACTGCATTTGTGTTTAGTCTTCAATACATACAGTATAATAATTACCAAACGTGTTAATTAAATCACAAATTATTAATGACTTACGTTATTTGTGGGATATTCTTTGTAGTCAACAAACAATAAATATTTTTATTTAAACAATTAAAATACAATTAATAATAATTTGTTTGCTGTTTATTCATACTCGTCTTAATGGCAATAAACATAAGCTCAGTTGAAATTGTAGGCCCTGTATTATTGTAAAAACAGTTTTGGTGCTAAAGATCAGCTGTTTTAAGTTAATATCACTACCTGCCGTATTTACCATAGCGTAACAATTTTTCTATTGAATATTAGAGTTGTGTTTTTAGCGATTTTGGTAATAGCTTAAACAAGTTAGTTAAAAAGCAAAATCCGTTCAACAGTTTCATAATGACGACCATTTTAAATCTTTAAGAAAATCGTGTTTATTTCTAAATTTATTGAAATTATGGAAATGAATTTGACAGCGGTCATGGTTCGGTTTTGTACTATTTTTTGTAATTGGAATGTTACAAATACAAATTTATACAGACTTTTTTGCGAATTATGGTGGTGAGTGTGAAGATTTTCAAATTATTTTAAGATAAAAGGAATAATGTTAACAGTTTGCTTCTATTACGTCAGCGAATTAACTGTGCGCTGGGATATAACATTTATTGAGTAGGAATATAATTTTTTCATTTAATATATTTTTTTAAGTCTTAAACGACCTCTAACAAGTGTGTTCCTAATCGGCGCTGTTTTCATAATCTTGGGTCATACTATGATGGTCTCCGAATGAAAATTTGTTAATAATTTTACCCTACTGTACGAAAACAATTTTATTTGAAACATCTGTTATAATCTTAGCTTATTCTGTTTTTGTTAGTTAGAAAGGACTTACTTGTAGGGCGATCAATAACAGAGTTGTAAGCAAACGTCGGTCCACACAGGACTCCCAACTACATTTGTCAAAAAATCTGCTCTAAATGTTCGTTTTTATCTCGTTTTGGGTAAAACGAACGCTCTCCATTCATCTTTATTTTGGGTTCTAACTCCCACGCAAACAGTTCGTTTTGTCAGATTATGCTCAAATTTTGAATAGGCCTATAAAAACAATGTTTTATTTCGGGGTTTCGATTTAATTTCGAACCGTTATTTTTCGAATTTCGCTCCACATACTTTTTATGTACGATCACAATTTGAGCAAAATCTGTTGATTTTTTTTCGAGAAATCGGTCGATAGCTTCAGAACTGGATTTTAGAGGAAAATAATAACACGTTAGAATAGCTGTACTACTGGGCGTTACCTGAAGGGAGTGGATAATAAATAGTTTTATTTTATGCGTTAATATACTCAAAACATTATTTTGAATATGTGTGTGTGTGTGTGTGTGTGTGTGTGTGTGTGTGTGTGTGTGTGTGTGTGTGTGTGTGTGTGTGTGTGTGTGTGTGTGTGTGTGTGTGTGTGTGTGTGTGTGTGTGTGTGTGTGTGTGTGTGTGTGTGTATGTGTGTGTGTTGTTAGATTTGGGTATTTTAACCTCACTTTATAAGTCAGAATATAAATAAATCCAATTGTCAACACAACAGCACTACCTATCGGACTTAATTAGAACCACTCTGTAAACACAGTGGTCAGTGGAAAATAACGTTCTACTGAAAGAGATATGACGGCGAAATCATTCTCTAAACATTCTTGGCACTGATAAAAACAAAATGTGTAATTTTCAGCGAAATCGGTTCAATAGTTTTGCTTCTGTAGCGAACACACATACTAACATTGCGCGCGCGCGCACACACACACACACACACACACACACACACACACACACACACACACACACACACACACACACATTTGAGTTACATTTGATTGGAAGTATTTACCACAAAATGACAGGTTACAGACTAAATGGATGTAAGCCTATCATTACATTGGTTCAGTATACCTACCTGCCACTTATGGATAGGCTAATAATTACGATATTCAAATCTGCTGATTATGCGATACGACATGACATTGCATTTATATTTACAAGTGATAAAGTAATTTTAGTTCATACATTGAGACATAGTGAATTTGCGAAAGATAAGATACGTGAACACCAGACGTGCCAAACAATAAAACAACTGATTTTATAGGCCAGGAATTAAAGTAACTTTTTGTGGGGTCTGTTTTGGAAATAATTTAAGGTATTTAGGCCTGGAATATTGTAAATGAAAGCCGACCGATTCTTTTGTACCACAAGTAGTCTTAAGTAGGTTGATAATACAGTATATAGCCTATAGTCATAAACGAACTAGAAGTGCAGTCACCGTTATAAAAGCGTGCTTGATATCAGCTGCTAAAGTCCAAGTATCTGCCGCTACGAAAGCTGCAAGATGCGAGGAGACGTTTTTAACTGTAGTTAAGCACTCTGCCGCAAGATGCCATCAGCAGCGAGTGCTGACATAGGGTAATCATTTTAGTACGTTTATATTAGAAGCTACAGCAGTAATTACTACGCAGTTATTGCAAGTTCAGTTTTAGTAGTAACGAACTACAGTAGTAAAATATTAGTTACTAGTTCAGGAACTGATAATTGTATAATAATAAAACGAGTGTGTTCTTTTTTCTCTCAGAAAGTGATCTAACGATTTTGATAAAGTCTGATGTTGGAAAATGCCATTTCGGGTTAAAAAAATTAATCTAGGTGGGTCTCATTTTTAGAAAAATTAGTTTTAATTAGAAAAACGTAAATAAAACACAAGTCATATGACTATCTACCTAAAATTTCAACAGAGCAAAGCAAGGTGTTCCTGTTTAATTACTAACATTAACAGTTTTACTAATTTAACAAGTTTAATTAACTACTAGTTAATTTAACTAATTCAGCCGGTGATCTGAAATGCATTCACTGTAAATTAGGAAATGAAATGTAAATTAGGCTGTAGTATATAGAAGAAAAAAATGATAAAAATTTAACCACCGTCGAGAAATTGTGAATTTAAAAAAAATATACTATGAGAAAGTTTGTGTTATGTTTCCCGTTTATCTAATAAAATTATACATTAAATTAAACTATCTAAGAGAATATAATTTTCCGTTTCTGTTTTAAAGTTATTACGTAATTTATGTTGCTATTAATTTTTAATCGAACATTTAGGCTACTTCATTTTTGTATTAACAATCAATACACGAAGTTTTGAGTATCCATCAATTCTCGTTTTCAAAGTGCCTAACCTAAAACTAAAAGTATTTCTTTAAATACTAAAACTAAAAAGGGGGAACAAACGCTCCAGACCTTGAACGGTGGAAATTATTTATGACGTGAAAAGTCGCAAGGAAAAGTTGAAAGCATTGGTTAGAGTAGTGTTTCATAAAAATAAACTATTTTGTCACTGTAGTAGGCTTAGTTGTAAAGGAACTGTTGTTTAATTAACATTCAAAAAGTAAAAATGGATAAAAAAGGAAAACGCTCGCATTCCTTTTCAACAGATGAGGCAGGACCTTCAAGGACACCGGAAAAGGTAAGTCGTCTTCAGGATGACCATTAATAAAATCAAGTTTTAACAGTTTTATGAAATTCAGCGCAAATATAACAAAATACCAAACTTTTTAAATTAGTATCTCGTAAAATATTGTTTAAGTCGTTAATAAGCTCTTAAAATATTACTTACTCATATTTTTTATTTGAGATTTTGTTATCTTAAAACAACTTTCTCTCACTTGTAACCAGAAGTATTTAAATAATCGATACCTCTCCTTAGTGTTACGTAATCAAAATTTTTTAAATAATTTTTTTGGTTGTCACTGGAAAGTGCCTTAATACTGTTTAAAATGTACAGTTCTAGGGTACAATAATATTTAAACAAACCTTTAATATATTATGTAATAGTAATTACGACAATTTTGAGGTCTGTCCTATTATATACAAACTTTTTTTTTGTATAAACAATATTCTTAAATATCTTATAATGGTTTTAGACCCATGATTTCCAGCTATACAACCTAGCAGTAGGCTTCTTTCTTTCTTTTAAAAAACATTTGATATCTTTTAATTAAAGAAAAAAAGTATTTGTAAATCTAATACAATATAGTTTTGATTGGAATTTTAATTTATCTATGTTTTCATAGCGACATAGATAAACTATAAGGCGTTGATTATATTTAGTCTCATTTCAGTTAGCCTAATTATCGTGAATACATAGATTAATAAGATTGAAAACTAACAAGAAGTACTTATGTTAAGTTAGGTTAGCAAGTATTTATTTCTGGAAAAACATTTTATAATTTTTAATTATATAAAATAATAATACTTGCAAACCTTACCCGATATGGTTTTTTGGAATTTTAGTTCTCTTAAATATGAACGACTATAAAATGTTGTAAAATGATTGTATAAGGAAAACGTTTAAACCACTGAATGGTATAACAAAAAACAAAACAAAAAAAAAACAACTATGATTAAAAAGCACTTAAAAAATCTGGTCCACAACATAATTACTCAATGTTTAAACGGTCCCTAAGTCTTAATCCAAAATTATTGAGGCGGACCAATACGATTTTGATGTTTTTTTCAGATTATTTTTAATATTTTAATTGGATTAGAGAAAGTGTTTACAATGTGTTTTCACCATTTATTTTAATTAAAGAACACTATGTTATTGTATAGGTTATACATTTCATTATTGCAGACACAAGTAACGGAATATAGGCCGATGATCGTAAAATACCAAATAACCTTCAAAAGACCTTCATGAACTTTGTTTTGAATGTAGGCGCGGTTATAAATTATTCAGCGTTTTTTAAAAAATTGATCATATTTCACTTTCAATTACAGTTCTCAATTTACATAGTAATTTAACACTGCCATAGGGATCTCTAATTTACGTTTTGTCGTACTTCTGCATTGTAAAGAGCTTTTAGAGGTTATGTCATATAATTTTGAATTCATAATTTTAAGCTGCAATTTTAGGTCTTTATCTCGAACAAATATTGTCATTCTCGAAAATAAAATTCTGTGTCAATTTTTAATAGATTTTTCACAATTTGTGGGCTATAAAAAAAGAAAAATTGATTTTACTAAACAGAGTGTATAGTATATTAAACTTGAGATTGTAATAAATTTGTACATTTCCAGCTAAAATGAGTTTTATTTGAATTTTTGACCGTCTGTGTACATCTAAATGTGTGTGGAGACTAAATTTTGAAGGTTGAAATGTAGGTCTGCTTTACCTATTATATAGACCAGTGAAATATTCATAAATGATTACATTAATTAGGGTAGATTTAACTTTTTGATGTTGTATGGGTTGGTACATTGTTGAAAACTGGTTCTGCTAAGTCGCTTAAACTCTTAGAAAAAATATTTAAATATTTTTGTAGTTTTTTTCAGGAAAACCTGTAAAAACTGAATATTGTTAAAAACAGGAAATAAATCGGGGTTTCTTTGTAACAGTTTCAGTGGGCCAATCCAAACAAGTTAAACGAATCTAATCAAATGTTACTACTTTATACTCAATAAACACCTAAACAATATGTTTTTGTCCTTGGGGACTTCATCCTACAAAATTTTGGAGCTATTGAAAAACCTGAAAATCGGTGTAATTTTTCAAAATCTGTCTGTCGTATTTAATAGTATATTTGAAAATACATTACTCCAGTCAGTTTAGCAAATTTGAAATAAAAGAAATTTAAAGTTCAGGAATAAAGAACAAAAATAATCATGCAGCTTTTCACTGGCGTGATGGAAGCAAATTTCCAGCATATTCATTTTTATTTTACAATTTTTTTATAAATATGATTTTATTAACTTTGAATAATCAGCTTTAAAATCTGCATATTCAATTTGAATTTTTGAATCTGCATTTTGAATTTTTGATTCATTGACGATACAAAAATTAAACCTGGCTGCTATCATTCATTCATCACTCATTTTCGTATTTTTAATGTTATTAGAAAATTTAGAATGCTAATTTATGCACATATTAAAGCTGATTACGATGGTGAAATGAGATTTTAAAAAAGGTAATAAAAATTACAAACTAGCCCCCTTGAGGGTTGTATACAAAAATACTTATTTTAGAAATTTTTATTTTTAAAACAAGTTTAAATAGCTGTTATTTTGAAACAGATTATTAGAACAAGTTGTTTATTTTTTTATAACTAGGATTTTATGTTAATTTATGAGGATGGTGCAAAATATCATCTCATTCAGTTAAGCCATTCTAGAAATACAGATTTTTTTATCTGGTAAAAGATGCTGTTTTCCCGAACAAATTTTTGTACTTTTTAATTTTGATCTCTTCCTACAATATGTCCTAGCATTAGTCGCATTACAGAAACATGGTGCATTGCTTTACGCTAATGTATAGCCTATAGTTTGTAATGTATCTATAACTTCTAATGTTTAAGCGATAATTCAGAAAACCAACAAGTTGGCAGTAGAGTCAAATATCTAAGACTGCAGTAACAACAAAGCTGTGTCATAAATATATTTTTATTTTGGTTTATCAAACCTAAAGTTTAAAAAAATTTGTCGAAAAGGAATGTGACCTATATTTTTCGTCCAAGAGAAGGTCATGTAGATCAGGCGACAGTGACATTTGACCCATTGCTGCGCGGTCTCCACATCTTAGATTGAACCAAATTGCTGACAACGAATTTCTCTAATTGCCTCAACTCCCCCAACAATTGCCGGATGCGAGCTTCAATTAGAATTTATCTTACAGTGTTTGTAGGCCCCACCCGCATTCACATGTCAACATTTAAATTGAATCTGATTGAACTGACTGGTATGTTTATTGGTATCCATGTATCATAGAATAACAATGGTAAACAGCTGACAAAATGTCAACAAGCTTTGTTTACAGTGAAAAGATTTGTTTTCAAATCTTGAATATCTTCAGTGCTGTGAATTAGATAACCCGGTGATGTGATAGAAGCGAATTTTATATTTTTTCTTTAGACTTTTTAAAATCTGAAAATCATAATCAGCTAAATCTGCATATAACAGCATTTTGAACTTTTCATATTTTCAGTTAAATTTTAATTCATGCAGATTTTAACGTAGATTACGATGTTCAAATCAGATTATCAAAATGTTTAACAAAATGTTATGATTTTTTTTTAATGCCGCCATTTTAAAACTGTTTGACGGGTTTTGACGTAAGGTAACTTATTTGTGCAAGCTATTGCCTCAGTCTATTTTTGAGCTAAATCGGCAAATGAAACTTTCAAGTTACACATAAAATACAAAATTGACCCTGATCGCCGTACAGTTCTTAATTTAAGCTGATTTTGATAGTTTTAAATTCTAATTTATAAAGATTTGAATGCTGATTATTGAAATAATATATTCAAAATAATAATATAACAGCCGGTTTCTAGAATATTTTTTTTTCTTCAGTAAATTAACACAATGGCTAATTGAATTTTGCATTCTTTTCTAGAAAGTATTTAATCAAAGATTATCCAGTCTCCAGTTAACGTCTCATTAACTTTAAAGGAAGGTTAATTTTAGAAAAAAATAGCTGTTTTCAAACATATGATCAACTTATTTTGTAATGTTTAGGTTATGTTGACTGTTTATTATTTTTGTTTCCATAGTTACGTTGTTACTGTTTACATCATACTATAAGTTTTTGAGTACTCTATAGGCAATCAATTTTTTGGGAAAGATGGTACACTCTTATTTAACTGTAGTGTGGGACAGATACTTTGAAATGAAACTTGAAATGTAAACAGCGCCTTTTTACTAACGTAAATCTAATGTTGAATTCTTCATTCGAAAAATAAATAAATGAAATTAAATGTCTAATACTTAAACAACCCAGTTACATCTGTTAATTCTTTATTTGAACTACTATTAAGCCTATTATATTTTTGGCCTATTATTATTTTTGGTACTCGAGAACTCATTGCAAATTAGGCCTAAAATCAATTTACAGGGTATATTACTTTGCCAATAAATAATTTGGTGAAAACAACTTGTGAATATTAAAAATGTAATGCATAAAAATTTAAACATTCAAATAAAATCATGTGCAATATCAACCTGAGCAAAATTTTTAAATTGTTGTTAAACTCTAATTGAAATAAAATAAAATTAGCTTAACAAAAAATCACAACAGAAATTTTGACAAAGTTGTGAATTTTGTAAAATGTAATAGCAATAGTTGTTGATTTACAATTAAAATATTGAATTGACCGGTAGTGGAACATTAATAAGAGGTTAACCTTCGATTAGCAGTTGATGGTTGTTCTAGAAACTGAAATTGATAATTTAATTGAAGATTAAGTTTAATGATGAATTAAATAAGTTAATGGATATTTTAGAAACCGGCTGTAAGATCCACTCATTTCAAGGTTCCAGGTCTGGTTTTTACCATGATAGCAATTCCAATAGCTCATTTTCTAATAGAAATGCGCTAACAAGTCACATAATCTCGTATACTAACGGCCCTCTTTCAGCAAATTTCGAACGGAGTCGTTCAGTGCAAGTCGACTTGTGTCGAAGTCGCCTACTAACAAATGTAGGCGTAAGTATTTTGTTATATGTCTGGAACTATATAGCAAACGGATTTCCAGACAAACGGACGCCTGTGAAAGAATGTTTTTAGTGCTGTTTAAAATCCCACCATGCGGCCGTGGTAGCTTTTTAAAGGTTTCTTTTTGCTCGAAAAAATCCAGCAAATTAAGCTAGCACCCACCAAGAACAGTCGATGTTCAAAAACTGTAAAGCCCAGACGGTTGTGACGTAATATTTCACGGCTGACATGATATCCATTAAGCATAACATAGCAGTGTTTGATGCCAGCACAGCCTTTTTTAATTAAAATATGTTGTCTACATTTTGTATTGTATAATTCAGTACTTGACATAGTAAAAAGGAGGAAAACTGAAAAAACGCCGTTTTTAGTAATCGACATAAAGATTGTCGATTATGTCACGATATTGTAATAAAAATTAAAAAAGAGAACTAATTGATTAGATCAGAGGGAAGGTCAGTAAAGTTATGGTGTGGTTTTTATTAGACACTGAAGACGAGAACATTTACAAAAACCTGCTCAACTAGTTTCGTTCGATTGGAAGACAAAGAAAGTGCCAAAACCACTAAATTAACATCAGTGTTTAAGAACAAAACAAAAACCAACTATTTTTATTGTAATAAACACTTTTTAGCCTGATACTGATGATTCTGTCACTAAACAACTTAATTAAAATTTTGCAAATTATATACAGTAGTTACATTGGAATCGTTTAAAACAACTTGTGTCAAAGCGAAATTTGTCCCTGAAAATATTTTGGAAGTGATCAAACATTGATTCGGTTAGGAATGTATCGACAAAAAACTGGGATTATATTATTTAAACAAAAATATAGATCATATCTGTTGTTTAGGCCGAATATTTTAATAATATTTTGAAATAATATATCATATTTATTATAACATTTCACGATGATATATAAATTAAATTAAGAAGAACATCGAATTGAATTTTTTTCATGCCGGTTGGTATTTGTGAGTGAAATTTTGTCTAAAATCAGAAACGATTGTAAGAAATTAGTATTTTTAGTTTTTCCTGTTTGTAATGTCGATAGCTTTAAAAACTAAAATATTTCCGGGAATGTGTTTGTTTTGCTTGAATGTACTACAATTTTGTTTAAGCAAATTTTAGAATTACGAAATGTCAGGATCTGTCGGCTGTTCAGTTTAAAATGTTTCTTATATTATTCTTTTTCTATATATATTATACTTTTTCTTTTTCTATATATATATATATATATATATATATATATATATATATATATATATATATATATATATTATACTTTTTCTATATTATTCTTATTTTACTGTAAGTCAAACTATAAGGCCTAAAATCAATTTTTAGGTTATATTATTTATTACTGGCAATAAATAATTTCGAGAAAAAACTTGTGTATCATAAAAATATAGAACACAATCTAAACGTTCAAATAAAACCATATGCAGTATGAGCCTAAACAAAATTTTTAAATTGTACTTAAATCGTAATTAAAATAAATAAGCTAACACAACAAATTGTCGCAAGTGAAACTTTGACAAAGTTTTAAATTTTATAAAATGGAATAATAATCGTTATTATTCTACAGTTAATATTTAATTGACCGATACTGGAACATTAAATTAATAAGAGTTTAATGTATAGACTATGAACAAAATTTGAGAAAAAACTTATACAGATTTTCTGGCTTTTTGTCGATAGATTCCAAACCGAATTTCATGTGAGAAAGCTTGAAAAATCTTTTTGCACCATTGCACTCGTATGCAAACTACTACAGTATATTTCTTTTACTATTATACTGTATTTGGTTGGTTTTTTTCAGTTATCGAGTTGTAAGCTGTATCATGTCATGTATATAAGTTGCTATTGCCTACTTGTGTATTTGACTCACCAGTTGTGTTGATTAGACAAAACACATTGTTTAGTGTACATTGTATGGCACAATGTCATTGTTTATCTAACAACAATGCTTTTGATTGTGATGTATTCTCAATATCAGTCTCTTTATCCAAAACCCACAAAGTAATCCCCACTTGATCTACTCAACACACGTTATATTAATAAATATAATTGGCCTCTTACGGTAGTTAATCTCTACAGTTAATTGTACAGTAGATTAATCTTAGAGTGCCAACTTTTTAGCAAATTTCTTTACTGTTTCACAGATTCATAATTTTTATATAAATCTATAAGCAGTAGAGTATGATCCTTTCTCATTTTAAATATCATTTTAATTGTTATTATTGACACAAACGACAAATCGAAACATATCGTAAACGTAACCTCAATGTGGTTGTTGACATTTTTTAATAAAACACGGGTCAAATGAATGCCGTCTTTTCAGTCACATTGAATACCAATCTTCACGATTCAATTTGGTTGAATCCACGGTATATAGATACACGGTAGGGGCCACGGTGGGTGTGCGCAGTAGACTACCGCGCGCGTGACGTCACTGAATCCTCACTGCTACATTCTGTAATTTCCCGTTTAACAATGCGGTGTTCTGTAAATGTAGTTGGAGATTCGGTGTGTTTATGTGAGTGTTTGTTTTAAGTAAAAGGTCTTTTTTGTGTAAATAAAAGGTATTAATTGTGTTTTGTGGTCGAGGTTTAATAAGTGCAAGAAAAGATTTAATGTTTTGAATCCTAAAAAATACATAATTTGTTTTGTTTGCTGTTGTATAATTGTGTATGCATAACAATGCCTAATTGCGTTATAGCCAGTTGCTATAATAGTGATAAGAATTGTAAAGGGAAAGGAATTACATTTCATAGAATTCCAAAAGACAAAGGCCTGAGAAAAGCGTGGGTTCATGCGTGTAAACGAGCAGATCATTTTAATTTTGATAATGTTAAAGTCTGTTCACTTCATTTTTATGACGATGATTTCGAAAGGGATTTTAAATCCAAATTACTAAATACGAAACCTAAAAAACAGCTGAAACCCGGTGCCATTCCACGTTTTAACATTCCCACCGTTAAAAAGAAATGTATCAATTCTGAACGAGCTGCAAGGATTAAAAAAGCGTAAAAACAAAGAAACATTAAAAAAACTTATTGACGAGTCCGATGGAAATCTACCAGGTAAATCACCTGTAAATGGAAATGATATTGGTGCAATTTTAACGTGTAATTCTGTAAATGAAACCCACCCTTCCGTAGTCAGTAATTTTAATACAAGTATCGTTGTAAATAATGCCTCTGTAGAGGAAATGAAATGTTTAAGAAATGAAAATTTACTTTTTAAGGAACAAATTCAATTTGCATTACAAGAACTGGCCTCGGTTAAAAATTAAAATGTGGCTTTACAAAGCAATGTTACTAATTTTAAGAATATTTTTTCTGATTATATGTTTGAAACGTAAGTTCTAAGAAATACGTATGTTTTATTTTACTGTTTGCATAATAGGCATACGCCTATGTGCTATTTAATTTGTCGTTAATTTTTTATTTGAGATGTGCGTTTTCACAGTCAACCACATAATTATCACGGAAAATCCGCAGATACGTAATTCATAGTGTGATGTGCTTTTAACTTTCAATCAAAAAATAACCTGGAATTTTTCAAGCTATAATTTACTTTACTTTAATATTATGTAATATTGTATAAAATAAAAAGTTTCCGTTTTGACAATGAGCGAATTCACTAAGTAAAGTAATTAACAGCGATATTAATGTTAGATATAAGGAATTATTATTGTAATTACTATAATACAGTTACTAACACTAACATTACAAACTGTTTTCTATTGAACACTACGTCTGAGCTAGATTCGATCAGGGATTCGATGACGTACTTCAGCCGGCAAGTGGTGGGGGAGACATGCGCGTGTATCTATATACCGTGGTTGAATCTACCATTCTGATCAACAGTGTTGAACAAAAATATAAGTCCAGTCTGCTTCTTACAATGGTTCTATTTCATTGATCAACGCGATTGAAATGCAATCTACACAATTCAGTTTCGGTGATTCAACTAGATTGTTCAACTGTAGTTAACCTTGTATGTACGCCTTTCAAACTACTGTCAATGAATATAAAACAGAAGTTCAGTCACCATTATAAAAAGCGTGCTTGATATGAGAGGCTAATGTCCAGATAATTGAATTATTTGCCGCTACGAACACTGCAAGCTACAAGGACAAAGGGGAAGACGTTTGAGAAAATAGGCAGTACTATTATCTATTTAACTGTAGCTGCCTATTTAACACTCTGCCGCAAGATGCCACCAGCAGCAAACCATACACGCTTATATTCAATTAGTTAATTAAATTTCTAGATTACACTGAATATACGAAAATAAACCCTGACCGTAGTGAGAGTTCTTTTTCTTATTTTCTATGTAATTGGGAAAATTTTAAATGCTAATTTAAAATTTGTGAACCTGCATAAGCATATTTTCACGGTTATTATGATGGTGACATCTGTTATTTTAAAAACCGGAGTAAGATAAAGGTGTTTAATTGTGATTTTAAGGCGTTAATTGCGTGATTTTGTATTGTTACTTTTTTGAAATTTGTTTCCGTGGGTACATGCCACGATTATTTGTATTTGTGATATAAAGACAGATTTACAGTAATTTTTAATAATTACAGGTCCAACATTTCTTACTTTGTACGAACTACCAGCGTCATGTGTTACTAATAGCCTAACACGTACAACATATAAGCAGCTGTTATTACCAGCAAAGACTTTTCCAATTCCCCATCACGGAACAGATTGGATTGGTTGTGCTATTTAATGCGTAATAAGTTTTTTCAATGCAGTCAAGATATTTTGAATTGTCTATTGAGTCTATTCTAGACTGGAGACAGTGAGTTGTTATTGATAAAGTATTGAATTTAAACGTACTAGAAGTATAGCCATCATTATAAAAAGCGTGCTCGATATCAGAGGTTAAAGTCCAAGTAATCTTGCCGCTACGAACGCTGCAAGCTGCATGGAAGGGGGAGTCATTTGGAAAAATAGACTTAGTATTATTTGTTTAACTATAGTTGAACATACTACCGCAAGATGGCACCACCAGTGAACGCTCATCTCTCATAAGGATGTCTAACTACTTATTAAATGGTCTACGCTAGAATTTCTCGAACATGTTGTAGAATTCCCCTTCAACTCCCTCCAACAGTCCAATGACTCAAGAGTCTACAAATCTGAGTCTACAAACCGTTACTCAGCGATAGTGAAGGAAAAGGAGGGAGTTATAATGAGAAAGTGGGTCGACCTCTCACTCGCACATTTTTTCTTTCTGACCCACTGGTGTTCTTAGCAGGCAGTTTTCTAAGCGATTGATCTACTATATATTATTCAGTAAAAATATGGTCCATTCTGCGTGAACACCGAGGGTTTAATTTTTTTGCTAGACAGTACATTACATACATATACACATATCTCTTAGTTGAGGTTGCATTTTGCAGGAATCCACTCATCGCTGCATACTCTGAATGAGTTCAGAGTAAGAGTGGACTGTCATTCTCAGAAGTGTTTTATGTTGAAGTTGTGCTGACGTTTTTGCAGCCTTATCCCAACTTTCGTTTCCTGGAACACCACTGTGACCTGGATCCGTTGAAAGACTATTCGGTCGAGTTTATCATTACATTTCCTGCTGATGCATGAAGTTTGGAGTCTGTTTACATTTTGTCATTGCCTATAATGTTTGAATGAGCAAGTAGCATACTTTCACCACCTCGAGTTCCTTGGAGAATAGCCAGAGAGTCCCGGTAGAGCAACAATATAGGCTCGACATTTCTTCAATTTCAGTATGTTAATTTGAAAAAAATTACAATTTTTAATATTTTTATGTTTTGTTAGTGTTATGTATGTTTTTACATTTGGTTGTTAAATCGTCAAATGTCTTACATTTTTTAAATAAATTATAAATAACCGCAATAATGGAGTTGCCATTCCCGTCAAAACTATTTCAACACTATAATTCTATTTTGGTAATAAAAGCTTCTTAAATTATTGTTGGATGATATTTTAGTAAAAATACAATAGTTTAAACTACGCTATTGTTCATAGCTTGACTTTCGCAGACAGAAACTTGTTCGTGGACTCAAAACACATCGGTATTCTCTCCCAGAAGTGATAATTTCTGTACATTTATTTTTCAAAAATTCGTAGGCTAGTTATTTCAGTTTTTCAAAAAGGTTAGAATTGTAAGAGGGCAAAATGCATAGCTCAAAACCTCGTCGCGTACTCCTTGAAAATCTTCGCTTTGAGAAATGTTGCACAGGAGGTAATGCTTTTAAATTTCAGGAACGGAGAAAGTGCAGCCAACTTGTGAAGTTATTCTTCATCGGCCTACGCTGGGAGTTGGTCCAACTTTTTAAAGCTTAGAAATTATGTCGACCACAAATTCTATTGCCAACGCATTGCTTTCACTGAAACCTGTGTGAAAGCGCGTATGACACTCCTGCAACATGCAACGATCGGACTTGATCTCATTGTAATGGTAATGAGTGTGTAACATAAAAGACGGCAACATTTTCAAACGAATCGGACTCGTGTATCAATAGAGCTCTCTGAACCTCCGATAAGATAACCATTCTACTCGAGATAATGTCAATGTCAACTTAATTTAATTAATGACTTTTATTGTTGAAAAAAGATTGCTTCCAGTTTTGATTTATCCTCAAATTAAATCTGTATCGTTTTAGCAATAAATTAATATTTTTATTCGATAAATTATTACACATAAATCATTTATGCAAAACTGATTACAGGGCATAATTAATTAATCTATAAAATGGAATCATAACGTATTACACTACAGTACTGCGGCGGTTAGATCAGTCATATTATTTTCGGCTACATCTGTTTATGTTAAGTGAGGTTATGTTATCACCAATGTTTCGTAATTGTTATTTGCAACATAAAAGTGTAGGCCTAATATTTTTGTAAGAATTAATTTTATTCTGCCGATATTGACAAAATTGTTTTAAAATGTAAACTGTGAAACAGTAGTGAATATAAGTAACTAATCTTGATAATTATTTGCATTTTAAATGTTGTTAGTCAGATCTTTATTGGACTACCACGACGAGATAAAAGAAGTTAAATCTTAATTGCTTTTTATGTCCTTATTAGGTTAGACAACTAGAATCGGTAAAAAACAGAACCATTTGCAGACGAAAATGTAACTGGCTAACTCTTAACTAGGATAACTAGTTGCGCCCTAGTTGACTAGGGTCAACTGACTGGTTGCGCCACTAGTCATGTCAGTTGACAACTTTCCTGGCAAACTCTTTGTGGCGTGCCTTCGGGTTTAGGTAATGTTTTGCATATGGGCTACCAAAATATGTTTTATAGGCCTACTGCAGGTCTTCTGTTCTATTTTTTTTTATTTGTATAAAATAAAATAAAAACAAAATCGCAGCACGCAGCTGTCTCGCTGAATCAGGGAATGAATGTCCATTATTTTTTCATCTCGTTAGTAAGAAATTATGATTTCACCATCGTAATCAGCAATAAATCCTGCTTAAAAGAACATTTTAAACTCAGAATTTACATTAAAAATAGATAAATGTAAATGACTTTGTGTGCTTTTACATAACTTTATTGGAAATATTAAAAAAAATCTTCTTAATTTCAGTGGATGTTGGAAGTTTTAAATGCTAATTTATGTTGATTTCAATGCTGATTATGATAAAAAAATGTGTAAACAGAAAATAGTTACGCATTTTTAAGATTTCAAAAAGCCTCCATTTTGAAACTGTTAGTCGGATTTTGTTGTGTAACGAACTTGTCCCAAGCTATTATCGGAATCAATTTATGTATGTTTGAATCAAATCTGTCCGAAATTGCGAACACTAGAGTGCAAACACACACACACACACACACACACACACACACACACGGTAGCTTGGATGACTTGACTGGGCGGAACGCTGCCGTGTTCCTAGACGAGTGAATAAACTCAATAATCGGAACGTTCTGAGTACTTTGATATTCGGAATCGCGAGTATTTTGTTCCGAATGCACACGTCACCAAATCCATCTGTTGGTCTTGCGTGTTTTTTGTGATCGTTGGTAGAGAGCGACAATCGCTGCGTCATTGATTGCATCAGCTGGTTGTACAGTTACAGTATTAGTATTGTGTAAACGAAAGCTTTGCAATTTACGAAAGCTTTCTAGTACGAAAGTTTCTGTGTTCTTTTTTGTGCTCATTTTATTCAATTTTTATTTTTATTATTCTGCAATACGTTTATCACAAAATTGAAAATAAAATCAATCAAATCAAAATTAGAGTAAAATGTTTCTTTTTCGCATCCTTAGCGCTTAAACAGTAAGAAACTTTCGCAACTAACAGACTTATGGGTGAAAACAAAAAAAGCACAATAGGCGTACTTTTTGCAAAGTTGAAGTCGATTTTTCGAAAAAATGCGTAAAATTGGCTTCAGTAGGCTACTATCAAATTTCAATTGAAAAATGAGCGTTTCCAGGGTTACGAAATGAACATCGATCATGACATCTAGAGGACATTTCAAGAGGTCATTAAATAATGTTAAATGTACGAGTGTTAACGTACTAGCGTTAGTAATTTTGGCCCGAACTAATTCAAACTCGGCACTAAAGTCAAGTTCGTTACCCAGCTCGTTTATCCGTTTCAAAATGGCGGCTATTATATCCATAAATCAACACAATCGTACACGTTTTTGAAAGTCTGATTTCTTAATCTTAAGCAGCGCTGAAATTGAAATGTGTATACATTAGTATTTCAAATTATTAAAATTTGATTGAAAATACAAAATTGAATTTGACGGGAGTAATGATTCATTTTGTAATTCCTAATGAAATTTGAAAACTGAACATGGTAATTTATCCAGATTTCAACGTTTATTAGGTCAATAAAATCAGATCTAGAGTACTATAAAAGTGATCTTTAGGTCAGGAACAATGTTTATTTCAAGGTCAGGGCGTTGCCCGCTCCAGTAGCCCATTTTCCAATGAAAATTCGCTAAATGTGTAACAAGCATCCTGAAAAGCCTTCAGATACTGAGAGTATGTTTTCAAATTTAATTTCAGACATTCCCCTTCCCCGGACACCCACATTGTAGCACCCTTATCTTATCGTACCGTGTGTATAAGAGAAGGAAGGAGTGAAATGTGAAAGTTGATCCAACAAGTTTGTATTGTTACGTCAGCAATTATGGTTCACATTTCACTTTGTTGTAATTATTGTTTCTCTTTCCTCATCCATGACAGACGTGTTCAAGGACAATGCGATCCATTACTAATGCCTGGATAATGCGGTTATTTCCGTGATACTTCCTAGTTTGTATTTCATTTCATTAACATCTGTTTGTCTACGCGGAAGAAATAAGTAAATAGTATGAATCACATATTTATGTAATGTTGTGAGCTGTGAGTCTGTGCTAAGCTAAGATATTTCTAGCGAATTTCCATTAGAAAAACAGCTGTTAGTGCGGCCATCATGGTGAAACCCAGACCCGGGGCCTTTCGCAATTGTGGTCCGGTTTGATTCAAACTTGGTACAGAAATTAAGTATGGTAATAGGTTGAACAAGTTAGTTAACTAGCAAAAGTTGTTCAACAGTTTCAAAACGGCAGCCATTTTAAATCTTTGAACATCTGATTTCACCGTAATCGGCGTTAAAAGTGCATAAATCTGCATTTTGAATTTTCAAAATCCTTTGAAATTAAGAAATGTTTTGACGGCGGTCATGGTTCATTTTCGTATTTTTAATGTAATCTGAAAGTTTAAACCCTAATATACGCGGATTTTAATGTTGATTATGTTCATGAAATCAGAATTTCAAAAATGATAAGATAAAGAACCATGTAAATTTAGGTTAGCTTTTGAGCCTGCAATTACGTTATTTGTTAATGTATGCATCATAATGATATTAATTATACATCTTAATCGAATGTAAGATAAATTTACATCATTGCAGCAATTTATACAATCAAGAATAAGCAGGTAGTAGAAAACCAAGTTCAGAGCGCTCTGAAGTCGGAATTTGGTACCACGTGCATTTTACCTTTAATTTTGGCATCTGATTTTTTAACACTGGATGGGAGCTATGTGTATTAAAGACTCAAAGGTATTAGCTTTATTATTTTACGTTAATTTTGTGGTTATGTTTATTAGCTTATTGCCAATATAGCATAAAGCAGCGCAAATTTGCATCCGCACGAGTTGAGAGAGCGCGCGTATCGAGGCAAACAGATATATAAACATTATAGAATAAATTATAAGTAAACATTATAGATAAATTAATTGTTCATATTGGTACTACCTGATTATATGCCCTTGACGTTAGATCAATCAAAATCCGCGTGTAATCTAATTCGTGCTTGTGCATGTATTTCCTTAAAAGGTAATCATCTTTTTCTCCAGCGTTGGTCACCTGGGCAACAACTTTGATATTTATGACATCCATCACCTGCAAGGTAACCAACAAACAGGTTACCAGCATTAAAAAGAGAATTACACGCGATCACTGATCGCAAAAACGTAAACAATAATAGTAGAGAAAAGTTAGTATTGTAAAGCATATCAGGTTAGGTTAAGCAGTTAACGTTCTAGAAATTTAGTGGGGTTTTGCGGTAAGTCTTGCAATGACAGACACGAACCGTAACTGAAAGTATTTCCGGATCAACGAACACATAAATAATAACAAAACAGAAAAACATAGTGAATGTTGGGGAAAGAACATTTATTGAGGAGCGTTTAATTAACTTTAGTGTAAAATAATGTCAGCTAATAATCATAATGGTAATAATAAAATAACGGTAACGTAATGCAGCGAGGAGCCCTTACTCAACTCCTTCGGACTATGGAAGTTCTAGAGATTTGGAATTTATTCGAGCGATCTCTTTCTTAACTGAAACGCTATTCAAGAGATCCATTTTATACTATTATAAATCAGTGCTTAAGGAGTGTATCACCAATACAAATCCATAAGATTTATGTAGAGGTCCCTTCAGACTTCCTTAAGTTACGGAACGTCTATGAATACCAGCGTAAGTTTGACACCTTGTTAGTAAAGTCCAAGCATCAAATATTTCTATCAAACAGCTGATTTTAGACAAGAGTATTAGGTATTAGCTTTCGTTATTCGTAATGTTAATTTTGTGATTATGTTTATTAGTTGACATTTCTTCAGACCAAGTATGAACTCCATGGTGGAATAAATTCGAGTCCGTTTAGGATTTTTCGTCTTCTTCCATGTACGTTTTAGATTACCATAATTGCATAACCTAACCTGACAGTCTTTAGTCTACCTTATAACGTAATTGGTTACGCTGTTGTTTACTCTTTGCATTTATTTGCATCGTCGACTGTTATATTGTAGCCTATTTGAACCCTTTAAACCATCGGTACAATTTAATCGACCACAGAAACTGACCATCAGTGGTGTTTATGCAAAAATCGATGTTAATGGATACATTTGTTTTCAGTTTCCTAAATTCAAAAAGTGAGTTTTATGTGATGTGTGCGCTGATTTGCCGTTTTTAGTCAAAAATTCAACGGATTCCCTGAAGACAGCGAATCTTTCTTCACGAAAAATATGCGTTCTCTTTTGGCACCTTTTAAGATAGGCCTAATATAAATGTAATAATTTCTCTACATTTTCTATGTTCTATAAGAACTGATAATATATTTTAATGTTTAATACAATTTTTCCTTACTGTACGGAATGTACAATATATAAATAACAAAAATTAAAAAAATAGTAGTCGTGAAAAAACTGATTTTGATTAATCTATTCATTTTTGAATTCACTTGAGTAAAAAATAATTGTTTTTTTCATTAATGTCTGTGTGTGCGTGCGTGCATGCGTGTGTGTGTGTGGCTGTGCACATTACCAGCCGATTAACTAATTGGTCGATTTGTATTTGGAGTTTTATAATGTAACACTTAGCAGCAGAATTAGAAACCTTTTACTTGTCTCATATTTTAAAATATTTCTTCAGACCACCACATTATCAGATATGCAATTAACGTTGTATTTCTCCAAGTTCAACTATAAAGTTAGGTTAGAAAGTGAAGTTGGCATTTACCTTGCCAAGAAGTAAATGCAAACAACCGTGTAATGTATTCTGCATAGATTAATAAAAGTATTTATAAACATCTGATTAATTCACTGAACGGTTTGTAATTGGCACACGTTGTCATTGATTATGCAGGCTTTGGCCTACCTGTAAGCCAACAAACATTTTTTAAGTTCTGTAAATGTTGAGGGACTACTCGCATATCTTAGGTGTGATATCGCTATTTATCAACCTATTATCAACTTCGTACAGTTTACATAAATTGTCCGGTAACGAGAGAATGTATCTATAGATTCGCTTTACAATAATGACAAAACACAAATCGTGGAACATTTTGTTTTTGTGAGTGGGCCAACATAATAATAATAATAATTGTTAGGCTATGTGTGATAGTGTAGTAAGAAAAATTTAACAATGACCAAATGATGTGAAAAGCGCGTCGTTTAAACAAGGAGAAGTCACTATATAAATAATAGTAAGGCAATTATTTACATTTATTTTATTATTACTCCAGAAAGTGCAAAATACTACAAGAGGTATTTGCAATTTCAAAACCTATTAGAACATCATCAGCTTCAGTTTCCAACAACTGGAAGGAATTCAGCAAATTTCTTCTGACCACTTCATTCCGGATACAGGTAATGTCAGCCCAGTTTGGCAACAACCCCGCCTTGAACGGGTATTTCCTGTTCATATTCTATATAACAGGAAGTGCGTGTTATTTCCTCTGGATCTCGCGGTAAACCACTCAAACGGAATTCCTGTAGGCTAATTGAAACTTCAATCTGTGACTTTTTAGACTCTTAATTCAATCTATTAGGTTGAGTTCCATATATGATTTCATTGAAAATTTCAAATACTAATGTATGCAGTTTTAAAAGCAAATAAGTACAAAATAAAAAAGTATTTTTATGTGGTGTGATGTTACTAGGGCCTATATGAAAATTATATCGGCCAGACTATTGCTTGCGGCAGTTATTTCTTTAACCGTTCCTTGTTTAATGTGTAACAAGGAAGATTTATCGCCAATTAAAAATGTACGAGCAAAGTAAGGTTAGAAAATTATTGACGCACAAACTTTCTCCCGGGTTCCCATTTCCCTGAAAAATCCGTTTCCGAAGCTATTGTCAAAACCTTCTCCAAAAATGAGCGTAATTTCTCATAAAGCGTTACATCAGGTTTTGCTCTAATTTTAGTCGTTACGTGAACATTTATAATTAGAGACATTGTAGCAATTTTTAAATAAAAGAAATTTACGATTGTAGAGTTTAAAAAAATTCTGTTATTGGACCGTAAATAAAAATCATGTATCATTTTCCTTTTTATTTTAATTACGATAATTTGTTCGGAAACACGATTAATCAACAGCTAGTTTTTAACATAACCTAAAAGTTATTGTAGCCTATCAGCTGATCGTTATACGAATTAATATAAAACACGATAAATTAACTTAGATAATTTTTAACAACATAACCTAAAACGTTTAGCCTATCAGCTGTTCAATGAAATCAGTTGATCGTTACGACTTAATATAAAACAACTGATCATTTACTGTAATTAGTCTACCAATATGAATTTGTGCACTCGGATCACGCTACGCGCAAAGTCCATCACAACCAGCCCTAAAACATGATATATGGTAAAAAAAACTCATAATGCAACCCCTGAAGTCAGGGTTTATTCGGTTTACTCTCTATAAGATTTGTTACGTTTATTTCATTTTCTTATACTGACTTAAGTTGTGAGTCTTCATAATAATTGAAATGTGAGCAAAATGTGATTATTTTGCCGAGTTTGAGAAAGGCTGATTTTTCAAGGTTTTTTGTATAGCTTCCGAATCGGATATTTTTGAAGAATCCATACGCTTTACCCAGTACATGCCAGTACAGGGATCTCACTTATCAGTAAGTTGTCTATGCACTTTGGACCTTATATTGTATAAGTTAATATTTAGTTTATTTAAATGGTTCAGCCAGTTTTGATTAAAAACCGACGCCAGCGAGATATAAACTCTGTGGCATCTTATCGGTGAGTCAGTAAGTCACACTGACAAAGTAAAAAGTAAATTTGATCTTGTTTAGGTTAGCCTATCGTTTACACTTTAACCTCAGCTGTTTGACGCCTTGGTACAATCAGTCAGATATTACTATGACGCCTTGGTACAAAAAAAAGAAAGAATAATACCTTCTAATTTTGAAGAATATTATTATTATGAGCCTAATTAAAATGAGCACTTCGCGATCTCATCGTCGTCACTCTAATCATTTTGAAAAAAAAACGATTTCGAAACTGATCCAAAACTCGTAAAAAATGAATTTATCGTGAGTAATTTAAATCATTTCAAAAATGGCATACATGTGCTCAATAATTATAACACATTGATTTAGCTAAACTTTATACTCGACCAATTATAATTTTTTGGACTTTTTTTACCTGCTACTTTAAACTTTTTGAACGATTAGGCTCATAGGACCAAATATAGTGTGAACTGGAAAATGGGCTGACGATATATATAAAATTATTGGAATAATTATAACATTATTTAACCAATTAGACAAA
The DNA here is from genome assembly GCA_022606455.1 of Callitettix versicolor. Lineage (NCBI taxonomy): Eukaryota > Metazoa > Arthropoda > Insecta > Hemiptera > Cercopidae > Callitettix > Callitettix versicolor. The sequence goes on from CM040186.1 coordinate 83,945,475, forward strand.
CTCAAAGAAATTTTTAATTTCAAACAAATTTGTCTTGTATTTATAAATGACCACAATGCTACTATCACCAACGAATAGTGTAGAAGCAGTATCAAGTGCCTTGTGTTTCACGAAGAAATACGAATAATTTTACGAGTGCTCTACGGCACGCAACTGTCTCGCTGACGTACTGAAATCTTCATGAGCTAGCATTTCAAATTTTTAAATTACACTGAAAATGCGAAAACGAATCCTGACCGTCGTTAGGCCTAAATTAAATTCCTAATTTTAACAAATTTTGTGAATTCTAAGTGCTAATGAATGCAATTTTTACGCTAATTACGATGGTGATATTAGCGTATTATCCACCATTTTAACGTGAAAAAATGGTGTAGCTAGTCTGCACCCCCTGCGGGACATATATATATTTCAAGAGGCGATTATTTCAAGTTAGCGAGTCTGAAATGATCACTTTTCCAATGAAATTCGATATTGATTCCTCAATATTTCAGTTAATTTTAAAAATAATTTTTCACCCAGATCAGCTGATAATGTATTATGAACAATTGAGAAGTATTCGCAGTAATCTATTGTTTCATTTAGTTTACTCTGCAAATAAAAGGTTCTTTAGGTCACTTAAATCTGTGGTAGGTTTGAAATGTGAAGTAACAGGTAAGCACTTTACACGCGACCTTAACATCTGCTGACAGCAAAGGTCACTGGACGCGGGTTTCAGCCCGGGAAGGGACAATTTATATTACTTTCTGTATCACTGTTACTGAATGTATTATATGGTTTATATTTTTTCCTGTCTTTAGTTAATAAGTAAAAAAAACTTAAAATAATTAAGTCTATTAATTGAAAAACAGTATAAGGTTTTTTTAAAAAATATGAAATGACAGTAATTGTAAAACTGTTGGGACAGATTTGCTGTTCAAATAGTTCATTTACCAATGGAAAGAGAACAATTTTTCTAACATTTGGCTAAAATCGGCTAGCTAAAAGTAACAGTTACTGTTTATTTCCCGTTTATCCAATTTTTTTTGTTCAACAGTTTCTGCACTTGTATTTTGTAAACTGGTTTAAATAATGTTTATAATTAATCGTGAGCAAACAGCTTTTACAGAATCGAATTTCTAAAGGAAATCTTTGAGGAGAATACAGTGTAAATATTATTAGGCCTATTGCCCGTTCCATACGAGTTGAGAATGTGTCAAAACAGATCGATCATTGTTCGGCATTTAAATTTAGCGTCAATCATACATAAATAATCTTTGAACATCTACGCTAGATTTAAAGGTAATAGAGTAGGACATTGTAATATTATACGTATTAAATTTTTTTTTTGACTGATGACTAAATAAATACAGTTGGTTCCACTTTTTCAAAAACCAATGAATGACTTCTTATACGAATAATTCAGTCCTTTATAGATAGGCTCGAGTAGTATGTAAGCTAGAACCACATGTGCACCCGTACTCCAGTTTGTGCTGAAGGCACTTGCATGTAAATGAATTGTTAGAACCATTTTTCAAAATTTTTATTTTTGATGTTTTCCTTATGTTATATAGACTATCCTTAACTAAGAGAGGGTTCAGAAACACGTAGTTTTAAAAATTAAATCAGATTGGAGGAATAGTTTTTGCTCTAAGACTTATAAAACATACTTTGGCTCTAGTGGGTTCAAAAATTTCCCATTTCCCTGATCTAATTAGTTTGATCAGTTAGTATCAAAGTAGTCATAATTATTTCTAACAACTTCAGTGTTAAACACTAGAAGACTAAGGTCGGTACGGTGAAGGCAAATATAATCCTGGAAGTCTTTATACAGTATTCAGACATGGAATTTCCCCGCATGGGGGTGCAGACTAGCTGCACCTATTGAAAGGTTTTAGACGTCCCTCGCGGTACCCGAGCCTAACACACACTTACACTTACGACTTTAACACTTTACACTCACACTTACATTTAGGGAGGCGATAATAGCCTCAATGTGCTTTTCGCCTTAAAATAAAAAAAGAGATAGAATTTAGTATTTACAGTGAATTGGTATTTATTAGCTGTGTACAGTTTTAAATACAAAATTAAAGTTAAACAATTTTTATTAGGAAATTAACTCTTAGAGCGGCCATTCGGTAAGACCCAGATCCAGACCCTGAACCTTGAAAACACTGATCCTGGACCTCTAGATTACTTTCTGAGAGGTCGTTGATAAATTTATACAACAATAAATATAAATATAGCCTACATTTATGTTAGCACTGTCACGTTTGTAATTTTGGTCGATTTTGGTAGTAGCTTGGATAAGTTCGTTACCTAAGGAACTCCGTTCAACATTTCAGCATTAAAACTGTATAAATTAGCATTTTGAATTTGACGGCTGTCAGAGTTAATTTTTATATTTTAAGTGCAATTAAAAAGTTCAGAATAGAAAAGTATGTAGATTTTAAAGCAAATAAAATCATAATTAAAAAAAATAAGACCAAAAAATTAAAATTACATTTGAAATTTCGCTTCCATCACGTCAGCGAGATAGCTGCATGCCTCGATTATGTAGATTTGTGGTAAAAAAGGCTATTTCAAAATGCAATAAACAAGCTTTGCAAAATTCGTTTCAGAAACATCACATTAGTTAGTATGTCAGTGTTACATATTTTGTAAAGGTTAAATTATGATACTTAGGACTATTAACAAGACAAGTAGGCTATGCAGAAGTACCAACATACATATCGTACATAGATAATATCCTTACGCAGAAAATCAAGTGCCAAGAAAAGTGTGTAGAAATACCAACATTAATAAGACATGAAATATGTCGTGCAAAAAAGCAGATGTTAAGAATATCGTGCAGGCTTACCAGAATTAATATATGAAATATCACACACAGAAAATCAAATATCAAGAAAGTGTGCAGAGATACCACCATTCTCACTTAAAATATCTTATGCAAAAAGCAAATGCTAAGGTATTCTGCAAAAATACCAATATTAATTTTTATAAATTAAATGCCAATTTTGCAAAAATACCAACATTAATATATGAAATATTTTTTGCAATGCCAAGTGTATAGAAATATCAATATTAATTCGTACATTATCTTATGTATCATATATATCTTATGCAGGAGGCTAAATACTGTACCAGTGTACAGAAATACCAACATTAATACATGAAATATCTTACGGAAATTTAATGCCAAGTAATGTGTGCAGGAATACCAACATTAATGCATAAAATATGTTATACAGAAAATCAAATGTAAGTAAAGTGTGCACAAAATATCGTCATGAATTCATAAAATATCATATGATTGATAAAATATCATATGTTTTTGCATAATATGTAGTTTCATTGCTAAAGTGATAGAAGTGAATTTTCTGAATTTCGACAATATTTTTTTAATTTTACACATTTTAAAAAATAAGGTTTCACCACTATAATCAACAATATGATTTGTATGTTCTGTATTAATGTTTTTAGTGTTGTGCGATGTATTCTGGGTAATCTGTTGTGATGTTCTGTTACGATATTTTGTTGTAAGCGTTTATGCACTATAATATAATACTAATGATGTATTTTTGTGTGTTTTAGGTGAGTTATTGCAGATGAAGACTTAACCATAACTACAAGTTAGTACAAGAGCCTACACCATAACTTAGCATATAAAATGTAGTTTTTGTTGCCTGTATAACTTACAGTACAATGTTCAGACAATCATAATCACACGAGTAGACTGTAATGTGAAAAAAAAAAAAAAATCAAAAATCGTATGTTGAAAATCCATAAACATATTTACAGAGACTGTACTAAGGGTCGCGAGAAAGGCAACCCTTAGCTGCCTTTTTTGGAAGTGAAAAATTAAAAAAACACGTTAAAACTGTTTTAGCCTACTTTTTTTACTGCACAGAGTTTAAAACGTTTTGCGATGGTGAAAAACATTTTTTTTTCAGAAATATTTGTTTTCAAACCATTTTTTGGTAAAAACCCCTTATAAATAGTAAAAATAGGCATTGTTGATTTTTCTTTCCTTTTATACTAAGTTCTTTTTGTTGTGATTCTTCATTTATGAACAAAATTTGAGCAAAATCTGATGAACCAACTTTGATAAATTTGTCAAATATTTTTTTGGTAGGTAGCTTCTTAAGAGCATTTTTAGAGAAATAATTTAATGCGGAAAATTACTTCATAAAATTTTAAAAACTAATTGACCGATTTTTATAAATTTTGGCGTTTTTATAGAGTAGTCGGTTTAACTAATAATATCTCGGAACTATTTTTTTTTAGTTTTAAAAGAAAACAAAGTTCCTTTTTTGACAAAAAATTTTCAACTCGGATTTTCTCAAAATCGGCACAAACGATGTTGATCAAATTTTACTTAAATGCTGACAATATGAAAAAAAACTGAGTCATTAGGATTAAAAAAAAATTGATAATGAGCTATCGAAATAAAAAAAACTGAAAATTCGTTATAGTTTCGTAAAAGTGGTTAATCAGGTTTTGCTGAAATTTGTGGTCAGGTATAAAGATTTACAATTTGAGCTTGTGTAACGAATTTAGGATTAAAGTAAATTTCAGTTAAGAAACAGCCTCCGAAGGTCTAAATCGAAAGAAAAATAACAAATCCTGACTACTTTTTTGATGAAATTAATTCGATTTTTTCTTTGCCCGTAGCTTCTTACTTAGATTTTTTACGGAAATTTGATAGTTTTTGTAATGTTGTTATACAGTTTTTAATATTTATGCAATACCTATTTGTTTTTGGTTAAGATGTTAAATTGACATGTTTAATATGGCTTACAAATTCGAACATCTAGTACAATAATTATCAAAATTCTGATTATCGTTTACTTAAATTGGCAAATTTCTCAGTCTGTTGAAGCCATTATGAAAATTAAAATGTTTTTTTCTACGACACCAAATACGATATATAATTACATTTTCGTTAATTGTATGTCCTTTAATCATAATCTCAAACTTTTATTCCAACTAAAAACAAAGTGATTAAGATAACAGCGAACTCTAGTAGTAAATGAGAGAACTATGACAAATATCTTATTCCCTGTATATTGAGTAATTTTATTTCAGTTAATATTTTAGCAGATAAATATCTTGGAATCCCGGAAAAAACTTTAAACAAATAATGTTTATACAAACACAAGTTTAATAATTAAATACAGTATTATAATCTGTATTTAGTAATCATACGTACAAAAGCACTAACATTTTTGCAATTTACATTGACTACGAGATGAATACCGTTATTTTGAAACGATAATTCTGAATGTTTTTGAAGTGCCATTCTTCAATGAAATTTCACATTCTTTAAGGCAGAATTTCTGCTTTTAAATTGATGCTACATAATAATTTCATGGGCTTGTTTACTATTTTAATAACCCTAAATATACATATATAAAAAAGCGAAAATCAATACAAAGATGTAATGTCTTACCAGTTTGGTTAAATACTAGGGATAAAATGTGAATTCAGGTTTTTTTGTGTACTTTATTGATAGAAATTTTAAAAGTTTTGTTTGCATTTTAAGAAAAAAAAGCACCATGTATAATAGGAAACTTTGAAAGGTACTACAAAACTGAATTTTGTCTCGCATGTGCTCCTGTATTGTTTTTGCCAACAAACGTATTGAAATTCCGTAGTACTTTGACACTTTTTGCGTGATTAGACGACAATATACCGTACAGAAATAACGTTCGCTAGACCCACGTGACTAGGTAACGTTGCCAAGGTCAAGCTTTACGATTGGCTGATGAAACACACCCATTGTTGGCATCACGCCATTGGTCCAACACAGACGAGCCTCTGCGCGTTCTCAGGTTTATTTTAAATTTAAAAATCAGAAAATCCGATTTGCGTCAACCCGCCGAAACAAAACTATTTCTGGCGTCTGTTTTTTCTAACTAGCGTAACTAGCGACGTTGGTTTAACAACTGTAGGTCAAGTAAACAAGAATAATTGAGGCACGCAAATGTCTCGTCGACGTGATGGAATCGAATTAGCAAAAGTAATTTTTATCTCAAATTTTTAAAAAAGATTCTGATTTGTCTGTCATAATGCTGATTGCTCTGAATGTACTGCATTAGCATTTTAAACTTTTAAATTATATTGAAAATACGAAAGTGAACCCTGACTACCGTCAAATTCAATTTCTTAATTTCAACAGATTTAACAAATTAAAGTGCTAATTCGTGCAGTTTGTACCGGTAGTAGCCTATATGGTGAAATCAGATTTGAAAACAAAATCAAGAAAATTGAATTTTTACAAATTGAAATGGCCGCAATTTTGCAAATGTTAAGTGGATTTTGTAATATAACGAACTTGTCCAAGCTATTACCATAATCGGTTATTGTGCTAAGTTTGTATCAAATCGAACCACAATTGCACAAACACATGGACATACTATATTTTAAGGTTCTAGATCTGCGTCTTACCATGATGGCCGTCCCAATAGCTCATTTTCCAATGGAAATTTGTATGTAAATTTTGAAGAAATTTTTAGTAAAATTATTTAAAATGAGTTAAAGTAGACTATGTGCCGTTATTATACCAGAATTAACCGGAGATGTAAAAACCTGCTCTGACGACAGTCAGGTTCTATTTTCGTTTTACTGCAGGATTAAAATTTGATTTTCCTTCAAATTTGGTACACTAATATGAGTTATTACCGCATTTGGGCAAGACCTCAGAGCTGATTCCGAAAAATTAGACTGATTTTATGAATTTTTCCGATTGTTCCAAAATCGGTTTTTTAAGCCAATTTTGTTTTTAGAGCGTAATCTGTTTTCAGAGCGCCATTTTTTCACTCCAACTATGTTTTTAATGTATGACTTTTTTTAAAAAAAAACGCCAACTATAAATTTTTATAGAGCAAATTATGTTGTTAGACCATTACGCTATATTTTTAAAGTTCCAGCTTTTATGTTTTTATATCGCCAATTATTTCTTTCATGTGGAAATACGGTGTTTTAAAAACATGGTTTTTTGAAACATTACTCTATGTTAAAAAAAGCCATTTTTCAAGTTATTAAAGAGGCGAAATAATGTTTTCAATACATGAACTTTATATTTTAAAACGCCAACCAAACTCGCGTGAACTCTTGTTTTTTAGAATGTCATTTGTATGTTTTTAAACTCCAATTGTAACTTTTTAAATCACCAATTATGTTTTTAATATGGGAAGTTATTGCATTAAAAACATTAAGTTGAAATTTTAAAAAGTAGAATGGAGTTCTAAAAACATAAAGGTGACACTTTAAAACATATTTATAGTCTTTAAAATACCATCTCATGTTTTTAGAGCACCACTCTACGTTTTTAAGGCTTCAGTTATATTTTTAATTTTTATGTTTTTTATGAACTTTTATGTTTTTATAGTACCAGATCTGTGTTTTTAAAGAACCATCTATGTTACTACGTGAACACTATGTTTTAGTGTTAATTGTATATTTTGAGAACGTCACATTACGAGCTCCAAATCCGGTATCTAAAGTGATAATTACGTTTTTAATTCAGGAACTCTATGTTTTTACTCTGCGAAAACAAATCAATGTTTTCAGAACAGCACTATATTTTTAATCCGTGAAATTTTGTCTTAAAGTTCCAGCTAAATTTAATTTAAAATTACAGATCTATGTTTTAACCCTTTAACTTTATTTGTTTTGCGTCTTACATAAACTATTGTAAAAATAACAATAGACTAATCTTAGAAACTGACGAATACACCTAATAATCGAATTACAGATGAAACGAATCAAGTTTATTATTTAAAAATATTTTATTACTGTTGAAATAATCACAGTACAAAAGTATCTGATCTTTGATTGTCCACAATATCATAATTAATTACGTAATTGGACTTCGGCCATTGTTTTATTGCTTAGGCCTGTAGAAAGCACGATTAGAGTTTTAAAGAAAGTCCTGGTATACGTGTAGACTTTGAAGGACTATTGTTACGTATAAACACTGAAAATAAACGTATTAGAAGTACAGCCACCATTATAAAAAAATGTGCACGATATTAGCGGCTAAAGTGCAAGTAATTGGACTGTCTGCGACCACGAACGTTGCAAGCTGCAAGGACAGGAAGTGGAAACGTTTGAGGAAATAGTACAATTATCTGTTTAACTGTAGTTGAACAATTTGCCGCAAGATGTTACCAGCAGCGAGCGCCCACATATTTCTCATAAGGGTTATCATTTCAGTGCGTTTATGTTCAACGGTATAGGCTATTTAGTAGACAGTATACATGAAAGCACTGCTGCTAGGTTTTTTTGATATTAATAAGAGTACGAAGATATTATTACTAAGGTTATGATTAACTAAATGGCGCATAAATGTTTGACAAACGTGCTCACGTTCAATTATTCCCTGAACAAATCCGATTCGATATCTACCGGGAAAAAAAAGAAAAACGGGAATCGATTTAACTTCTTAAAACCCACTTAGGCCTATCCGAATTTGCTTGTAAATAGAATAAATCTGATCTGCATTTACGGAGAATAATTTAAAAAAAAAAAATACGATTTGAGGGGGAAAAACGAACTTCCCGCCCATCGGACAGGTATTTTTATTGGTGCACTACTGAGATGTAGCCTACATATGAACAAACCTAGAGCGAAATCAAATGGATCGATTTTCATAAACTGTACAGATTTTTTTAGTATTTTTTCGACAGCTATTGTACCGGTATGAAAGTAAGCTGTAAATACGTTTTCTTTATGAGTAGGTCTGCCTTTTGGGTATATATACTATTGCAGAATTATTTTTTTAAATCGTTAAAGACGATTCAAAATGCACAAATTTATATATGTACACATACAGACATATTAAGAACAATATAAGTTAAAACAACATTTATCAAGATTAATTTGTTCACGTAGAAAGTGTTGTTTTTCATAACAAATATCGTTCTGGATTCCTTGGGTTCGTTCAACTGCATAACGGTACCATACCGATTTAGTTTTGGTCCAAGAACGACTTTAACTTCAGTAAAAGGATACAAGTTTGTAACTTTCTCCGGTAGAAATGTCAGATTTTTAAAATTTATTATAATTTAACGCCAACTTTAATAGAAAGCTACGTTTTACTTCTAGTTTCCGTTACTGTAGATGTAGATATTTTATTATCAGCTGATCTCGTAAACGTTGTTTTACACCTTTTTATAACCTGTTCTCTTCTAGATCCAGTTTACAAGAGTGTCGTAAACCTAGGAAATACGAAGCTCATAGCTGTCTGTCTGACGTGATGGAAGCGAATTTTCAACAATAATTTTGTTAATTTTGCACGTTTTTAAAAATCTGATTTCACCGTCGTAATCGGCGTTAAAATCTGCGTACCTTAGCAGTTTAACGTTAATTGTGATGTTAATCATATTTTCAAATAGGTGTAAAATAAAAAGACATTCTTTAAGTCTTGAAAAGTCTGCCATTTTGAAACTACAAGGTATTCAGAATTTTTGTGCCAAGTTTGAATCAAATCGAACCAACATTACGAATGTAGAGAGCTAACACTCATGCGCACAAAAATATAGCATACATATTTTTTGAAATGAACGTTGTATAATACTTCAAAACGTAATGTAGAAGAATGTAAACAAGGAATAGGAATAGAGAGGAAATACCTTATATTTTCACAATACTTTTGTGCTAAAATTGTACGGGAAATTTTCAGTTGTCAGATGTGTAATTGGTAAAACTGTTTAGCTTTTAGTGTTCGTATTGTTTCTACGTCGTATTTTATGGAAGCCTTCCCCTGTCACTTTCTATGTAACGATCGATGTTAAGATGTCTGCAGGGATGCCAACCTCGAATAATCACAAATACATTATGCGATTTTTTCCGAAAATGTTTAAATATTGATAATAATTAATTACAATGTTTTACAAATGGAGATAATATATGACTAGATACCGCATTCGACTACAAAAATGCAAAATTAATAACTTAATATTACTTTGTCACTTGGATATACTTGAAGTATAAAGAAGTATTGTGATCTAGATATTTTGATGGGCATTTATAATTGATCAAGTTTGGATCAACCTCGGGACTTTTTCAAATTATTAAAAAAATAATTAAAAATTAACAAAATCTTTTAATGATTTCGATCAAACCTGGCCTATTTACAGGGCATAAAATAACGTTTGCACCCAGCACATATCCAAAAATCCGATTCGGGTCTATAAGCATAACTAAAAAAATCAGACGCTTAAATATCGGTCATTTGTGTAGATGCACAACTGAAGGAAATTTAATGGAAAAATTCAAAATTAACGCTGACCTATATCGCGTTGCTTTTTTACGATTTACTTCTGAACCGTAAATTACTTTCAGTTTAAATTTGGTTCAATGCATTCTGTTATTATTCTCCAAATATGATCAAAATTTGAGCAAAATCTGCTGGACCTAACTCTTTTTTTGTCAGTAGTATCTAAACCAGATTTTTAAGGTAATTAATTGAGTATAAGAGCCTTGGTCAGTGGCAGGAGATATAATTCTTCCCAGATAGCGATCTTGTTTGCTGTTATTAAACATTTACAATATGTGGTTATACAAGTGGCTTTATTGCGTCTTGTCTAGGTGAGGAATGAAATATAAGAGCGTATTTCAATTCCTACTATTAGTTCACATTCTTCCTTGTTCAAATTTGCAATCATTGATAAAATACTTTTTATTCATCCACTCAAGTTCATATATATTTTTTTAAAATTGTAGTGGATGACAGTTGATGTTAATAAACGTACAGTTTTTTCAAATATTAATTAATTAATTAATTAATTTTAGTTTTATATGGGAGACAAAAATTTCTCTTATATAAGATATTTAATATATATATATATATATATATATATAGTTTTCTACCTCCCATGATTGTGGTCCTAGCGAGTATCATTTTACCTGTCATTGTGGTCCACGAGGACTACAAATCTGGACCACATTAGGGGTATCAAAACACTGTCATTTGTGGTCCCATGACGTTGCAGGAGTTTTCGCGGTATTTAGCTCCTTATTTCCGGCGTTGCCAGTTTGCCTGTGTTATCTTTCATTAGATCACTACTTCTCTGTATAGTAGCCTATGAAGACAAGCAGTGCTGATCAGACTGTGTTTTTGAAGTTACCATGTACAAAAGAGTGAATTCAATTTTCCAGTTGATACCAGGTAAGTTTGAAATTTAACTATTCTTATGTTTTAATCAAATACGAAATAATTTTGATTCGCTTAAATATTTACTATTAACTATGATATTATTGTCATGCACGTAGTTACTAATTATTTATCCTTAATGTAATTCACATTTTTAATGGTTATCTGGGTTTTTCACTCACATTATTGACAGTTTTAAAATATTTTAGGTATATTATGTGGTGTACTTGTAATAACATGGACAAAATTAAAACTAATGTACACACGTACAGTAATCGGTCATTTCCGCTAGAACCACGTTTATATTTAGAGTAAGCCTAAATAATATATACAATATTTTTTTTATATTTTTGGATCCTCCAAATCCAAATAGTCTATTTTTGAATAAAAATTCCTATTTTTTGACCTCAAGGTCCTCCTTTTTTAAGATTGTTCATAAAAAGCACAAAAATGTAGGCCTATATTTTTTCTTTCAAACAATCAAGTTTATTTTATTGTATACTTGGTTGCCAAAATATATTTTTATAAATAAATTATAAAAATAAATTTTATAGTAATGAATTAATTTAATTCAATTTCAAATTTAAATTGAATGCAATTTAATTTAATTTTATTGTAGTGAATTAGTGTGGTTTAAAATGAATACCATCATGTTTTAGCATTTTAGCGCATTTGAAACCACAGGTGTTTGCTTAGTCTCCAAGTATTTCGAATAAGTTACAAGTATATGTCACGTAGGCCTAAAGGTAAAATTACAAAGTTCAGTTCGTAACAAGACAATTAAAATTATTAAGCTAGCCTTGATAAAAAGTAAAAAAATTGCTAACTTAATCTACAAATTTCCTAACACCTGGTAGAACTGAATGTAGGTCATACAATTCGGTAAAACATGGTTCTACAAGTGTTTGAAAATACTTTTAAAAGATCAAACTGGCTCAAAACGATTGCAGGGATGGTAATTAATTAAACTTGTTTTAATTAATGTTTTATTTAATCGTTTAGAGGTATTTGTGTATTATAGTAAACCAAACACTCCTTCAGTATTTTACAAGTCAATGGTTTCTACAGTTTCATTCTTAGTAGTAATACAGTGATCAACTTAGCTAACAATAAAACTCACTTCCTTATTTTTTCATAAAACTTATTACCGAAGACTTGTAATATTAGAAATGACAGTTGATTGAAAAAGTCGTACGTCGTCGTTTGTAGACACATCACGCCGAGTCATACTAAATAAATACGATGTACGCCAACATTTTTCGTTATACGCAGCTTATAAAATATCTTGTAAAGAATTTGTAGCATACATTTCTATACACTTTTTACAGTTTTAAAAATGTCGCTACATAAGTTATTTAAAAGTTATTAACAAATTATTATTTAAATTGTTACACAAAAATGTGCAGTTTGAAGCTAATTGAAAATTCAGTTTTACCCAATTGTATAGCCCGCATTCAGTACAAATACAATTATTTATTACATTTATTTTTATTTCATTAATTCAAACAAGTTTTTAACTAGCCCAGTTCATTCAAAATTGGTATAGAATCTGAATGTTCTAAACATTCAATAGATTAAATGAAAGTATAGCCTAAACAATACCCAAAATAATAAAAGTAAAATTGATATGGCCTGATATTCATATATCTGTAAAAAATCTTTTCTAAGTAGTTTTAAATTTTATCATTTCTGTTAAATTTATACCTTTATTTTTTAATCATTTCACGAGAGAAATTACATTCCCTGATCTAGTTTTTTTTTAGAAAACTTCGCCTAGGCTACTACTGCCTAAAACGTAACTTTAAACGGATAGCAACGTAGGATTTTACAGATATGAATATGTTTTAAGGTTAACTATTAAGAAAAAATCAGAGTTTTTTTATAAGTTTTGTAGCAATATTTTGTTTGACTATTAAAAAGTAAGAAAAGTCTGATTTTTTTTGTATGCCAGCAATTAACTCGTTAAGACCATTGTTACCGAATCACATTGTTTCATTCTTTGTGTATATAGGAGTTTTATTTCTTGTTTTAAAAATATAATATTGGTTGTAACATATAAAATTATTATTTTTTAAAAAAACCAAGACGCACATATTGCATTTATTGGCCTCGCTTTAATTTCGCGATGCTTGTGTGTTTGCGAGTGGTTACACATTAGGCCTACTATGACATAAATATACCTAAGGACAAAAATTATAATTTTAAGAAAATGATTGGTCATAATAACAATAATGATATTATCCATTTGTTATAATTAGAATCTATTACTAATGAGTGATTAGTCAATGTAGGCCGTTACACGGATATCACTGACATGTTTCGGCACACGTATCGTATGTGTTTGTGTACGTATGAATGCCAGTATGTGATTGATGCAGCACCTTTCCTACTTCCTGCGATTCTGCGAAGCCGCACAACGCGATAGTAGCTGGCATCAGCATTTCTTAAAGTGTAATGGCTTTAGGTTGCGTTTGTGCCGATAAGGACATTCGAAATGCTCTAAATAAGCACAGCTCGGACTCTTGATATCAATAAATACTCTTGTTAAGCAACAAGTTTTAGGAGAGATAATATTTTTGGCATCTTATAAAAACATATCAGCATGAAGATTTTTTTTTCATTAAGATGGTAGACAGTAAGATTTATGAGACTAATGAGACAACTGTAATTTTCTTTCTTAAAGGTGCAGAACTTCTTGCAGATTGCCGTCGGAGAAATAAAAGTGGATTTTCTATTTCAACTATTTCTGTAGTGCAACAAACCCATTCTGGAGGCCCATCTAAATTACTAAGTGAAGTAAGTGAAATTTATTTGTTTGCTCATTTAAAAACTAATTTGAAAGGTTTAGCACTAATGTTACTGAACAGCAAAGAATGTTGTTTTAAAGTTGATGCCGAAATCTTTTACTATTCAATTCAAAAGTTCAATTATCCTACCCTCATACTCTATCCTAGTCTATCCTAGAAAACAATAAAATTGTTTCTTAATATTACTTAATAATAATGTTTTAAAAAATTATTTGAAATATATTATTTTTTTATTAATTTTAAAATATTTTTAATAAAGTATATTTAAGAATTTCGGTAATTTCCTAATGAAATTCTTTTTTTTTGTTTCAAACAGGTTCAATGTCAAACTCAAAGCCTGCAGTATTTCGCTAAATTATCAATCATAGCCTGCAATACTCCCGGATGATCCGCTATCACAATCATATCTCATCTGCATAAACATCTTATTTTAACACCTGCTACAAGAACACCACCTTCCAAAAGCTTCAAAAATGTATGCCATTCAAATATAAGGGAAAAAAATCAGAGGAGTTAATACACATCCCTGTTCTAAAACTGTTTGTCAGGTCCACACTCTGGTCTCGGTATCCATATATAGACTACAGTCTTCAAGACTTCTAGAAATTTGTTACAAACACCCGTAGAATAAAGTTTATAGTACACATATTGTCTGACTGAAGAGTTAAACGCCACCTTGAAGTCCACAAACAACAGTAAAGTTTTCACCTTTTTCTTTTACCTTCAACCTAATAATATTTGTAAGACTGAAAATGTTATCACAAGTACTATAACCCTTCCTAAAACCAGCCTGAAATTCGGTTAGTACTTCATTATTCAAAACCCATTCCTCCAGTCTCTAAGCAGCATCCTCGTGAACAATTTAGAAACGCAGTCAGCAAAGGATATTCCTCTGCAGTTACTTACACCATTTAAATTCCTTTTCTTAAAAAGTGGAAAATTATTGATTTTGAAAAGCTCCTTGGTACATTTCATGTATTGATGTACTGAACTATTATTTTATTTTATTGTCTCATTTTGTACGTCAATTTATAATATATTTTGTTTTATTTAATATTTGTTTCAAGTTATTTGTACTAATAAAATTGTTTAAGATTAAATTTGAATTTATTGAATTATTTTTCATTTGAAATATATCTTCTTAATCTCGGGTTACTGGTTCGTTGGCGTTTTTAAATTTAGGTTTACTATTGAGGTGGGTTCATATGGCCAACAGCAAAACTCGCATGTACGGTCATAGGATTTAAAAAAACTTTTAAGCCAGAGGTTAATAATAGTAATAAACTTTCTATTATTACTGACCAACAGCTGAATCAGCATGTACGATTGGAAAATTAATTTGAGTAAAAATCTATATTAAGTAATATATTCAGTAATCAATAGCTATTGATTATATCAGTGATTGACAATATATCAGTGATCAATAGCTAAATAAGCATGTACGATTGGAGAAATTAATTTGTGTCAGATTCGATTTTATTTACCAACAGCTAAAACAGCATATACGGTCGGAAGGTAACCAAGAGCTAAATCAGGATATATGGTTAAGCTATTATTAAATTTATTATTAATACTGACTAGCAGTGATAATTCAAGGCTATTGGTCAAAAGAGATAATTCAAGCATATATAATTCAAACAACTGTATATGTAACTTTTGCAAATAGTGTACCAACATTACCACTAGCACTAAGAATAAGTTTTAAATAATAATTTTTTTAAATGTTCATAGTACTAAATATTTAGGTGTTTTCTTTAATAGATATAAGAAATGGACGGATCATATAATTAATTTACTAAATAGAACTAAGTATTTGGCATATGTGTTTGTTAAATTAAAAAGATTATGTCAAGTAAAACTATATTAAAATATATTATGGGCTTTTCAACAGTATTGCCACATACGGTATAATAGGCTGGGAGCAGCATATTATAATGCTCCTTGCCATTATATAATTTACAAAAAGGATGTTAAAATAATAAGTAATGATGCTGAATTTCAAAACATATACTAAACGTAAATCAGAGTTATATTTTGACAGCGTTGTTAAGAAATTATTATAATTTAAGCAAGGAATTTATAAATAGTAACAGTATTACAAGGCATAAGTCTATACAAATACCTACTGTATATAAAGAACCTGGTAAAAAAGAATATAAACACAGCTATTATGTATTTTAATAGACTAACAAATGACCTAAAAGCTATTTCAATGTAAGTAAGGACACACTAAAAATAAATTGAAAAATGGCTGCTTCCAAATGCATCGTTACCATAGTCATTAATTGGAAAGAATTATATAGATATATTGAAATAAGTTATTGGTTGTGGTTTCTAAGGTAATGTATGTCTTGAATTTGGTTTGATTTAGTTTTTTGGTTTCAGTTTTAAGATAAACTATGTATGATTGTTTTATATTAAACTGTGCCGTGCCGTATACAGGTAATTTATTACCTTCTATGGGAAATTTGTACCAGTAAATAAATAAATAATAGGAAAAATATACGACCATAGACAAATTGTTATTAAGCCAACAGGGATAATTCAAGCATTCGCATATATATTTAATTTACCAAAGTTATTTTTTTCAGCTGTCACATTTCTATTAAAAAAATGAAGACACTCTTTTCAATTAAGATATACAATCTATTAACACACTTGTGATTATTAACTTTACTTTCCAGCACTGGTTTTATAGTTTAGGCTTGTAGATTGAATGTAATAATTAACATCATAATTTTTATATGATTTAATTCTTATATGTTTGTTATATGCTGTAAGGACGTTTCAAGAGCTTTTATAACTATCACATAGATACATTACTTTTCCTGTTTAAATCAATTTACTAAAAATATACCAGTTCATAGATAAACTACTTTACGCTAGATTTTCAATGTACTAGAACACAGCTGTTCAATACTTCTTTATAGGATAGATCCATTTTAGTTTAATTTCTGAATATATTTGTTGACGGAAGGAAATGAGGTCTATATTTTAACTCGATGATCTTGCTTTTGGTTTGTTTGTTTGTTACGTGATTACTCTTGAACACTTTGTCCGATTTTTACGAAATTTGGTAAAAACGTATATGACATGAAGAGCATTTGCTGATTAGTTTTTGGACTCCCTTGGTACACCAGGGGTCCCATGGGGGTCATTTTTGCAATTTTCGTAAATTATTTTTATCTTCTTAACAAATAGTCGTTGAGCTTTGAAATTAAGTACTTGAGTAAAATATGAGCCACTACATACATAAAAAATTTTAAGTCCCAAAATTGCACAACGGCTGCTTGATAATCCAAATTATGGGCCTGAAAATATTTTTCTTTTCTTTGAAACTTATCAAGTGGGGTATAAAACGAAAGGTCTTGATTAGTACAATCCAAATTTAACAAATGTTAGCTCCTTGAAGCGCTAAATGCCCCATGACTAATATTTTTGTATTTTCTTTAACTTTTTCATCTTTTCAATAATTAGTTAGCATTGAAATTCAAATAAATTAGAGATTTGGTGCCTCTAGAGTGCAGGAGACCCATTAGGGCAGTTTTTGTTTTTATATTTTTTAAATCTTTTTACAAAGCTTTGTTAAGCTTTGGAATTTTTTTACTTCAGTAAAATATCAATTACTACACATTTTTAAAAAATTCAAGGTTCATAAATGTAAGATTTCATTTTAGCGGCCCAAAATATAGGTTGAAATTTTTAAAATTGAAATCAATCAATTAGGTCTCAAACCAAAGATCTTGATTAGTACATTCCAAATTTAAAAACTTCAGTGCCATGAGCCGCATGATGACGGTCAGTAATATTTTGACTCCTTAACGTGTCAGGGACATGTGACAACATTTTTGCATTTTCGTAATTTTTGTTATTTTTTTAAAAAAAAAGTTTGTTAGGCTTTGAAATTTATTACTTGAGTAAAATATGAGTCAATGCGCATTAAAAAAATTGAAGGCTCAAAATGCACGATGGCTGCTTGGCGGTCCAGTATATGGGCCAGGATATATTTTTTTATTTGAAACCTATTAAATGGGGTATCAAGCGAAAGGTTTTCATGAAGGTATTCTAAATCTGACAATTTTAATAACTTTAGGTAATTTTTTAATAAAGGTCGATGGTGTTTATATAACAACACAACTAATGTTTGTGTTTTGACGCATACTGATTGAGGCCTACAGTTCACAGAACTACCAATGAACTGAATACCATGTCACAAAATACAAGTATATTGTTATATGTTGAATATGTTTTTGTGTTTTAATTAATCGTTTATTTTCATTTATTATAAATATTTCTAGTTATAGGTTACTGCAATACCTAGCAAATGCCTGCAAATATTGCAAATTAGGTTTACTAATTAAATACTAAATAAATAATTAAATAAATAATTTAATTTATTTAAATAATTTAAATAATAATTTTAATTAAATACTAATCAATACATGCAGGTTATTAACCTATTTTTGGTAACAAGTTCGGCTTCATTTATTACTTTCCAATTTTGATTTATATTAGGTCTATAGTTATTTTATCCAAATAGTTATTTTATCTATTTCAATTTACCTTCAAATATTATCAAATGTTATTAATTTATCTATTTTCTTCAACAACTAGCCTGTAAATCGAGTAATATCAATAGCCTAGTTTATTTTAAATCAATTTCCAAAAGACTTCTTGTAAATATCATTACATTACGTATGTTTGTTTTTGGCATATAATTAGTTTCGGGTTATTGTTCCTGGAGCGACATCACACGCCACTAGGGTTGACATCGTTTTCCGGCCTCGATTAGCTTGAGC
Organism: Callitettix versicolor; assembly: GCA_022606455.1. Taxonomy (NCBI): domain Eukaryota; kingdom Metazoa; phylum Arthropoda; class Insecta; order Hemiptera; family Cercopidae; genus Callitettix; species Callitettix versicolor. Next base: position 83,964,218 of record CM040186.1, read on the forward strand.
CAAGCATCTTCATCATTTCTATTTCGGTGCTCACTGGCCAAAATCAATTGTTAACAATATGGCCATTTCCAGCGTACTTGAAATTATTCATTTTGAGAAGTAATTCTGTTGCTGATGTACAAAAATACATTCGGACAATTTTATTAGGTTAGTGTTGCCAATAAACTACTAAAAATGGTGAAGAAACAACAAGAGATCGTATGTTTCAGAATAATAAATAATAATATTTTTACTAACCCATACGCAAAGAGTCGAATGTTGCATTGAAGCTAAGCAGGCCTTCATCAATATACAAAATAAATCTGGCAACATTGCAGGCGGACCACAATTAGGTATATAACTACTTGTCGCTCTGGCCCACAATCAAATGTAAAATGATACGCGAGTGGGACCACATTCAAGGGTGTTTTGATACCTGGTGTCAGACAATGGTTGTGGACCACATTTGATTGGGAGGTGACAGATGCAATTACAAAAAACTGTTTGAATATTTTTCGTGAAAAAGAAATTCAAGACTGAAAGGTATATTTTGTACTTGGACCCAAACCGTTATTATCATTTATCATCAGGCTTCAGAAATATATAGTGCTTAAAAATGGACTACAATTGATGGTATTTTGATAGATGGACTACAATAGGTGGATCTAGGTAAATATATATATATATATATATATATATATATATATATATATATATATATATATATATATATATATATATATAATTCCATCTTTTGTTAGAATTTGGAAATTACAAATGTTTACAAGTTCAAATTATTATTTTTTAAAGATTTTTAATGACCACTAAAAATCTTTCAACATTTTGAAACGGTTGAAAGGATTTTTCTGGTTAATGAACCTGTACAAGCTGTTACCAAGCTTGAAGTTTTAATCAAAATTGCTTACGCTAGAGTGATAAAACACACACACACGCACGCACGCACGCACAAACATGTTTTTCATGTCCTTAAAATGTGACGTATGGAAGTCAGGTTCAACGCTCATTTCACGATCCCGGGTGTTGGTCTTACCATGCAAAAACGCCTACATTATTTGTGTGATGTATTTTTGTACACGAAGGCGTAATTATTGCCTAAGTGCCAGTTAGCAGACGCTTATATTTAATCGCATATGTTATACCGAAAATTCTTTAGTTACGATATACGTAATGTTAAACAGATATAATATTAAGTATAATAAAAATCTATTTTGATAAATTTCAGGTTTTCAGAGTAAAAAAAAGTGCTTTTACCTGGATAAAGTAATCTTCCAGATAAATTAATTTTGTATGTTCAGCGCTAAAGTTTTCCATGAAATTTTACAAGATTGCTTGATTTATCCATTCAGTTGTACCTTAGTGGGTAGGATAGCGGGTAGTACGTTATAATTATGATCTGTACACGGGTTCGAGCTTGGTTACTACCGTTTAAACGAAACGTATGGTAGATAATCTGTCAAAAAATGGTTTGAAAGATGAAACCAAAAATTGGATAGTCGGTCTATACTTTTTGAGTTGTCGGTTTTTAGAGCTGATTTTGAGAAACTGTGAACTTGAAATTTCTCCACCCTCGAGCAGGAGGGTAACAAACAGTCCATAGCCTATGTTTTATTTCATTGCTGAATTCGAGCCAAATTTATAAATATAGTACCAAAACATTTTGAGAGATTTACGTGCAAGGCCGGCTGCCTTCTAGTGATGTAAATACCACTGAATGAGAATTTGTTGGTTTTTGTGTACGGATTCTTGAATGTGCTTCCAGATTTTAAAACGTTAAATTGTGGAGTAGAAAGTTCATACGGACGTAACACAGACTAATTTAGATATTCGGCTGTCACAATTAAAATTTTATTTTTCCGATCGTTGCCAACCTTCACATAATTAATGAAGGTCATTTGAAAGTCGTTTTACTGTTTGATCTGAATACATACGTAGGTGTTTCACCTTTTAACGAATTTGCAATTTACACTGCTAGGAGGCAACACTTACAAAATAATATTATATCTTTAAAATCATATACGAATTCCCTAATAATGTTTTTCAAGCTACATATTTCAAAACTGTAGAAGATAATTTTCAGTAACTGTGAGAAAGCAGTGACTTTCCACATTTTAAAACTAATATTTATTTTATAAGTGTGAACGGTCTGTATTATTCTTTGTACGATTTTTGTAATTTATATGGATGCAATATAAATTTTTTAGATCTTATAAAAAAAATGTTTATACATACATTTTTAATGTATGTAATGTTTTGTAATGTTTATGTTGTGTATGTTTTATTATACATTGTTATAAGCGTAATTCCCGTAATTCAGGACCTTTTCTACAAAGTTTTACTCTTTTAAACCCCCGTTTTATTCGTAAAAAGACATTGAAAAATAACGAAATTCGGGTTTTCTAGAAATCGTCTATACTGATTTTGATCAATTCGATCAAATCTAGCTCCAAAGTGCTTCGGTTGTTCGAAAATAATCACGACACGCAGCTTGTCTTGTTGACATGAAGGAAGTCAATTCCAAAAAACTAACAACATTGAATAACACGACGTGAATTAACAAGAAAATCAAATTAAAAAAAATTTTTGAAGTGAAAATGTCTTTAGATGCGTCTGACGCTTTTAAATGAGGAATTAATATCTTATTTAGCGTCAGCTCATGAAAAAAACCGTCACGCCATGACTAACACATTAGGAAGTATGTGAAGTGAAATTAGGCTATAAGTGAGCTACAAAAGGCATTTGTGGCTCGATGTGATTTCTCTTTATGAGACTAAGGGTCTCGAGTTCAAATCCTGGTACTTTTTATCATTTCATATTTTTTCATTTTAAATTCCTATATAAATAAGTTCAAAATTAAATATTTAACTTATTAATAATGCCGTTATACTGCATATTTTAACCCGTTTAGCGTCAAAATTGTTTAGAATGTTACAGTTAAATATATATTGCACATTGCATATAAATAAGTTCATTACTAAATACGGTATTAAAATTATTAATGAAAACCGGTATACAATACTATTAGCCCAACCATCTCAATTACTATAGCATTAACAGTTGGGATATATCGTGCAGTATTGATGTTTTACTATGCTGTAGATAAGTATCCATTTTCTATTAATATTAGTCTTGTATAATTTCAGTTCAGGAATAAAACCAGTAATGTAATTTAAGTTTCCACTTCTTAATGTAACAAGCCCCCAGTTGCTACATTTTTTGTATTTTTTTAGAGGGTATGAGTTTTGTTTACTAAGTATGGTAAAAGAATTAAATTAAAATGGTTTCGCGATATGGTTAAAGCGCAGACACCATTTAATTAATATAGGTCAATATCGTTTAGACTCCAGCGATTCAAACAGACGTACAGACATTCGTCAAAAGATCAAGGTCGATTTCTTCAGGGCCTCAATATATACTTTCTATCTATATATAGAATTATCCATTTAAATAGGATATATATATATATATATATATATATATATATATATATATATATATATATATATATATATATATTTTATTTTTTTCACTTATTTCGTATAATGGAAAAGTAAAAAAGTATAAAAGTTTTAACTTTAAAAATAATTTTTGCACTGCTCATTTCGTTAGAAAAGATCCGGTCACACGGATTTGTGTTGGACAGAAAGTTTGTTGTGATTTATGAGAGAACAGTTCAGTTGTTGGCAAAAACATACAACATAGTTTTACGCATTTGGCTAAATTTAAAGAATCTGTTGTCTGTGTTACTCGGCCATCATTCCGGAAACTGTAAAATACCTTGACAAATTTAATAAAAGAAATAGTTTCGTCAACGTAATACTAGAGAGAGAATGTGGTGGCACCGATCAGCCGGGTAGACCCGATAAAGCTTTTTTTGACTTCGTCTATAGCCGCTGCCCGACTAGTGCTGCTTCCTTACGGCCACCATAGGAACTATTCTACGAATCAGTATCAACCGTCCTTGAACAAGGATGAAGCTAAGATATTCAGTGAAAATTTAGGAAATGTAATGACCAAAAAGAAGTTTACTCCCGATTGTATATTTAATGTGGATGTAACTGAAGTCACCACTGTTCAAGATCCTGGCCACAGTCGTGGCGGCAAAGGAGGAAAAAAATGGATCAGTAATAAGCTGGAAAAGGGGAAAATATTTACTGTTATTTGTATCATTAGTTTCACAGGTAATTACGTTCCTCATTGTTTATTTAACCAGGAAGTGTTTACTGTCGCTTCATTTAAAAAAACACCGAACTTCCTTGTGCTACGTACACTTGCACTCACAATGAATGGTCGAAGGAACTCTTTCCTTAATGGTTAAAACACTCAAGGCAAGTCTGACAAAGTGCTGTTGAGTTTCGACGACCACATCAGCCATGTTTCATTAGAATCGTACAATGTGTGATGTTTCAATAGAGTTACGATGTTTTCTGTTTATACATCTCATTTATAATTTAGCCCCTTGATGTGACCTTTTTTGGTCCTTTAAAAGGCGCTTTTAGTCGAGAATGTGGTTTGAAGATTAAACCTACTGTTTTTATTTCAAAAAATAACACCCACGAAAAATAATTGTGGTCCTAAGACAATCGACAAATTAATTCTATTACCTACATCAGGATGAAAACAAACACACCAAAATAATAGGCAGAACCTTCTAAACAACATTCACATATTTTGTCTAGCGCCCCTTAAAAAAAATAATTTTGGAAAAAACAAAAAAATAAACCAGATAAAAAGGAACCTATGAAAAACTCCAAATTAAATAGTGTAAACAGACTTATGCTAAATGTTGACAAAAATTAAAAAAAAAATCTGTGAAAAGGTTTAAAAGTGCAGGAAAGTTATAACTTTTTGAAAATTCAGTCTCAGATGACTGTGTTCATGACGTGATGATGATGAGTTGGACGACCTATCTGGATGTGAAAATGAAGAATCTTGTTTGGTTTGTGAAGAGTTCGGAAGAAACAACGAAGAATGGTTCAGATGGACAAGCTGCGGACTTTTTACTAATGCTTTATGTAGTGGATTTGACTCTCCATAGAACTACATTTGTGACAGGTGTCGAAAGTTTGGTTCAAAATAAAATTCAAAGGTTATTTTTTCAAGAAGGTTTTACATCCTTATAAAAGTACTAACTAAATTTATTTTTTTAATGTAGGGGCCTTTTTTAATTTTAATGTAAAACATATAATTTCAGAATTTTATTTCAATAGTTTTTATTTTTTATAACTAGTTATAAAAAATGTTAATTTAAATTCAAACAGTTTTTATGTTTTGAATAAAATAATGTAATTCTTAAGACATCATTTTTATTTGTAATAATAAAAAATTTATGTGAAAATAATTTTTTTATCCCATTTAAATTGCGTAGGAAAACCTGTGATCGTCATTGCCCGGCGATGGTGAAACACCGATCAAAGCACATTTTTCATTTAAATTTTTTTAAAGTTTACGTAACTCATAACTTTCAAAATTATATATAGGCCTACTATAGCTAAATAGTTAAGCTAAAAGTTTACACTCATTACATGGTTTTCAGATAAAACTGTAATTTTTTGTCGAATTATGCTTAAGTGATCAGAGCTACCCCTATACAAACTTCGAACAATAATTAAACTTTTTTTAAAATCTGATTTCACCATCAGTATTAAAATCTGCGTTTATTACGAACATTTTCAAATTATATTGAAAACATAGCAAAAAAACCCTGACCGCCATCATATTCGCTTTCTTATTTTCAATGGAATTTAAAACGCTGATGTATGCAGATTTTAACGCTGAATCAGCCTTTCAAAAAAGTGTACTTGTCCAAGCTATTATCAGAATTTTTTTTGTAAAGTTTGGATTAAATAGGTTCAAACTTGCGAACGTGAAAATGCTAACACAAATCTCTGCGTACAATTTTAATGTTCCTTTTCAAAAAGTAATATAGAGTTCAGGATCGGCGCTCTACCATTTAATGGTCCGACAAGCCATTAAAGCTTTAATGCTTGTCGTTAAAGCTAGGTCGTAAAAAGCCGCTCCAAATTTCCAATGGGCACTTTAATAATCGTGGAAGAGAGCTATCTGGCTGACACGTGATCAAAGCGAATTTCCAAAATAACAATATTATGTACAGTAATTTTTTTGGGTCCTAATTTTGTTTGAAAATATGATTTATCAGCTTTGAAATCTGCTTAAGTTAGTAATTAAAATCTTTAAAAGTGGCTTAAGAACCTCTTAAGCTATTACTAAAATCAATTTTTGCTAAATTAGAATGAAATCGGATTAAAATTGCGGATCAAATATATAACGGTTTCCCCTAAAAACAGGTTCCAGAGGTCAGATTCGGTGAACTTTTCATGGTCTGGGGTCTATTCGTTAATACAGCAAAAGCCTATCTGGAATTAGATCTAACAAGTAATATTTTTGTAATTAAAGTAATATTGTTTGAAGTATATAAAGATTTTCTATTGTAAAGTTATTATTTAATGAAGAAATATTTATGTTATTATAACAGTTAATTCGGACATTTGCCATCTTTTGTGCAAGCTATATATGAAGCAATGCACTTTTCAAGAGTATGGCTCAACACTGATTCTCAATTTATAAACCCAGATACCTATTTTAAGTATACCTTCAAAGTTTTTAAGTAACACGATAATTTTGCCGTAGTTTTTAAGTATTTTAACTTAGGTGTAGGCATCGAGGCTTACGTTTTAATATCATGTTTAGGTTTTAAGTTAGGTATTTGAGAACGAGAACTGATCCACACTCTCGAAATTTTCGTGTGTTGCTTTATATAGCCTACACAAATGATGGCAAATGTCCGAATTAACTGTAATAAGGTAATTTGTCTATACGCTCGTGGTCCCCGAACCACCTGTACGTACTGTAGGCCAACATGTATTCATTTTTCTGTGCCCGAATTAATAGAAAACTATAGATAGCTCTGAAAATACGCATACACTGTAATAAAGAAACGAACTAATGTGCTAGACCTATAATTAAAATGTAGACCTATAAAAGTAAAATTAGCATGAAAAGTTGCCATTTTGAAACAGCAATAACAGTTTGTGTTTTCACTGTATGAAGCATAAAGTGTGGTGATCGTAAAAAAAACTGATCTTTCTAATTTTTCTAAAAACTGATATGTTCTAAAAATTTCGATTAGGCCTAACTTAAATAAAAATTTTACAGAAATAGAATATTTTAAAAATCTGCTGTAACAGTTTTGATTCAATTTATACTGTTGAATACCCATAAGAAGTATGGGTTTTTTAGAAATACAATTCGAGTAAATAAAACTGAAAATTGACAATATTTATAAGGAAGTGTTCACCAAATTTTGCTCATAGACTCAAAACTCAAGCTAATGATCTAAATATGAACAAAAAGATACTGCTCAAATGAAATAAAGAAAAAACGAAAATAAAAACGTACTTTTAATTTTTTCGATTTTATTTCTAAACGTAGTTTTTGAGTTCTAAATTTGCTGCATTGACTTTAGTACTAATTTTGAGCAATACCTTAGTTTTTACAATTTTTTGCGATAGCGACGTGTTGTTCGGGCGCTTCATTTGAGCCCATTAAAAAAAAATATAATGAAAACGTTTGTGCTACATTTTTGCACTACTTATTATTTATGCCTGACGCAATTCGTAAGTAGGTAGGTTCCACAGTGTACACACACGTCACTGAAACATAATTAATTGTTGGCAAAAACGTCACCAGTCTAATGTGTCATTCGAATTTTTTAGAACTCTGACATTGAATTCTTCAACCGACACCAGTGTCGCTTATCGCCAACAAACCAATATTCGTCGAATATTTTAATACAGAAACACAGATAACCTAGTTCTTCATTTTGAGCTGAACGTAAGAATCATAACCACAATCTGTGAGTCCATTGTTAACTAATGACATCTGTGCATTCTCCCCACCCTAACTTAATCTGCTCGTTGCTTTAGAAGAACATAAAAATGATAAGACGAGGTATCGCGCTGACAAATCAGCCAGTACAAGGCCGGTTAGCTTGTGAGTTATGCCATATATTCAACGAGCGGTGAGTACATATTTTTCGCAACTTCGGTAGGCCTACTACACCTAACCTATTCAGCGACGCAAAGATGTTCAACGACGCAAAGACCTTGCCGTACATTTTAAGATTAGTTAATCTACACATGTTGAAAATCTGTAATTAAGATTTTTCTTGTAGGAAATACAGTTCACCTGTTATAATTTTTTAGGGATGATATACAAATTATGGCGAACGTGTGAAAATCGATTTTGAAATTTAAAACAATAGGCCTGTATCCGTTTTCAGACATATAAGTAAAAAAAAAAACGTGCGCGCGCGCGCGCGTGTGTGTGTGTATGTGAGAGTGCATGCGCACGCGCGCGTGTGAGTGCATGAGTGCGTGCGTGCGTGCGCGTGCGTGCGCGCGCGCGCGCGCGTGTGTGTGTGCGCGCGCGTGCGTGCGAGAGAGATAGAGAGAGCGAGAGAGCGCGCGCGCTGAAATTCGAAATTACAGTTTTCAATTAAATTTTATCTGTAGGAATAATTTCTTAATGTCTGAAGATCATTTTAACAAAAATCAAGTTTTTTTAAAAAAATAGGATTTTTCAATGCTCAAGCGATTTTAATTAAATAAATACCTTAAGCAAATGTGAAAGTAGATTGACATTTAACATTTAAAAATGTTAAATACCAGGAATTTTAAATGGTTATGAAAAAATATGAATAACTGAAAATTATAACTATAAAAATTGAGTTAAATAGAAATTTATTTAACGGAACATTTAGCTGTGCCAATGCATGAAATTAAAAAAAAACTATTGTGTCAGTTTGGCTTCTAAAATTCGTGAAAAGCACTTTTTAAAATTAATCAAAAATTTTGAGTGACTGCCGTTTTATTGTGAATAATTGTATGAAGTAGCTAAAACCTGGTAACAATTGCATTTTTAAACCTGTCAAGCCGTGTCTCAGTGAAAACCGGACAATAGGCCTTTTAAGGTAACAGACAAATAAATCGGAAATTTTGTGTTCCCGCAATATTGTTTTAAACATGGCCGGTCGATATTGTTCATTTGTTGAGGTATTTGTTTCTAACAGTACAACAATAGTACAACAACAGTAGGTAACAGTTATAACAACCATTTAAAAGTTTTTTTGTTTCACAATCTTAACAACATTTTATCACTCAATAAAATAATTTGCATTACTGTATTTAAATTTATAAAAACTATACCGGGGTTCATCAGAATTTGGACCAATGAAAAAATAAATATAATTAACCAGTAGTGTCTTATTTCCCCACAAATGAAATTAATTTTATTTTAAACATGAATTACTAGACAATTCGTTAATTCATCAATACGTATTGGTTTTGATTTATTTTAACCCATAATAAAACAAACATTAATAAAAAAATTATTAATTACCGTAATGGCCAACGAGTGAAACTCACAATTCAAAAGTCCTGAGTTCAAATTACACTGTCATTTTTTTATAAATAAAAATTGTTAAAATTTTTTAAGTCTGTTTACAATAAATCATGTTTAAATTTGACCTATATGTTCAAATTTGTAAAAAAATGTAAAATTATGAAACTTTACTTTAAGCCTATTTATAATGTAATTAGCAAATCCTCAAATTCCATCAGTTCTTTAAAAATTATTATTAATTTGTAGTTATTATAAATGGTTAATGATTTTGTATAGGCCTAATTAAAATAATATAAACAATAAAAATTCATATTAACTATGGAGTAGAATATAGATTAGGACCTATATTTTTTATTCTTATTTCTAATTGTTATTAAAATAACTTTACTTGTTCTTATTATAATTACTTATTATAGATTATAGCCTAAACTTAATTTCAGACATATTTTAAAGTTAAAAGTACATATCAAAATGGTATGAATTATTATTACTTCATATTTTTTAATTTGTTTTTTCCTAAATAGACTAAAATAAGATATGAAACAATTTAGTTAACAGTATTTGAAAATTTAAATACTGTTTGTTATTCAAACCACGAACTTTAATTTACAAGCTCTGCTTGTTAACCATTACATAATGATATACTAACAGTAAGCATTATTTCTTTAAACTTGACAATAGTAATAAAACAATTTATTTTAATGATTCTTATTTACCTACAAGTCAGAATGAATTAACCAATTTTTTAATGAGTCATGATTAAATAATACTAATTTCATTCGTGGATATATAAACTTACTGAAATAATGAAAAGTATGTAATTTCCCAATGATTCAAATTCTGTGGCTGCAACAACTCTTTTTTTGATGAATATACAGTAAGGTAAAAAGTTATGAATTTTTCAAAATACATACTGGGTTAAATAAATGTGCAGGAACACCCTAACAAACTCATGAAATGTTTATAATACATAAACATATACTTTTTAGTTTAGTATATCTTTGTCTCCGTTTGGCTGAGTGCCCCTAGTCATATCCAGACCCAGTAACTTAAAATTAGTGCTGTTCATAACCTTTAGAATCCTTTTTGAGGAATTTTAAAAATTGTGTGTGTGTGTGTGTGTGTGTGTGTGTGTGTGTGTGTGTGTTTGATTCAAATTGGTTTTGTTAATAGCATGGTCAAGTTAATTCCACAGCAAAACTATTTTAACCGTTTCAAAATAGTGGCCCATTTCAAACCTTAAAAATTACTGTTAACATATGATGTCACTTTTGGAAATTCACTTCCATAACATCAGTGAGACAGCTACGTGCCATGATTATTGAAATATAATTTCACCATTATATAAAACTTTAAAACAACATCAAAAATTTCATTTAAAATACTGTACAATACCTGATACATGGTCTAAGTGTGGGTTATGGGCGGATCTAGTTAATTTAAAGAAGGGCGAGAGCTGATCCAAGGATAAACCCAGTAACTCATAAATTATTATTATAATTTCCAATAGTTTCATACACATATACAATAATTCCACATGGGCCTAAGTACATTCTTAACCTACTTCAACTAGATCTACTTCAGAATATAAATCAAATATCTATGATAAAATCTTTAACAAAATTATTATTAATTGTAGTACAAATAGTTTGATTTTGGAGAGTCCCTGTTACAAGGTACATATAGAATTAAATACAGAAATTAATATAATTCAAAATTATAAAAGAAATAAATGAGAATACATTTTGTAAACATTTTTACTAATTTCATGGTTTTAACTGATAATTCACTACAAAAAACAAAGTTTAACTTTCTTTTTTTTTCAACATTGTAAATTCATCAACAATTTCGTTTGGGTTGATTTTGTCTGCTATTTCTTTGTTCACTCGTGTCCATCATGTCCACACATCCGCTCCTGACTAACAAATGTGTGTGCAAACGTATTTGTTCTTCCCCCTTTCTCTTCAAAAGTAAGTTAAACTTTAACCTGTCCCACTGAACCTGTGCAAGCAGAATTCAGAGAACCTTCGTTTTAATATAAATAGTAAAATTATGCCAATAGTTGGCATTTTTATTTTACTAAATTAGGTAACTAATAAATTCATACTTCTTCAAATTGTTTCCAATTCCAGAACGTAGGCTGCAGCCCCTTTAGCCCCTGGATCTGTCAATATCCTATTTTTGTATTATGGTTTTAACTTGGATGCTTGCCTATTTGTGCATATCTCTGGAGGCTAAACTAATTAAGCAAATTTGATGTCATTTGACTTAAGCCTGGTTTTCTGTTATATCCAATTTTTTAATTAAAAAGAAGAAGTTATTTGTAGCTCCTATTTAGAACAACAATTCATTAAAAGTCAAATTATCTCTCAAATTGATGGAAACGATTTTTACCAAATTTTGCTAAACAAGTAATAGTACTCAAAATAAAATGTATTGCTTGCTATACCCCAAAAATCCTGGCTGGGAGCATTGAAAAAAACTAAAAAAATTAGTTTATAAATTTGATTAGCTTATAAATAGGTATTCATAACTCAATTCAGAGTAAGCTGCCTCGGTGGCCTAGTTGATAGCGTACTGAGCTTTCACCCCGAGGACTTGGGTTCAATTCCCGGTCAGGGCTTGGCATTTTCATACACTATAAATCATCCCTTCGTCTGTATTAGTCCAAGTGTGCACAATAGTCGGATGTTAAAAAAAAATCCAGAGTATCAAATTTAAAATAAAAGAAATTTTTGGTTTGAGTCTTCTGGGAGCAAATAAAAAAGTAAATCCTGATTGTTGTCAAATTCATGTTTTTTTCAGTTTACTCTTGAATTATAAATTTACTTTATTTTTGCATTTGGTAGACTGACTTCAGTTATACACTTTTCCATCCAATTTGCAAATTCCTTCAGTTTGGGCATATTCCTCATACTGTACATGCCAAAAATTTGATGAATTATGTGATGAATTATATTTTGAGAAATCACATTTTTCAGGGTTTTTATTGGTAGCTTCTGAAACACATTTTTTTTGTAGAAATAATTGAATGTGGGAAAATTTATGCATTTGCACTATTTTAATTAAAATGGTCCAGATACAATTGATGACATTTTCAGGATGATAGTTGCTAATTTTAGAAAATTGCTAAACTTTTAAATGCACTCAAACTCAAGTGCATACATTTACACCAAAAATAACATTACAACCATTTTTATAACCAAAGTAATTTCTAAACCTTGGTGTTAAAATTACATCTGAAATGAATCATCAAATAAACTGTGTACCATAAGAATATTCATTCTTTTACTACTTTGGTCTAAAAAATTCCTTAACTAAGTTTAAAGAATTTTATTCTAATTTGATGGAAAATGTTATTTATAACCTTCAGAGTACACCTTGTAAAGTGTTTGTTGATCCTCAGCTCAGTACATAAAACAAGTATTGCAAATACAGATAGCTGTGTTTGTTGGGTAATTAATACTTGGAATGCGCAAAATTTATATGTGTGGCCTAGGCCTGTGTCAAAGAACTTCTACCATTTATCACCATTTTATGGACAAGTGTAAAGATTAAGAATAAAGATCAAAATATGATATGCATACACTATTATTATCATACTATAAACAAAGAATTAAAAACACCACTACTAATTTAAAACAATCATTTCAGTGAATTTGTTTTGAGACAATATATATTTTATTGGCATGATTTTGTTTACAGTAATAATTAATTAATTCAAATTTTTTATTAAGAATTGGGATGGGACTGAGCTTTGCTGGGTATTAAAATAACAAAAGCAAGGTTTTAAAAAACTAATTTAAAAGGAATTTTTTTTTTGAGTTTAACGCCCGACTATTGTGCACACTTGGGCTAATGCAGACGATGGGGATGATTTATAGCGTATGAAAATGCCGAGCCCTCGCCGGGAATCGAACCCGGGTCCTCAGGGTGAAAGCCTAGTACGCTATCCACTAGACCACCGAGGCGACTAATTTAAAAGGAAAACAGGCCTTCCTAGCTGAGTAGGGAAGCCAAGTTAAAAAAGCCAAAGTTAAAAAAAAATGAACAGATCACGGTTGATAAAAATAATGTAATATCTAATTTATATGTATATTAGTTTCTCCTACACTAAAGAACATTTATATTTAATTTTGTTGTTTCAGGGATTAAATGGACGCTTGGCTTTCGCAATCGCTGCGGCTGCCTTTGGCTCAGCTTTCCAACATGGTTACAACATTGGTGTTGTTAATTCACCACAGAAGGTAAAAATATGCTTTCTATTATAACAGTACTGTAATATATGTTATTATATTATTTTTAGTACTGTACTAACATTTTAAAAACACTTCAGAATCATCAGTAATTCAAAATAAACTTTAATAACTTTCATATTTATTTAACAGTTTCATATTTATTTAACAAGAATCACATGTATCTGTCTTGCAAATGTGATGGAAGCAAATTTCAAAAAAGTAAACATATTGCAATAATTTCCTTACTTTACACTTATCTGAAAATCTGATTTTACTATCATAAACAGCAATAAAAATTGCATAAATCAGTATTAAAATTTGAAATGTTATATTGAAAGTACAAAATGAACTATGAATGATTCATTTTTATATTTTCAATATGATTTTAAACATTTAAAAAATGTTAATTTATGCAGATTTTTAACATAATGAATTAGATTTTTAAAATAGTGTAAGAAACAAAATTTTGAATTTGAATAGCTGTTAATTCAAAATTATTAAATGAATTTTGCTGACCATAGAATTATTAAAATCAGTTTTTGTACCAAGTTTGTACCAAATCTGACTAAAATGGCACTGAACGGAAAAGTGCTAACCCACACATATTTCATGATCTTGGATTTTTCTCTTACCATGAGATTTCCTCCAATAGCTCACTTTCCAATGGAAATTCTCGTTATGTTAACTCAGTAATAATTAGCTGAAAAAGTTACTGGTGTGTTATTGGTATCCTTACATCCACATGAGTGTCGGTTTTTTTCAGAAATGTTTTGGAAAATGTCAATTCACAAGAACATTGTCACCCATACATTCCTCTATAGCAGGTCCCTATGAGTTACATACGAGTAAATAAGTACTGTTTTATAAATGTTTCAGTTTTGTAACACCATTCGCACAATTGTAAGTCTGTAAGGGTAGTAAGAGATAAATTTAATTAAGAAAATATGAAAATATCTGCACTGCACCCCTTACTTGGTACTGAGACTTAAAATAGGGTTTGCTAAATTTGTATATAACTTAAATATTCTTTACTAATGTTTCAGTTAATAGAAGAGTTTATAAAATCGGTAATGGGTAACCGTTCCATTGAAGATGGAGGAACTGGATACATTTCAGATTCATCGGTTACACTTGTCTGGGCGACAGCTGTGTCAATCTTCTGTGTTGGGGGGATGATAGGAGGTGCTTTAACTGGAGTAGTGGCCAATAGGTTTGGACGTAAAGGTGGCTTGCTGTTAAACAATGTCTTTGTACTGGGAGCTGCATTGGCGCAAGGTAATACTGAAGTAATATCTTTATTTTTTCCTCATAGTTAATATAAATAATGACGTAGAAAATATAATGATTCCTTGTTGAATATTTATGTTTTCTATTGCCTCAGTACAAAAAAAGTACAATTACTGGAAAAAATATTTTTATAGATGTAGCTGTTCAAAAGTTCCTTGAGTCAAAAACATAATTTCTCAAAATTGAATCATCAGTTTGCTTTGCTGAAACTTAGATTACATATGAACATCCATAACTCAAATCAGTGTAGCAAATTTTAAGTAAATGTTGGTTTTGAAAAAATTTGCAAAATAAAAATAAAATAAACCCGCTATTGCTGTCTGCTTTGTTTTTGTTTTTCTCAATTTCCCTTGAAATTGTAAACTATTAATTTTTTTATTTAGTACACTGACTTGAAATATTATGATTCTTCATATATGACTAATATTTCAAAAACATCTGATGACAAATGATTGTGAGGAATTTTTCGAGCAATCAAATATAAGAAAGTGTGTGTATTGTTTTTAAACCATTCATTAGAATTTTTATTGAATCAGTTGCTGCAATTTTATTATTAGTAATTTTTCTTTGTCAGGTTTTTCAAGATCCTGCAATTCTTATGAATTGATCATTCTTGGCAGGTTCCTGATTGGTATAAATTCAGGTTTAAATACAGGCCTGGCACCAATGTACTTGGCTGAAATATCACCCACTCATCTGAGAGGAGCGGTAAGTAAAGTAATAATTTAATATTTTTTGTTGTAAACAATTACTATTCCAGGTCTATTAAAAGAAATAAAATAGTGCATCATAAACCACAGCAAAGTTCACCTAATATATACTGTATTAAGAAAATTCTGTAGGCAAACTTTAGGCTATGTGGCCACCAAATGTGAAGTGGAATTGCACTGAGTGGCTCGGACTATGCATTCAAAACCTAACCTATTGTTTTTATGTAAGCGTGGCCACTGAAAGTGAAACAGAGCTGAGCGGAGTCAAGTGGCATCACAGGCTCTGCTCCATGTAACTTTGACTCTGTCTATGTTTAGTTTTGAAACTGACTTCACTCCCACCATCATGCGGACTATGTCTCCAAACTTACTATTTCTTGTTACCTAAGTTATGGTTTTTAAACTTTGTAGTTTTATAGAAACTGTTACAGTAGGCCTATAAGCCTAAATTTGTAAAAGATACAAATACATTCTTTAAACGGATTGATCTCTGCTTCCATTTGCCAATCATCTTTATTCCACTCAACTCCACTTTGCTCAGCTCAGCTCAGCTCCGTTCCATGTTTAGTGGCTGCCCAGTCTCATTAATATTTTAAAAATCTGTTCACTTTTCATGATATTCTAATAAAAATCAATGTTTTAATTAATAACAATCAATTCATGATTTTTCATGATCAATTCATGAGTGTAAGAAGTGTAGTAATGATTAATAGTGTAGGAGAGGTAATGTGAGTGTGCTTTCATTTATGCAATACTTCGGTGATTCTAGGAAGAATACTAGAAATTCACCTGACATTTCAACAGCTGTGGTATAAGAGATGCAGCGTATTAAAGTTTCAGGTGTTGGCACATATTTAACTTGTTATACCACTGTATTTACTATATCGTATTGTCACAATTCAAACATAAATTTTTAAAAATTTAATAATGCATATTTTTGAATAGTGCTTAAATTACAACTCACAGAAATAGTAACATTTATTTCAAAATAGTTTTTCACATCAATTTATATACTACTTTCTCACTATGCAATATTTAAAGAAAGTATGGTAATGAAAAAAAATCGACTTTGGTGGATATTTCTGTTTTCAAGTGCCCAGAGTTTAATAAAGTGATTTTGACTGGAATCTTGTATGTGCTTATCTCTGTAGAATAAATAAATTAACCCAAGTTTGGTATTAAGGTCTGATTTGTCCATTTCTAGTTTCATGCACTGAACTATGAATGTTTATATAAATATGATAAAAGTCTGATTAAACAATTTGGAAAGTTAAGGTATCCCTTTTTTTATAACCTCTGAACCACATTTTTTGGAGATATAATTGAATATAAGAATATACTGAGTACCAAATTATTATAATACTGTTCCAACAAAAACTTGGGTGACAACAGATTCCCCACAGTGATGCTACAAATCTATTTAAATTAAACACAAAATTAGTGAAATTTTGAAGTATATATTCACATACCGACCAAATGTTTTTCTCACAAAAATTATATTGTAAACCATCTTATATCTGACAAGCCTTATAATTATGTGGTAATATAATTATGTCAGTTAGACAAATGTTTCTCTTCTGCCAATCTAATAACATTTGTTTGAGCAAATTTCAAACTCAATAATTTCTATCAAAAATTTAGTTGTAGCTTGGCAATTCTGACTGTATTCATATATTTGAGCAAATGTTACTAAACATTAGTAGTAACATGATACCAGTCTACCACTACACCAGTCATATTGACATTCATATACAAGTCCCTGCAGATGGGTGCAGTCTAGCTGCACCTATTGAGAGGACTTACATGTCCCTCGTGGTATCCGAGTCTAACACACACACTTACAACACTACACTTACGACTTTAACACTTTATACTCACACTTACATTTAGGGAGGTGATAATAGCCTCAATGTGCTTTTCGCCTTAAAATAAAAAAAAAATCATACACAATCAGTTTTTAACAACGGATTTTGTATGCCTTACACCCAACCTTCTGCCGTTTAATTACACTTGCTTAAACAAATTTCAGAAGGAGAATTTGTGTCACCTTATGTCGGTTCTGAGTGTATTTGTGTGTTGGAACGATCTTCACTAGATGACATTAAGATGGATATATCTATCTGTCAGGTTAATGTTAATACACATTTGTTTTTTTTACCCAGGATTTTTTCTGGCTCTTAATGCCACTGAATAAATGAAAATATTTAGTCTTTAAGAGTTCAACTTAAATCCTCCTTCAAAATAACAATTTTGTTTGTTATGTTTCAGGTGGGTACTGTGTACCAGCTGGTATTGACTATTTCTATTCTGATATCTCAAATTCTTAGCTTAAGCTCCATCATGGGTACAGCAGAGTTATGGCCTGCCTTACTAGCAGCCACAATTGTGCCCTCTGTGATGATGCTGGCCGCATTACCTTTTTGTCCGGAGTCTCCTAAATTTATCCTCTTTGGTGAAGGAAAAGAACTGGAAGCCCAACGATGTTAGTATTCTTGTCAGTTATAAATTAAGGGAACTATTAAATTAAAAAAAAGTAGTTATAAGGACAGTAAAATGTTACATGATTAAGAACAAAATTATTGTCTTGAAATTATTTTTAATCAGACAAATTAAATGTATGTTTTTCAACTGATAATATCTTAATTTTTAGAATGTTTTAAATCTTCATTTTCAAAGAATACTTTTCTTTACTATCCAAGAATACTTTTCTTTACTATCCAGTTTTAAGTTTTTTCATACTTAAAAATATATTTAGTACTAGGTAATATGTATTACAAAATAATATATTTTATATTTTTATTTTAAAATAATATATTGTATGTTCTTATTTGATGACTATAAAAATTTTAGTTAAAAAAAAGGAAATTAAAAGTGTTCAGTAAAAAACATTAAAAATAAAATGAAAAATAAATTCTTGAATTAAACTCATATTACACTTTTAAGACATGAAGATTAATTGGCATAGCCAAGTGACTGTTTTAAAAAATAAGAAACATCCACATTTGTGTTGACATTAAGTCATTTCTTATTCAGTGATAAAGATTTACCAATTGCTTCTGTTACTGTTATTACAGTTGACAGTAAAGTAACTGTTTGGCAAACGGAGAGCACTAATTACATTTTTGAAGATATTCAGATCTTCAAAATAGAAACAGTATTGAATATTGACTTAATAAATACAACAAATATACTGATAACAATGCCTACTTTCACCACCACATTGGTCGCCATTACAGTAAAATATACTTATAACTGATATTGAACTGATATTTATTAAAAAAACCAAGAAATCACTATTTTATATCATTAATCTATGATATTCAATTATTGGAAATTACAACTTACATATTACAGGACACATACTTACTCAAAATTACATTAAGGTTATAAATTTAATTCAGGTATAAAATAATGAAAAAATTGTTCATTTGTTTAAGTCTTCCAAACATTTATGAAAAAAGAAAAACATAACACTTATTCTTTTCTGCATCACTTATTATCTTTTTAAAATTGTCTATCCTACAGCTACAAAATTTTTGGATATTATTATTATTATTATTATCTGTGTATAGACCCTGTTGGATCACGCAAAGCACTCCGACTCATTTCTTGCTCCTTCTAATCCTCCACACCTCCCTCATCCTGTCCCCATGGATCCTTTTCCGCTCCTCCGTCCATTTTACCCCTGCTCTCTTTGGGATTTCATTCTCTGGGACCTTCCAACCGAGCATCTTTCTCCTGTATATGTTCTTGTCTTCAACGTCTGTTGAGTCTATTTCTGCGTCATGTAGGTCTATTCTGACTTGTTTTTTTGTGTTTTAACGTCCGACTATTGTGCACACTTAGGCTAATGCAGACGTTATTCTGACTTGTGTGATCCACGACGTTGATTTGACTCCTTGTATATACTTAAGGATTCTGTTGGCAAGTCTTTCGGATATTATTATTATTATATTATTTCTACTTATTTTATATTCTCACAGTTAGTCAACAATTTAAAGCCAGGGCTTTAGCTTAGTGGTTTACATAAGTTTTTTTTATTGCATAAAGTAAAATAACGTATCTTTCTGCAGATATTTTTCTAAAATACAAAATTCTTAGACTTGTCATGTGTACAAAAGATTGATTATGTATTTAAATCTGTATATATAATATATATATATATATATATATATATATATATATATATATATATATATGGTTTCTGTATTGACTGACTAAATAAATTATTATGTTAATAAAATGCTATCAATATTTTGATTGTTGTAGGCTGTTTGGCTTTGATGTCACAGATTGCCTGTGGCATATGGTTTACACAGGTTGCATGTTGATATTTATTTTAGAAAATGGCACTGGTGGGTTATTCTAAAATTATGAATTATTGCTTGAACAAGTTACTATTGAACTATTTAATCTTGAATACAAGTTTAAATGTGAATCAAATGTTTTTCTTATTCAAAATAATTTTGAAATTTTTTGAAAGAATTTGATCGCACAAAAAATCAGAAAGAAAAACATGTCATTCAGAAGGAATATTCTGCTGATGAACATCTGGCAGTTACTTTATGATTCCTAGCAATAGGAAATTCCATTTATTTAATATAAGTTCAAGAATTCAGAGGAAAACATTGCAAAAAGCATTCCAAATGTTTGTAATGGCAAAATCAGCATTTCACTTCATAATATTTAGTTAGGAACTGTACAAGTGTTTAATCCTAAATCTGAATTACAACTGGATTTATGTGAAGTCAGTTATCATGTCTCCACTATTAATTCTTATCCAGAATGACTATTGTTCTACAATCTGAACTATAGATCGACCCTTTGAAGTAGATTGACATTAATGCAATTCAGTTGACTTACTTGCTGGGCACGTAGCAACAGTTATGTTTCTGGTTTTGCTAAATGGCATTTAGCAGTATAATATGGACACTCCTTTAGATATTAACTCCAGTCATTCAGATTAATTAAATAAGAAATATTTTATATTTTTTTTATTTTATCACTTTTATTATAGCTCTGTCATGGCTACGAGGTACCATTGAAGTGCAAGATGAAATGGATGAAATGAGATCTGAATATGAGCAAATGAAAATGCTGCCCAAAGTAACAATGAAAGAAATGTTTGTGAACCCGTCGCTGAGGATTCCGCTTGTTATTTCCATGGTAATCATGGTAGCGCAACAGTTCTCTGGAATAAATGCAGTAAGTTTATGTATGATACAGCTAAGATATGTCAGAGTTTAAGTTAAAATAGCTGACTTTTTGCTTTCATTAACTATACAGTGATTGAAAAAGCACAAATTTACATTGTTACTTTATTGTCACTCTTTAAATCTTGTAATGCAATATTTTAAAACTTCCTGTTATAATTGTAATTTTGTTGAAATTTTAGTAGTTTGTTTAACAAAATATTTTTAGTACCATCATGTACAATGGTTGCTTAATTTTGTTTTGTTTTTTGGTAAAATTGTATGTGTTATATCCTAATAAATGGTAAGTAGTAAATAGTGAGTTAGTAGTAGTAGTCTCTGCTGTACTAAGAAAATACATTAATTTTTTCAGAGATGATAAAAATCACTTGTCAACATGACAGCTACTACAAAATTTTGTCAGTTAAAAAAATTTGTCTGTTTTCAGGCCATGTTTTTCTCTACAGCTATATTCAAGATGGCCCAGTTAAGTGACGAAGGCTCACAGTATGCTACTCTTGCCATGGGTGCTGTTAATGTGCTTATGACTCTGGTTTCACTCGTACTAGTTGAGAAAGCTGGTCGCAAGACACTTTTACTTGTTGGTTTTGTCGGCATGTTTGTTGATACAATTCTGCTTACGTTTGTTCTTAATGCTGCTGTAAGTAGAGCAAAAAGAAAAGTTAACTTTAAATTAATTTGCTTAAAAGATAGTTATGAAAACAATTTTAAAAGTAAATTCTTAACCTTTTGTGGCCAAGGAGGGGTTAAGTAATTCTTAATCAGATGGCTAGTACAACTGGCCAAGGCCTACTGTGTCATGACTGGCTGCTCATGTTTGTCTTCTGGGGCACTGTAGCAATTGTGGTGCACCAGCAGCTCAGAGTTATTTTTTACTACAATCTGAAATGTCATAGGGTATTTAATTAAAAAAAAAAAAAACAAAAACCATAAGCTTTTATAAAACACTTTCATTTATATAAAATAAAGACAGATAATATGCATATTTTTATTTATAAATGTTGTGGTTTAACTGTAAAAATATTGTTATAATATTATGAGAGTAATTTTACAACTGAACTAAAAATTTGTAAGTTTTGAATGAGAAATTTAACGTTATAATACAGTTTATAAAACACAGATTTTTTTACTTTTATGTATATTATGTACTTTCTGTAAGTATATTTATTTGTAATGTTGGCTAATTAGAAAACCCTTCTTGTGACTAGATTAACACTAGAAAGTCTAATGCAGTTGACACAATACAGTCAGATTTGTTGTTATAAAAATTTACAGAATGAAGACAAGGCATGAATTACTTACGAGTTTCGTGATAGTTTATGACACAATCTAAACAAAATCATCAGACAGTTAAATTAATATAAAAGCATAGCATTTTGTTTGGCCAATCCTATTGGTCATCACATGTTCGAAGGATTTTGAGTTGACTAGTATTGCTGGCCATCCGATCTTAGAGGAACATAACTTGTGCAAAAATTCTGGCCTTTCAAAGAAATGACTGTGGCCAGTAAACTCCCCATCTGATACCAGAGGACATATTTTAAAAACTTTACTTGAGTGCAAAGGGTTAGAAGTATTGTTAGTATTATATTCTTTCATTGAAATTAAATTAGTATTTTTAACATTTATTGATCATGAACCAAATATGAAGCAAGAACAGATAATCTTAAGTTAATTTATAAAAAAAGGAGAATTGATGATTGTTTAAACAGTTAAATATTTCCTTTTTAAATGCTACAAAATTAAAGATTTTAAAACTTGTAAGTAATGTAAATTTAAATTTGAAAGGTTCTGGATAGCTGCTACTTCATAAGATAATGAATCTCTTGATTAACTTATTTTATATAATACATATAATACAGTAATATGTATATATATATAAATTTTGTATATATATATATTTTGTATACAGTAATGTATATATATATATATTTTTTTTTTTTTTTTGGTGTTTAACATTTGACTATTGTGCACACTTGGGCTTATGCAGATGATGGGATGATTTATAGCGTATGAAAATTCCAAGCCCTGGCCGGGAATCGAATCTGGGTCCTCGGGGTTAAAGCCCATTATGCTATCAACTAGGCTACCGAGGCGGCTTAATATATATATATATATATATATACACACACACACACAAATTTTAAAACAGTTGGAAAAACCATTTCAGTGATTTACAAACAAATGAAACAATTGCCAGTTTTTCATAAATACAAATAGGTTGTATTTCGGCGAGTAGTAAGATAGTCCGTGTGGACCCGATGTCGGACCGAGGATTTAAAAATTGATTATGTTTAATAATTCTAAATTTAAGTTTGGAAGACCACATAGAATCATTGATGAAACAAAGCTAAGTTTACAATCAAAATCTTTATAAGTTCTGTGAACATACTTTGAGATTGTAGGTATTGCTCATAGTGGATGTTATTTTATGAGGTCTGATTCTGGATTGCGATGATAATCCTATGAATTTGAATTAATTATGATTCGGTACTTTGACTGAATACATGGCAATTATTATTATTTTTGGTGTTCTAGAATGGTAAAAATTACTTGCATACATAATTTGGAATAGTGGTGTTTGAAACAGTTTTTTTACAATAAATTTTAATTATGAAATATATTAAATGAAAGGGAATAGAAGTATTTTTAAATACCCTTTAACAAAATTATTCAAACATATTTTAGATATTACTTCTAGTATCACCTGTCCAGGGGGTTGGATGATGTCTAAAACTTTGTTATTAATATTTAGAGGATTTTGATATTTAAATTGTTCTGTAGATACATTTTTGCTGTTGCTTAATAAAAAAGAATTTGTCATGTCATTTTTGTATAGTAAACTTAGGTTTTTGCCTGTTTTTAAAATTGATTATTTTGGTATAATTTTTAGGAGAGTAATAAATCAGCATGGGCCTCTTACTCCTGTATTATTCTCGTCATGCTATTTGTTGTTCTGTTTGCTGTTGGTCCTGGTTCAATTCCATGGTTTCTTGTAAATGAATTATTTAACCAATCAGCTCGTCCTGTTGCCAGTAGTATTGCTGTTGCTACAAACTGGACAGCAAACTTCTTCGTGGGACTTGGCTTCTTACCACTTCAGGTATAACCTATTGCCCGATATTTGGAAACTGTATCACAATAGTTTATCAATATCTAGTTTCGAAAATAGTTCCATATTTTATATTGGTTATTCTAGCATTAAAAAAAAAAAAAAAATCAGTATTTACACTAAAGTACAGAATATTGATGATTAATTTGATAAAAATTCCAGTTATGAGATTATTATTTAAAAAACATAATTGTTTGTATCAAAGAGTATAATATGATTTATTTTATTTAAATCTGTTTTTTGATTTTGCTCAATTTTAGTTACATAGAATATCCTTCTTAATTTGCTTTATAAACTTTTTCAGGTTATGATGGGAGGCTACGTATTCCTAATTTTTGCAGTGCTTCAAGCTTTATTCTCACTGTTTATATACAAAAAAGTTCCTGAAACGAAAAACAAAACTATCGAAGAAATTTCCTCCATGTTTAGGCAAATATCTTATCAGTGAAAACATAGGTTTTAGTACTGTAATTGTGCAAGTGTAAAACAACGCTCTGTTATGGACCAAAAATGAATGTTAAAACTTTACTTTTAATCAGAGATAAAAAAAATATTGATGTTATGTCCGTCTCAGTACATCAGGTAATATATGAGAAGACAACATTCCTGGCCAGTCAAACTTGTAGCTGAACATTTATTTTTGGTCCTGATACAAGCAATCATTTTTTTTCAAGTGTTAGTGACAACCTTTCAAAATAAATTTAAGAAACTATTTTAATTATAAGCGCCAGATAAAGCTTATGTGAGCTGAATACAAATGTCCTTTTAGCTAAGGTTAGGTCATGTTCAAAGATACTCAATGAGAATATTTTAGTCTATAAATTGTTAATTTTATAAAAATATTATTGTTAGAAATGTTAGAGAAAGACAAATATTGTTGTATTTTGTTCTAATAGAGATAATCTAACCATCATGTAGGCTATTTGACAACGTTTAGCAGATTTATGTATGGTAATAATAATTGTCCACAGGCCTATAATATAGGGCTACAATATTTTGCTTCAGTTTGTGTAACACAATTGAGTAACAATTGTTCTGCTTATTGAGAAATAAGCTTACACCTGCTTATTAAAACTTAATGATTGAAATAATGTGTTTGCATTAGGCTGATCACAGTTCTATAAGTGATATTTACTTAAATGCTGTACAACACTGATTGCTAGACTGAATAAAAACATTTAAACTCTGAGAATCAACATTTATATTTTTATTTTATTAATTATGCTTAAGAAACTAGATAATTTGTTGTGAAATGAAGCACCATATTTGTCATAAGGGCAAAAATTACAAAAAAAAAGAAATTAGAGGATGTATTTTTCTTATTCTAACATAAAATTTGTTAGGAACCAGATAATGTTAATCAAAATTTAATGATATTCAAAATATTAAAAAAAGTACTAATTGGTAAGTCACTATTGTAGGCTCCTTATCATGAGTATATTCAGTCTGAATCTTCTCTAGCCACTTCAGTGATCTCTAGCCACTTCAATGAAACATAAATAATGATTCTTGACATGTAATTATTATAAGTTAATATGGCAACTGCATACTGTTCAGTGTGTAAAATGGAAATTTTCGAGTAAAAAAATGTTACACCACAATAAAATATTAATTTTTTTTATCATGAAGTCATTTTTTATGTTAAAGCATAGAACTGGGCATAATGTAATTACTGTATAGTCTAATTAAAATATCATGGGTCGAAATTTACAAATAGGCAAATGAGAAGTAAATCGGCTAGAATCCAAAGTCACTTTAGTTTCTGGAGACCATTTTGATTATGGCTGTATCAGTTAGTAATTTATGTCTCTAGAAAAAATAATATTTTTTTATATAGTATTCATTGTCTATATTATATACTAAGTACTTTAGGAAAACACTGATGTATATAGTATGTTAATAAATAGAAAATGTATTTTATTAAATAATGTTTTCATTTTGTTAAGCTAGCAGTCTGCTGAACTAGCTAGCTTCAACAAAAATATTATAAAGATGTAGTTATTTATTGTGTTGTCTTTCTTGTTTTGTAATAAATTTTATTAAACTCTACTGTTTTAAATTTCTTTAATCAGTTAAAATATTTTCCCATTTATTACTGGAAACCCACTCAATTTACAAAGATTCTGCTTTTGTCAGGCTTTTTTTTCATAGGAGGAAGACATTTTAAAAGTTACATCATAAAAAGTGTTACGTTTTAGTAAAAAAACTAACTGAAATTTGTCCACTTGTTTACTGCTGTTTGTGGCTTGGCGAGCTATACAAAAATAGTTGAACACTGCAGTATGCAAATTTTAATGATATTTATTTTGGCATGTAATCTTGTTTGTTCATTTCTCATAACAATTTTTTAATTAAAAAACGACCTACAGCAAAAATTATCCGTTATTGGCTAAAGTCTTTTAAGGAAACCAGAAGTGTTTTAAAAGTGAAGTTGCCAATTTCAAAAAGTAGATTGAGAACTTCTGAAGCAACTGTTTAACAGATCCATGTTTCATGTGTTCGGAGCCAAAAAAGTCATTAACCAGATGTAGTCTACAATTAGGAATACCTAAAGGAACTTTGTACTATGTGATACATGAAAGACTTCATTTGCATGCCTACAAATTACAACTGTTATATGAAATTAAACCTGCTGATAAAAACATTAAAAAAAAATGTTCTGCTTTCTAATGAGGCAACATTTCATATGAGTGAATCAATAATCATCATAACTGCAGAATTTAGGAGGCATAGTCACCACATGTTATTCGGCATCAACGGGAATCTCCAAAACTTAATGTTTGGTTTCCTTTAGTATACTTAATGTTTGATGGACGATTGAGTGATTGGTCCTTTAATTTTTATAGAAATAATAAATGAGGATGTATACTGTGACATGTTGACAGAATGTCTTTCCCAAGTGAAAGATAATGAGGTGGAAGAAAAGCTGTATTTTTCCAACAAGATGGCACTCCACTTCATTACAGTAACCATGTGCATGCGGATCTTGACACTCACTTTCTGGGAAGGTGGATAGGCAGGGCTGGCATAATCTCTCGGCCCCCATGAAGCCCGGACTTAACCCCACTTGACTTTTTCTTTTGGGTAGGCTATATATAAACACACACACATGAGATACTACCAAAAATTTTGGGGAATTTGAATTCCTTGCGAACCGTTTGTGGTATGACTTGCTGCTGGCAGAATGGGTAAACAGTATTTTGTGAATTAGTGTATCAACAGCTGAGATGGTGAGAGGATACGTTTGTGTGTTTTGTATAGTATTGTGTTTTAGTGTTTCGCAATTTTTTAATCTTGTGTAAATGGAAGATTTTAAGGAATAAAAAACATGCATAAAATTTTGCTTCAAGCTTAAAAAAAAGCTGTAGAAACTCATTCCTTGTGAGAGCAGCATTTGGTAACAATTCTATGGGTCAAAGTAAAAGTTTTTGTGGTACAAAAGGTTCAAGAATAGACGAACATCTACTAATGAAAACGAGCATTCTGGATGACCATCGACAAGCACAGCACTGGAAAAAATCATGAAAGTGCAAGAGGCTATTGTTGCAGATCCACGATGTTTGTGCGATTATAGGAATGTTTATGGGCATCTTGTCAGACAACTTGGGCATAAGATGCATGGTTGCAAAATTTTTACTGAGACTGCAGCAACCAAAAAGATCATTGCATAGCTGTGGGCACTGAATTGAAAACTGCAGCAAAGACGACCTCCAACTTCATCTTCAGTGTTGTAACTGATGAGATATGGTTTTACATTTATGACCCTGAAACAAAGCAGCAGTCATCACATTAGAATTCACCATAGGCAAAACAAGCATGTCAAGTTCACTTGATGTCCATGATGATTGTTTTTTTTTTTATATCAAAGACATTATCCTTAAGGAATTTGCCCCTTCTGCTCAAACTGTCAATAGAAATTTTATTGTGAAGTTTTGAAGTGGCTACGTGAGAGCAAAACTTTCAGAACAAGAGCTAGATTCTCTACCAAGACAGCACACAATACACGTGTAAAAATTGCTAGTCATTCGGTATTTTTTGGTTTCCAAAACACAGTAATAATTTCCAACCCACCTCGTGTAACATTTTCTGTTTTCAAAAAAATGTTGAAATTGAAAGGCTGTCATTTTGGCACAATTGAGAAGATCCAAACAGAATCACAGGACATGCTTCGAACACTTACATTTGCAGACTTCCAGAGGTGCAGGGAATCATGGAAAAATGCTGGACTTGCTGTATCCATGCCCAAGGGGACTATTTTGAAGAAGATTGTAAAAACTATGAGTAATGGTTTGCAATTTAATTTTTTTGGAGAAATTCAATGAACTTTTGGGTAGTACCTCGTGTATATGTACTGTATTTTACAGACTATAAAACGCACTTTTTTCTTCGAAAAAATGCCTCCATCTTATAATCATATTAATATATATGTTTGATTTAAAATTCCCGCCAGTCTTAAAAATGGCCATATATTTGATGCCATGGGAAACCTATTTCTATCTGGCAACATTGGATTCAACTAGCAGCAGCAGTGCACCGATGCGAAGAACATGAGTTGCGGGGATTCAAAAGCTTGCTAACACTGTCTCCGTCCTGTCCTGCCATCACAAACCTAGCACATTGTATAGCGTATAGTAGTAAGGAAAAGTATGTTCGGGGATTTCTTAGAGTCATAGGTTAAAGGGCAAAGGTCATCGGCAAAGGACAAGGTCAGGGGTCAATGCCAAAGGTCAAGGTCATGACCCTATTTCCGTGGGGGGGTTCAAGGTCATCTGGCATACGGCCAAGTATTACGTAAGTTCTGGCAGTCGTCCAAAGATTACATGACTACTCGGCAAGCGTTCAAGTATGACATAAGTTTTGTAGGTATCCGGAGATTACATCACCAATGTATACGCTGACATAGTTGAATAAAACAAAATTTTTGTAATCGTTATATATACATGTGTACACATGCACCCAAATTGTTCGTATAAAAGCCGGTACCGATCCGAATTCGGTTACATAGGAGGATCAGACACGTGTTTGTGCGTATATTCGTTGGTGTAAATTAATATTTTATTATGGATTTTATATTAGATTTTCAAGGTTTTAAAGATTCTACCAACGAATATATAGTTAAAGAATTGTTTCTTCTATCAATCGATGAGCAGGTGTTGAGTTACAATTATCTCAACCGCCAATGCGATTCAATCAACTACCATCGAATTTGAAAAAAAAACAAGTAATTTGGTTGGAGAAGCACTATCATGGAACTCAGAAGCTTGGAACTCAGAGAAGCTTGGAACACTATGACTATCAGAGAAGTTTGGAACTCAGGTATTAGACCTCACACAGATTTGAAGGATATTTTTAATAATATAAGCTTAAATGGTATAGTGTACGTTAAAGGACTCGAAAAACAAAAATTTATTTCAAATTTATTGTGTAAATTTAATGTTACAGTTTTAAATTTTGATGATTTTTACTGTCCGAATTTAAGTGTGTTGAGAAAATAATTTTGGAATGAAGCAATATCAAAACCGTGTATTTATAATCATAGTTCTTTTAAACACTGTGCATATGTAAATGCAAATGTTTTATTACCGTGGTGGAAATTAGAAAAGTTAGTTAAAGATAGAATTGAAACTGTTAATTTAGCCATAAAAGAAGCATATGTTAAAAGTGACAAAGGTATGCAAGAAGAGTTAATCAAGTTCCTACCTAAAGAGTTTTTAATATAACATTACGAAGATGTAGAAAATATTTGCGATAAATTACCAATACATTTAAAAAATTATTCCGACATTAAGAACAGTTTTCTCTGCGAAGATCAAAAGTCTCTTAATATGTATAATAAGACTGGTCAATTGCGTAAGAGCGGTTGTTTTTATTGCAATACAAAGTTTAAAGAGTTCAGTAACCAAGATGTTGACGGATGGAGAAAATGAAAGCTGTCCTACGTTTAATTGTACAAGAAAGGAATTGGTTAAGTCAGGATTTTTGTACACAAGACTATAAGAATGTGGTGTGCTGTGGTTGCGGTTGGCCATCGGAAAATAAATCGCTTTTAATAAAGTTAATAAACAATTAACATAAACTAATAAATCCAGATTGTGCATTTAGCAGGCTTACACGAGGCGATGTGATTAATTACACAGACATAATGTGAACGTCAGAGAAGTGGAAGAAATATTGCGTGATTCGTTCATAAATTGGCCAAAGTCAGTACCGAAAGCAAAGGATATAGCATCAACTGGGTTCTACTAGACCGGTGAGCAAGATAACGTTGTTTGTATTGAATGTAGCATTACGATTGGTGACTGGCAAAAAGAAGATCGTCCCGAAATAGAACATTAACGTTATGCACCATATTGTAAACTATCTAAATTGTTACAATAAAAATACTTTACTGCGCAAATTGTTTCTTTTATTTCTAGTGTTTACCTTGAAAATGAGTGTTCGAAGCGGAATAGCTAAATAATTAAACAGGTTCGTAGGAATTTTCCTAACAGTTATGAAGAAATAAAAGGCCTATTTGACCTATATCAGGCTGATATTGTTGAGATGATACCGTTTGCTAAAATCAATAAAGGATATAAATATATATTAGTTTTAATTAATTGTTTTAGTAAATACGCTATAGGAGTTCCTGTAAAATCAAAATCTGTAATTGATATAGAAAAAGTTTTGAAACCGATTTTAGATTAATATTCAATGAAAAATTTGCAAACAGATAACGGTAAAGAATTCTATAATTCAAGAATAAAATCTTTGTTAAGTAAATATGATATTAATCATATTCCAGTTTCATCCAGTTTTTCAAAAAAAAGCATCTATTGTTGAAAGGTTGAATTGAACTTTAAAAGGAAAATTTTGGAAAAATTTAGCGAACAAGGTAGTTATAAATTGCTAAATTTACTCGTTAAACACAAAAAAAATGCCTTCTATAATTAATCAATACAACAATTTGGTGCATAGAACGATAAATATTAAACCTACTGATGTGAATAAGACTAATGAGAAAACAGTGTTGACAAGAATAATAAATCGCAAAAAACTAGCATAACAAAAAAATATTAGGTTTAAGACGGTGACAAAGTTAGAATTAGTAGGTATAAGAAACCCTTCACGAAAGGTTATTTACCAAATTGGAGTAACGAGGTGTATACTGTACGGCAAATTAAACAATCGAATCCCGTTACTTATATTTTAAAAGATGAAAGGGTAATATCATACAAGGACGTTTCTATCAAGAGGAATTAAGTAAGACGAAGTACGGAAATACGTATTTAATTGAAAAAGTTTTACATAGAAAAGGAAATAAATTGCTTGCCCGCTGGCTTGGGTTCGATAAATTGAGAGACACCTGGATCGATAAAAAAGATTTCATATAAATTGGTAAAACAATAATCAAAATTACCAATGTTAAAATTTGACAATATAAATTTTCATCAAACATGGAAAATAAATCAAAAACCCACCAAGATTTATTACCAAATAATATCAGGTGTATAATCTGTAGACCCAATAGTTCTGGAAAAACAAATTTAATGATTAATTTATTGGTTTCACTGGAAGAACTATATTTTAAAAATGTTTATTTGTTTTATAAATCTCTAAATCAGCCGAAATATAAATTTTTAGATTGTGTTCTAAGCGGTGTGCCTGAAATCGGATATTTTCCATTTTCAGAAAATAAGGAAGTTTCAAGAGTGGATGAAATTAAATTAAATTCTTTAGTTATTTTTGATGACGTATCATGCGAAAAACAAAATAATATTCGAAATTATTTTACAATGGGAAGACGTTATAAAATTGATATTTTCTACTTATGCCAAACATATAGTTATATTCCGAAACAATTAATTCGTGACAATACGAATTTCATTATAATATTTAAACAGGACGACAGAAACTTGCACCATATTTATACAGATCACGTGAATTCGGATATGACATTTGAAGTATTTAAACACCTGTATTTCGAAGGTTGGAACGGAAACACAAGCGCTTTTGTTGTGATAGACAAAGAAAGACCTAAACAAAAAGGAAGATATAGATTTGGATTTGATATTTTTGTGCAAATTAAAAAAAAATTATATCTATTCTGGAAGGTAATATTGGAGCAGGCAAGAGCACTTTCGCTTTATTATTAAAAACAGATTGAAATTACACAATTTAAAGGTGGGAACCTGTAGATCAATGGACAAAATTTTATGGTGAAAATATCTTGGGTATGTTCTACAACGAACCGAAACGGTGGGTGTTTACCTTTCAAACAAGCTTTAATGGATAGTGTTCTTAATGAACTAGAAGCAACAAAATATCTGCAAGAAGGTTATACAGTAGTTTTGGAAAGGTCATTTTCAGTAAATGAATAGTTTTTTCCTTTACTTCAAGAACAGAATATAGTTAATGGAACCAAATCCAATGTGTTTAAATTACTACAACAAATGATGCCAAAACAATTTGTTAATCTGTAAAATAATCTGTGTACAATTTATATAAAAACTGAACCCGAAATTTGTTACGAACGAATAAATTAAAGGAATCGTCCGGAGGAAATCAACAAAATTGGATTGGACTATATTGAAAAACTACATACATTACACGAGGAAAAAGTGACCAACAAAAATTTAAATTACAAACTTGTTATTATTGACGGGACTAATGTGTCCGAAGAGAACATTTTACAAGCAAATATTTTATATAATTCCAATGAAAACATTTCAGATTATATATTTTCCGAACTTGTACATTGTAACAAAGTTTGAATGCAATAATAAAGTGTAGTGGTGATGATGCAATACTTGTAATACTTATTTAAAACCAGTTTTTCCTAGTTTTAAACTAGGATGCACGTGCGCGCGTGACAACTTGTTTCCCATGTTCCACTTACGTAAGATCCATTAATCATCTTTAGGCGGATTGAAGGTGCGGAAACACGTTGCGGTAGCAGCTGCGCATAGTAATTTACTTTCACACCGAACTGTGTATATAAATATAGTGTAATTCAGGTATCATTATTACTACACCGGCATTTAACTTGTGGTATTCAACAGTTTATTTTTTGACTGTCTCAACGATTCTTCTCTTTGAATTCAATGTAAGTATACTATAATTTTTATTTCAAAACTTTACCAAAATATCCGAAATTTGTTTATTTCAAGACTTTACGAAAATATTCGTTTGATTTTTTTTCTTTAGTAAAATGGAAAGTAGACCAGTAGACCTAAAAATAGATATGGATAAAGATTTTCTGAACTTTGAGAACGCGATGGGTCCGAGCAACTGTCCAGTACAAAGTTACGAGAACGTAGCTGGTCCCAGCAACCAACAACAGACTACGACTGTCAATAAAAATGGTATGAGAAGAATGCTAAAATTTATTAACTTGTTTGAATGTCTAGTTATGTTAAGTTTGAAGTCTAATCTATCTAATTCATATTATATTTCTGAAAGTTTGTGTGTTTGTTTGTTATTCAATCACGCTTTAACCACTGAACCAATTGAGATGAAATTTGTTACGAATATGGTTTAAGTATCAGAGATACACATAGGCATATTCCCGTTTTACAAAACGTCATTATACTACTTACCCAGCCCAAAATAACTATTAGTATTTAGTTTTGTAACATGTGTTAACTGTAGTTAGGTTTAATTACTGTTTACTGGACATGATATTTAGGCACCAGAGATGGACATAGATCTAATCCAATTTTACAAATATTAATCTGTGTTTTATTTATTGCAAAATTATTGTTTTTAATGTAACATTTTCAAATATTTTAGTTGAAATTTTTCAAAACTGACTAATTTGTTATATTTGTCTTGAATTTTCAATATTACATGTAAAAAAATCCCTACACAGAGTGCCAATTGTAATTTGTAATATTACAATTACTGTGTATTTGTAATTAATTTATCCTGGACTTTTCAATATTTTTGTTACTAAAATGCTTTATTATGTGCCCAAAAGCAAGAATCCAGAATATGAAAGCACGAGAAGTACAATAAAAATCGAAAATAAAAGTGAAAAACATAACCTCAAAATTGCTACCGGCGAAAATCGGTAACGTGTTGTAGATCGGTTAAACAAGAAAAATACGTCTAATACGGGTTTTGTGTAATAAGACACCCATTTTTTAAAAGAATACTGCATAACCTAACTGACACGGTTGTTAGGCCTATCACGGTGATGCGTGAAAAAACCGTTAGCTATATATTTTAAAGAATACTAGGATACATATTCTAACTGACACGGATGTTAGGCCCATCACGGTAATGTGTGAAAATTTTTTTATATTTTTGTAAAGAATACTCCATAAACTAACTAACATGGTTGTTAGGCCTAACACAGTGATCCATTAAAAAAACCTTTATTTATTTTTTTAAAAGAGTACTCATAACCTAACTGACACGGTTGTTGGGCCTAATACGGTGATGCATGAAAAAAACCTTTAATTTTTTTTAAAGAGTACTCTAACAAAAAAACCTTTATATTTTTTTATGGAACTTAACTAACACGGTTGTTGGGCATATCACGGTGATGCGTGAAAAAACCTTTATATTTTTTTAAAGAATACTAGGCTACATATCCTGACACGGATGTTAGGCCTAACATGTTGATGCGTGAAAAACCTTTATATTTTTTTAAAGAATACTACATTCCTAACTGACATGGTTGTTGGGCCTATCATGGTGATGTGTGAAAAAAAACTTTATTTTTTTTAGGAATACTACATAACCTAATTGACACGGTTGTTAGGCCTAACACGGTGATACGTGAAAAACCTTTATATTTTTTTAAACAGTACTACATATCCTAACTGACACGGTTGTTAGGTCTAACACGGTGATGTGTGAAAAAAAATTTATATATTTTTTTAAAGAATACTCCATAAGCTAACTAGCATTGTTGTTAGACCTATCACCGTGATGCGTGAAAAAACCCTTATATTTTTTTAAAAGAAAATGCTACTACATATCCTGAAAGGGTTGTTGCGCTTTATCACGGTGATGCGTGAGAAAACCTTTATATTTTTTTAAAGAATACTAGGCTACATATCCTAACTGACACCAGTATTATTAAAGATTACTAGGCTACATATCCTAAGGAATACCACATATCCTAACTGACACGGTTGTTGGGCCTATCACGGTGATGTGTGAAAAAAACTTTGTTTTTTTTAAAGACTACTCAAAACCTTAACTAACACGGTTGTTAGGCTTAACATGATGATGCGTGAAAAAAACGTTATATTTTTTTAAAGAATACTCCATAAGCTAACTAACATGGTTGTTAGGCCTAAGACGGTGATGCATTAAAAAAACCTTTATTTATTTTTTTAAAAAGAGTACTCCAAACCAACTGACACGGTTGTTGGGCCTAATAAGGTGATGCAGGAAAAAAAACCTTAATTTTTGTAGAGTACTCCATAACTTAACTAACACGGTGATGCGTTAAAAAAACTTTATTTTAAAAAAGAAATTCACCATAACCTAACTGACACGGTTGTTGGTCCTAACACGGTGATGCGTGATCTTAAATGTATATTATAATTGTGGGCAAAGCCGTGACAGGTAGCAGCTAATCATATCATATTTTTTTGAAAGTTTGTTTTTGTTTATTTGTTTGTTATTCAATCACACTTTAACTACTGGACCAATTGAGATTAAATTTGGTATGAACACTGTTTAGGTACCTGAGATAAACACAGTACTATTCCAGTTTAATTCCACAATAGTGACTTTTTAATAATACTGTATTTTATTAAAATATGACAGGACCCAGGTTTAGAGTATCGAGTAGCAAAAATTTATATGTCTTGCCCGAAAACCATAAATCGTATAATATTGTATATAGAAATGTATTAAAATGAAATGAACCTATTCTGATTTTGAAAATCGACTATAAATTTTATTGCCTACATTATAATTGCAGGCAATGCTGCAACGGGTAACAGCTAGTCATATGATAAATTAGATTTTTTGGTGAATAGGTTAAGGAACAATGTCGAAATTATGACAACCCAGACTTTTGTAGAAATATTAGTAATATTACAAGAGATGTTAATCGTGTATTCGCAAGTAATTTTTGATAATACTGACGTTTTTAGCCAGGATAAATTTTTATTTTTGAAAAGCGAGGAGATAACTTTGGAAGAATTTCATTTAATATTTAATTCAGTATTGAACACAGATTCTATAAAAGAAAAACTACTTCGTTATGCTCTTATGCAAAAATTATATAAAATTGTAACAGAAATATTCAAAGCTGATGATTGATTACAAAATGAAAAAAAAGAAAGAACACCCAAAAACCGCAACTAAATGTAAAAAAAAAGTTTCCGAAAATATTTTGGAAGTTTTGATTCCGATAATTTTGATGATAACAATAACGATGATGAATTTGAAGAGAACGATCCATTTTAAAAGTTATTTTATAAAACTGATAAAAATCTTCATTTTGTAATCAGCCAACAGTTTCAAATTATGAAGGGGGATAACCGTAAAAAATAACAAAACCTGGGGAGGAGGGAAAACACTTTATCAAAATTTAAATTTCTGATATGAAAAAATTGAAACGTTGTAAAAGTGACAAAACATTTTGGAAATGTGTATCAGGAGAAGATTACTTTCTCTTAAACGTTAAAGAATCAGACGATAAAAAAATCATTGAATGAAATTTGTAATAATTTTAAGTAAAGCTTTGGAAAAAGTATTGCAAATAAAGAATGTAAAAAAAGAAACATTTTCGGTTGAAAGGAAAAAGTAACTTTTTCCTGGTACAAACTAGAACATATTAAAATTATTAAAATTTATTATTTCAGTAGCAGTCAACTGTCGCTTGGTTACTTTAAATTATCTAATTACGGATATCCCCCTGAGCGTTGCACAGAACCATCTGCTGGATACGATCTACGCAGAGCTTATTCATTAATGATACCAAAATTTGGAAAGGCTTTAGTCGAAACAGACATAGCGTTAGAACTACCACAAAATTCTTATGGTAGAATAGCGCTTAGGTCTGGGTTGGCGAATAAATATTATATAATCGTAGGAGGA
The DNA here is from genome assembly GCA_022606455.1 of Callitettix versicolor. NCBI lineage: Eukaryota > Metazoa > Arthropoda > Insecta > Hemiptera > Cercopidae > Callitettix > Callitettix versicolor. The sequence goes on from CM040186.1 coordinate 84,001,245, forward strand.
GGTGCTATCGATAGAGACTATACAGGGAACGTTCGTGTGTTATTGTTTAACCATTCCGATAAAGATTTTATTGTATATAGAGGCGATAGGATTGCCCAATTAATTTCCGAAACATGTTCCTATCCCCAAGTGTTTGAACTTGATAGTTTACCTGAAAGTACAGAAAAAAACGCTAAAAATTATGGTTCAACCGGAATGAATTGGAAAAAATATTTTCCTTTCAGCCATGAAAAGAACTCATGGGCCAACAGTCGACCAGCCACAGACAAGCCTAAGACATAAACGAAGGCGAATAGCACTTGACATTAAAGAAAACGAATTTATTGAGTTGGAAAATGCTTTTGGGGGAATTTTGAAAACATTTTTTCTAAAACATACTGATCATGAATTGAAAGATATTTGTCCGGTTTTAATTTGCAATAAGGAAAAAATGAAAACTTTAAATGAACGTTTACTACAACAATATGATTTGCGAAAATTTAACATTGTTGTAGATTGCACATTTGTTAAACCGACAACCAATGTAACGCAAGAGTAGAGCTTTTAAAACGAAAACGTAGTTCTTAGAGTTTCATAGACGGTGTTTTACTGGAAATTTTTGAAAAAATCTGCGCGGAGGAGAACGAATATCAACGCAAGGTTAGCGGTTGGACTTTATCATCCGTAGATTATATTCTTTTAAGGTTCAGCCGTTACCAACCGTTACGCGGTAGTTCTTATTTGCCTTTATTCCGAAAAATTGCTAATAGAAAAGCCGTTATTAGTCCTAAAAATTTAAACGATCAAAAATGTTTCCAATGGGCAATTTAATCGCGTTATATTACGGGATTGCATGTTGAAAGGGTTAATTCTTGTTACACTGATTTAGCAGATACATTTAATTTTAAGGGAATAAGCTTTCCTACACCGTTGAAGGAAATTAAATTATTTGAGAAATTAAATGACAAATTTAGCATCAATGTATATGGGGTTAACGAGAAAAATGAAATATATCGGTTAAGAGTATGTGTTGTAAATAAGAGAAATCATTTTGATTTGTTGTTAATTTCCAGTGCGAATGGTGAATATCATTATTGTTATATATCAAATTTTTCAAGATTAATAGGTAACCAAATAACAAAAAATTGTAGAGAAAAAGTTTTCGGTAAACGTTGTTTTGCTTTTTATCTTGGAAAGAATTGTTATGAAAAATTGAATAAATTGTGATGCCCGAAAATGTTGACGATTCGGCTCTTATTTTGAAATTTACAAATTTTCATTACAAATTTCGTATTCCGATTGTAGCTTAATGCGGTTTCGAATATATTTTTAAAAAGTTGATGAAAAGTTGAACAAAGTAGTATGTACAATTTAAACAATTAAAGATCAACACATACCCATGAGTTTTTGTGTTCATCTAGTTATAGACAGCAGTGTCTCAAAATCTATTAGATCGGAATTACCTACGGAACCGTATCTTTATAGGAGCGATGATGCTGCAAAGAAATTTATGGAATATCTAATTTCAACCGCGAATATAATTGGTGATTTAATAAAAATCAAAAAACAAATGGTCATTCTAACCGGTGAAGTGCAAAACAAGGTAAAAAATACCACGCATTGTGAATGTTGTAATTTAGAATTTTCAATGATAGAGTCACCCGTTTTAGATCATTGGCATTTAACAGGAAAATTTAGGAATGTATTATGTAATAGTTGTAATTTGAAAAGACAAAATCTAAAATATCTATCGGTATTCATACACGGTAGTTTTAATTATAATATTCATTTTATTTTGAGACAGTTGGGCAGCGTCCGAGAAAAAAATATCGGTTATTTCAAATACTAGCGAAAAATATATTACTTTCCTGGAAACACTTCCAGTAACATTAAATTGCGATTCTTAGACAGTTTTAGATTTTAGAGCTCGAGTTTAAGTCAGCTTGCAAATAATCTTCCAAAAGACAAATTTTTTCCACACAAGTTTATTTTATTCGGAAAACGATATGTCTTTGGTGACTAGAAAAGGTGTACATCCTTATGAATACTCTGAAACGTGGGCTAAATTGGGCGAAACGCAGTTACCAAATAGGGAATGTTTTTTCACTAGCATAACAAATGAGTATCTCAGTTTGGACGATTATGAACATTCTAAAAACGTTTGGTTGCGGTTTTACTGTCGCACATTGGATGAATATAGCGATTTGTTTTTACATACTGATGTATTGCTATTAGCGGATATATTTGAAAATTTTCGTTTAATTTGTTTGGAAAATTATGATTTAGATCTGGTATAGTATGTGTCGGTTCCGAGTTTAACTTTTGACGAAATGTTAAATTATACAAATATAGAATTAGAATTATTTAACGATTATGATAAATATTTGTTTATAGAAAAAGGGATCGGGGGTGGTATTACAACTGGTGTTAAAAGACACGCTGTGGCTAATAAAACCGAAATTGGAGATTAGTAGGACAGTGGAAAAGCAAATTCATATATAACATACATTGATGCTAACAACCTATTTGGTTTTGCAATGAGTAAGCCTTGCCGCAAAAATCTTTTCGTTGTCTGTCTGCGAAAGAATTGAAAACGTTTAAAGTACTTGAAGTAGATGAATTCAGTCTGGTGAGTTACTTTATTGAATGCGATATTGGTTATCCGAGATTCCTACATGACGAACATAACGTTTTGCCTGAAAAAGGATGTCCGGATTTTTCCAAAGCTTTGATAAAGAACATTATGTTTTTGTCATTATATGAGTATGAAACAATCACTTTAAAATTGTCTTATTAAAAAAAAAATTCACAGGGATTTAGAGTTTGAACAGAGTAAATGGTTAGAACTGTATATCGCCTTCAATACCGAAAAAAAAAAAAAAGCTAAAAACGATTTTGAGAAAGATTTTTATAAATTACTAAATAATGCAATGTTCGGTAAAAGTATAGAAAATGTTAGAAACAGAATGAATTTGGAACTGGTGAATAATGAAAAACGGTTGAAAAAACTCGTTGCAAAACCAAGTTTTCTCAATAGAATTATTTATAGCGAGCAATTGAGCGCTGTGGAATGTTTAAAAGAGAAGATCACCTTCAACAAATCGGTTTATATAGGTTTCCTGATGTTAGAGCTAATCAAGTACCAAATGTATAACTTTCATTATGATATTATGAAACCGCTATACGATGAAACATCCCTTAAATTAATTTATTTGGATACTGATTAGTTTTTTATGAAATCTTCACTGAAAATGTGTACAATGATTTGTATGACGAAAAAATTAGACACCACTTTGATATGGCGGGATATCCTCCAAACCACCAAAATTTTTCAATTGAAAATAAAAAGAAGTTGGGTTGTTTGAAAGGCAAATGTAGCGGTAACATAATATCGGAATTTATTGGTCTCAGACCAAAATTATATATTTTTAAATTGGGAGAAAAAATTATTAAAAAAGCTAAAGGCGTCACTAAACCTTTTTAAAAAAACCAAATTATTTTTGATGATTACAAGAAATGTTTGTTAGAAAACATAAAATTACGTAAGAACATGGTTATGTTCCAAGAAACATTTAATGTATATTATAAATGTAAATAATAATTTACATTAATTATGAACTTACATTAATTAATATCTTAAATTTGGTTTAAGTGCTAAAGACGATAAACATTGTGCCCTGACGGTATAAATACTAAAGCTTATGGTCATTACAATGTATTATAATTAATTATTATATATTTGTTTGTATGTTACATTTTGAGTGTACTATTCTAGTCATTAAGAGAGAAAAATAGACTTATTATGTAAATAATTAAATAATATGTAATAATTAATTGTGGTTTAAGGTTAATAATAATAAATAACACTAAAAAAATAACAAATTTATTGACTTACATTATTTTCCTTACAATTCATGACAATGGTGTATACTGTACAAAGACATCGTGCAAAATTAAACAGTAACACGATGTATTAGCTGGAAAATTTTCAGAGGCTTCGATTTCAATTTTCAGAACGACAGATCCTTTTTTTAAAGTGTCCACCTGTTTTGAACAATCAATTACAAACATGGGTGTTTTAGCTGTAAACGTACCACTATCCGCAAGTGGTTGGTCATCACTTCCTTGGTAATAGAATGATTGGAATCTATTGTATGAGTTGTATAAAAGCGCCTTATTACCATTTAAGTCGTCGTATGGGTAGTATTTCGAATTCAAATAGAATTTAATTTTTTTAACATTACACATATCAAAATGTGATGAAATAGCGGTCTCGTTATCTAATTTATCAGTTTGAAAAGCAAGAATTGCCACTCTTTGTTTATTCGATGCAGAAGATGTTTCCACAGTCCTCGATACAGTCAAAGCTTGCGAAATCGCGGGATTTACATAAGGATCCCACGTTCTATACATAAGCGAAATTGGGCTGTCGCTATTTGTTTTTTTAAATAATTTTAATCGTACTTTATCATCTACTTTTACAAAAGGCATTTTCCACAAAATTTTATTTATAGTAATTTTAAAATCTTCTTTTGTCGTTTGTGTTTGAAAAATTGCATTTTTATCCGAAGATGATCTCAGCAACACCAATTCTTGTTTCACATTTAAAATTATACTTTTACAGTCTTCGCCAAAACCTAATAGAAAACGTAAAAGTATACAATGGAGAAAATTTCCGTCTTGTGTATAGGGCTGGCAGTCTGAGGCCCACGCGAAATTTCCTAAAATATTTTTTTCGCCGCTACGTGGAGTTAAACATTTTTCATCAAAGTAGTGATGCCGACATTTTTATGTCTGTCTCTTTTGTGCCGCTTAATTGGTATCGTATCTTTTGAAAAAAAAACGCAATAGCGTTGTTTACAAATTTTGTAATATTATTCGGCCATCCATCATATTTTGTAATTTTCCATTAATTAATAGATATCTCTTGCTGGACAGCGTGTAAATATCTTGTTGTTGAACGAGAATTCAAATTTCGTCGCTGTTTCCAAAAGAATTTGACGAAGAAGGACTGTGAGAATATTATTCATAGTCGGTAATTGCGTCATCAGTGTAAACTTGAGAATCGATATTTAGTATATAACTCATTATTTTCTTAATTTATATCCGCGAATTGATTGCAGAAATTTACGATTTTCCGATGTTAACGAACCGATTTTTACTCGTCGAATGACGTTCTTGTTTCTGTTTTTTTTCCAATTCGCTGCTGCTGTAATACGAGTCAATTTTCGGCGATGCGGCGCTGTGAATACAAATCCCATAACTAATCGTTGACGCTTTTCAAATGCAAACGAATAATTATATTTTCTTGTCTGAAATTTACCAGTTGACCCAATTGATCTTCCAATTTAATATGTATTCTGTAGAGCGCTCCTTTTTAATTGATTGAAAGTAAATTACGTGCGAAGGTTTTTCAACAATTTTGAAACCCGGATCGACTACAGGATAAAACTCGCGCAGTACATGACCTTCAACACTGTCCTTTTAAGAATTTGTAACAATGTCGCACACGATGCGTATGACGTCAACTTTTATTATAGCCGCCTGCTTTGACGACACGTTCCATTGGCCGGCTTCCAATACTTTGTTCGCGTCTCCGTCGCGACCCAGCAGCTCGCCTATACTGTCCTTCTTGAAAACAATATCCTCGCTAGAGAAAATTTCCGTTTTAAAAGTATTGTTACTCGCTTTTATAGTAATTTCCGCGTTATTATTTTTTTAAATTCTTGTTTTAAGAAGTCCTGTATATCTTCGATTTCGTAGTGCCATCGAGTAAAACTATTGGCGATTCAGAATTTTTGCAAAAATAAAATTTATCGTTAATATTTTGTTCAATATATTGTTCAATAATTCCAATATAATTGGAATTAAATTATAAGTTATTAATTCCACTAAACCAATTTCCCATTTTGAAGAAGAAGTTAAATCTATTGGCGGAAAGAAATCGGATGTTAAAGACGAACTTTTACCCGATATACTAATATCTCATTATTATTATTACGACTAGAAATCGAGAAAGTCGATATAATAATGATCTCATTATTATTATTACGACTAGAAATCGAGAAAGTCTAAACACAAATGCCCGCAATTTACAGAGTAAATATTTTTCTGACGGGCGGAATAATTGAAACTGATGTTTACACCCTATGATGATGAATTAAAATATTTTACTAACTCTGTTGGGGGTCTCAAATTCCCAAAACTATCAAAATATTTCACATTATCGCCTCGTTTCTTATAGCAAACCCAATGTGTTATGAGTCCTTTGCTGTTGTTCAAATTCACTACTGCCGTTTCGTTATTCCTTACCTTTTTCGGTAAAGCATTACGCATAAAAACCAATCTAAAATGTGGAATTTTTAATTTATCTGTATACATTAAAATATCAACATTGGTCAAAGGTCTGTTCGGAATCGAGTTTATTATTTTTTTTTTTGTGTAACAGCCTCTAGGTCGTATATATAATTCTTTCCCTTCTATTTTTCTGAGTTTTTTTCATTTCCGTTAACATTTTAATAATCTTTTTAGTGTTCTTTTTCGGCTGTCGTCGTTTACACTTTCTTTTAGATCGTTGTTTTTTAGCGCCACCACCAAATTTTTGTTTAGCTTTCATGATATTCGTTACCGCCCACGCAGCCGCTTTTTCGCCTAAATCCACTTTCTGATGCTTTGACTCGTTTCCAAGCAGATTCGGCAAGCCTTCGGTCTGCAATTGGACGTCTCTCGGTGTCGTTGTAATTACTGTAGGCTATGTCGTGTTGTTTGCAAGCGCTATCCAATTTATTGATTCCCTGATCGCCTCGGGCTAATCTTTTTGATAGGTTGGTGCTTGGCCCACAAAATTGGTATCCAGGTATGTGTAATTCAAATGGGATCACGTCAATAGCTTTATTAAAAGATCCTTAATTATCCTTCCTCCATGATATTTACGTTGAACCGTAATTATTATTTTTTTTCAATTATTCCAAGGCTACGCTATACTCTGTCATCCAATCTGCGTAGGATTTTGTAGTTCTGCAAAGTTCGACTGTTCCACGTAAATATGTTACATAAAGCAAATTCATCAACAGTCTTAGTGTTATGACATCATCAAAACTTTCCGTCTTCATATTAGTTAATATTCTATTCTTGAAATCTAAAACCAAACTGTCGTCTGTTTTCATATAAACATTCCCCTTTAAATATTTCAAATTAACAGCATCACCGTTTTCTTCAGGATTTGCAAGATCTTCTCTTTTCTTATTTCTAAAAATCAGATTGAAATTCTTATTTTTGGAAAGTGATACTCTTTTAAAAATTGTTTTGTAACAACGTCGTTATTTTCGACGTTGTATATATATATATATATATATTTATTCAATCAAATTCATTTTTTAATTTCCATAATGGAGTTGATTTATCCAATAGCGTATAGCAGCCGGTCTGGTACATTTTTCCTCTGTGTTGTAAGGACAGATAGAGTGGTCCTCAGGATTTGGTGTGCAGGATCCTTCCAACATCGCAAGGTATCTTGTGCAGCTGGTCCGCAAAAACCGTAATTATAATACCGATCCAGTTTATTTCTTTGCCACGACCTTCCTTGCAATCGTCCGATAACTTTATAATTACATCTTTTTTGTTTACGCAATAACAATGTTTAAAGCCATAATACCAAAGCACTGTTCCCCTATTAATAGGCTGATCTTTCTTTAAATAACCATTAGTATTACCATAATCTTCTAAATCCGGTGCAGCCAAACCCCTCCAGGAAACACATGTTCAAGAGATTCTATTGTATTGAACTCGGATGTTTTCGGTTGAGAAGAAGTTGAACTGTTCATGATGACTCTCAAAACAAAATAGTACTAAACCTTTTCAGAAATCTGTCTTAAATACTGAAATTACGTAATATAATTTACACACACACATTGATATTTCAACCAGTATTAATTATATAAAAAAATGTGCGTACGGAATTATTATAAAATAAAAGAAAGGGATAAATAATATATAAATTTATTTTTTTAATATTGATTATTATACATCCGTTGCCTTAACCGCCAATTCACGAATGTGTCCTTGCGAAGTGACGTTGCATAACAATCCTCTTCGTGGTAAATAGATGGCGAAGTCGGAATCATATATTTGTGTTTAATTCAGTAATCTTCATCAGGATCATATGGTGAGAATTACTGTCGTCTTCATCTATAATTACTTCTTCTACTAGTTCTTCATTTTTGAATGGAATATTATTTTCAAATGTTCACATTTTCAAAAAAAGTTGACGATAAAATTTCGGCAACATGATCACGTTTTGTGCCCGACATATTTTTAAGCACGCTGTTCAGATCTGGTATAAAATCCATAATTTGTCAACTTCACCAAGGCGCGTGTCCGATCTTTCTGTGCAATCAACGTTGGTTTTTATAAATGTCGACTGAATTCTGTATGTAAAAAAAATCTCCGATTCGAATAACGAATTTGGTCTCGGCGTATACGTTGGTGATGCAATCTCCGGACACCTGCAAAACTGACATCATACTTGAACACTTGCAGAGTAGTGATGTAATCTTTGAACTGCCAGAACTTACTTAATAGTTGGCCATAAACCATATGACTTTGACCCCCCACGAAAATAGGATCATGACCTTGACCTCTGACCTTTGCCCCATAACATATGACTGTAACTTGTCCCAGAACATACTTTTCATTACTACCGCGTATGACGTATAATTGCAGTCTTCGGTGCCAGTGAACTTGAAAGTGATCTGTGTTATCAGTAAGGCTTTGCAATTAATAATAAAAATGGTAAAAAAGTTATTTTTTTTGAAACTGCAAACTAAAATATAATGAAAAAAATGAAAAAGAAGTTTTGTGTAACACACAATCACATTCTCCTGATGCAAACTGTTTCAAAGAACTTTTTTGATATTGTATTTATTTCTGTAATTCAATGGAATGAGAAGGGCATAATAAAAAGGTGCAAAGATTGTAAAGATACAAAATATTAATTCACATCATTAATAAAAACAAAATTAATTCTAATGTTAATACATATGTATTTTTTTTACTAGTTTAAACTGTCTTAAGTGTTTCTATACAGTAAATTCTATACTTATAAAAAAGTCCAGGAATCAAAAGAAAAGAATTACCTAAATAATTGACAGGAGGTACTTTTTTTTAATGATTGACCATATTTTTTATTATTGTAACATAGCCACCAAACCAAATATTCAAATTAGGATTATGACCTATTCTTCCTGTCAGTGGTCTATCCACTTACCTCGTAAATGGAACGACGTACGAGTCACGCGTGTAGTTTGGCCAATCCGAATTTCATGGTGAATATTTTAAACGTGTAATTGTACTCAGTGTTTGTGATGAATGTTTTGTTTGACTTTGTGACGACCTTGACAGAGGGATTTAATATTTTGTATAACAGCCTGAAGATGAAATGATAGTTTTGAAATCGCAGTAGCCTTTACGAGGTGAGTGGATAGACCAATGATGGGAAGAATAGGTCATAATCCTAAATATTTTTTAACCTTAAAGGAAAAACAATTAATTTTGTTTAGCGTTAAAAAGAGACCAGTGACAATATTTGTACAGTATGCTTCTCATCAAAACAATTATACTATCTTAGGTTATTTCATGCAAGTTTATTTACAATTAGAATCAGTAAACAATGGAACAAAACTAATCTTTAAGTATAAATTATATCAATAATTTTTCATGTTATTTTACATTTAGGAATATACATTACATAATTGTTGGTAAAGATATTTCTTTATCGGGAACAAAATTTCATGGATATTGAGGGGTTACTGCATTGTAATTTTTATCAAAAATATAAATACAATTCTTTGTGGGATAGTTAGGGCTCCATGGTACATCCATAACATGGATTTACACTGTGATCATAACATGAATATGGCGAAAGAGGAAATAAAGAAGGTAGCTTTGAAGCATAACCAACGTTTTCAAGTTCATGTTAATAAAACCATGAATATAATGACCAACAGCATTATGAACGATGTTTGCTGCTTCAATAGAACCAATCATCATGATTTGGTTCAGTAAAAATAATGAACTGACGAATATTAAGGGACAAATTTATTAATGTTAACCCTACAATTGTGATTACGATAGATGTAAATCTTTAGTCTATCATATTACGATTGGTGTAGTTTTGTAATTAATGTTAAATATATTAAAAATAAAAAAAAATATAAATACAATATTTTGAAGTTTTTTTAAAACACAGCCTCCTTTAAATAAATAACATTTCATAAATTCATTTATTTCTTCACAGAATTTCATTTAAGTAACCTTCAATGTCGTGTCTGAATTTTGTGTCCTGAACATAGTGTAACATTTTTCATGTTGCAAAATTTTTGACTTACAAACAGTTTTTGCGAACATGGATTTTATTTTTGATATTTACTTATCTGTTAACTGAGATTCTGATATATTAAATAATTTATAACAATTGTATTGTTTTCAACAAAAAGTATATACACCTCTTATTTACATTACGCTTTTATACAAGAATTATAAAAGCATTGACATTCTATTCATTAAGACATTTACTGTCTCCAAGAGCTGGACTGCTGGAAATTGCACATTTTTTACTACATGATGTTCCCAGATTACGCAGTTCAAACACTTTACACATTATCACAATAATATAGTATGTGTACACACTGAAACATACTCTTATAATTTTATAAAATAGTTTATTTTATTCTATCATGGTCTCTTCTCAGTTCAGTGCTTTAATTTAAAATTTTCCAGTCTTTGTAAATGTATTTCTCTTTTATTTTTTATTTCCATTTTCTCTTTAGCTATCTGCAATATGTATACTTCTTTTTTTAAATTACTGATTTCTTCTTCGTTTTTAATCATAGTTTTTTCTTTAGCTATCTGCAATCTGTATACTTCTTTTTTTAAATTACTAATTTCTTCTTCGTTCTTAATCATAGTTTTCAAATAATGCATTCGTAGCTTTAACTCCAACATTTCAATATTAGACTTTATATTGGAGAATGTTGGTTCGTTGTTAATAGATGTTAGAGTTCTTCGTTGCTTAGGGTCCACGTTAAGAGAATCTGAAATAAGAATGTTTTTATAATTTTATATAAAAAATTTGGTAATGGTAGTAAACTTACAAAAACTAAAACATAAATGAACATTTCAATACACTATTTTGGTATTAAGTTTGTTACCAACAAAATCCATTTATTCATTTCAACATGGTGACTATTAAAAATTTTACATATGGAAGTTTTATAAAAAATATTTAATATGGAAGTTATGTAAAACAAAAATTGGCAATGGTGAAAATGTATAATAATCAATAACTCAAATCTATGCTTGTGTGTGTGTGTGTGTGTGTGTGTGTGTAGCATTCATAATTTTGGTCTGATTTGAATTAAACTTAGGAAAAAAATGATTCTTTAAATAGCTGAAACAAGTTTGTTAACGAGAAAAATCGGTTCAATTATTTCAATTATTTCAAAATGGAAGGAAAATAATATCATTCTACATTCTTAAAAATTCTTTTTAAGAAAACACAAAAAACTTTTTTGCCATAATTTTAAATCTGATTTTGATATTGTTATAAGCGTTAAAATCTGTATAAAATAGCTTTTTAAATTTCAATGAAAATATTAAAATTAACAATAACCATTGTTTCAATCATCACAGCAAAACTGTTATGTGTTTCAAAATTGCACTCATACAATGTATATGAAAAACCTTACTTTTTTCTAAACTTAAAAAATGAATTTAATCACTGTAATCAGCTTCAAAATTAGCATTTGAGGTTTTACTTGTGAAGAGTAATTCTTGTTAATCAGGTTTTATTCATGCTGTCATTTTTGGAATTTTTCTCCATCACATCAAAAGATATGTATTACATGCAAAAACATGTATAGGTCAATACTAGGTGGATTTCAAAAAAAGTTGCAATATTTTTTAAAATTTGTACTGTAGGCAGGAAAAGTCTGAGAGACACAGGGGTACTTTGGTCTGGGTGTAGTGGTAACGATTCTACACAAACTTGAATGTATGAGAACGATTCTATATGTATGTATGTCTACCTATGTATGTATACTTAACATATATATATATATATATATATATATATATATACTGTTAATTCCATACATTCCATATTATGAGTTAAGGAGAATAGAGATAAACAAATATACTGCAGTAAGTGTATAGCTTTGTTCAGCTTATGTAACATTACAAGTTTATAGAATTTTTTTCTTCATTCAATTACAGTGCAGTACATTGTAACACTTTTACTCTGAAATGTTATAACTGGCAACCATTCTATATCAGTTAATTTTACAATTATGTAAAACAACTGTTCTGTAAATATACTTACTGCAAATATCAACATTCAATATATTTTCAATGTCTAAAGCTAACACATTAGCTGTTTCTAAGATGTTAGCCAAGCTATAGGTATGTGTAGTGTTTGTAGATTTGTCTATACTTGAAGTATTTCTTTTGTTCTGTATTACAGGATATCTGGGAAGAGTGTTGCTTACTGAGTTAGCCAGAGGGTCTTCAGATAAATCCTGTTCATTTGTAAATGAATCCTAAAATAAACACATTATTACTAAATATAAAATGGAAAAAATAATAATAAAACACACACAATTGTAAAAAATAGAATCTTGTTTTTAATAGTAGTTAGTTTGAAATATCAAATATTAAAATAATTGTGGCATTTGTCTGTTTTGATGATGTGATGGAAGCAAACTTCTAAGAACTAATAACATTAAATAAACAAATATTTTGATATGCAAACATATTCATATTTTACAATTAAAAATATGAAAATAAAATCCTGACCATCATTAGTTTTTTGTTGGCCTTGTGCATTTATGAATATGGTAAACAATCTCACTGTGAGCCAAAACAATAATTCATGCAACATCAACTCAAGAAAATTTAGTTTTAAAAGAAAGTTAACTGCACTCTGGAATCAAATTGGTAAAACAAACATCACATCAATAGTTTATTATAAAAAACTTTCTAGACTGCACCATGTCATTCAAAGTCTAAAACAGTGAACACGGAGGTCAAGAATTATTCTCCTTTAAAATAACACATGTTCGTATACTTTTTAAAAATACCTTATAATCTTGATTTTTGGTCCAGTGAATCTTTTTGATCTTTTTTCTAAACCTGAAGAACTTGCATTTTAACAATTCAAGGAAATTTAGTACAAAACTGGCTGAAATTCTAAGTAGCGGAATTTTATGCAGAGGGTTTGACAAAGCTTGTTTCCTGATATTAACAAAAAATATTTCAAACAAGACTGTGACAAATCAGAGAAATAATGTTATTTATATTTTTTAAAACACTACTATACTTTTCAATACAAATTTTTGTTTATAAAATTATTAATTTTTAATATTACCAGAAAAATGACTCTTTAGATACAGTAACTTTGGAGTAATACTACATCTTGCATAATTTTAAACACCAATGTTATCATATAAAAAATTATATTTCATCCATCCAATGCAAGAGGCCTACAGGGTCCATATGCAAATTATTTTTCAGCTCCTACTCCTCCAACAATATTAACAACCACTAATTTCCCAATTTAACCAACATGTTATAAAACATATAACCCTCTAATGCTGTAAAACAAACAGTCATTTGTTGCAATATTGCATTACCATGAAATCAAAACATGAAGACATCTCAATAGTAACTGTATTATAAAATTGTTTACATCAGGCTTAGCGAAGCTTTGAATGGCATCGTTGAGTGGATGTCATTAAAAGTATTACACATACCTATGTGTACTAATATTAAGAAACATCAAGTAAAATAAAATGTATACAATTAATTGGTAATGTGATATCATAAGTCAATTTCAATTAGGCTCTCTGAAGCCCTGGACCGCAATGCAGTTGCCCCTCTGACCTCTTCTCAGGAGACCCTGGCAAATCATCCACATAGTGACATGTCTAAATTTGACATAACCCAGTGTAAAACTTTACTTGGAATTTGTTACAACTACAAACATGTTAACAGATTTAAATTGTAAAAAAATATCAGGAATCTCTTCATGTGCCAAGTGGAGGGTCATTTTTTCTTTAAATTATTTAAAAGTTGGAATGGTCTAATGAAGTTCTAAAAGAATTATATTAAATTTATCTTGTTATTGCATTTCTGTGTAACCTAATCACAGAGGGTTACACAGATGCATTGTTCTGAAGAAGGTGCCAACTTGAAGTGCAACAGCAATTTTTAAAATTACAAAGCTTTGAATGACAGGTTTTTAATTATATAAAAGTGATCTTGTTATATTCTTCAATTTTTTTGTAATATCACCATATTCAATAAAATCTTTGTAAAACTGTTATAGATTATTTTTTTAAATACTTACAGATTTGGAAGCAATGGGAAGTGAACTGGAAGCTGTTTTGCGTAACAACCTGGACAGAAAACCAAGCAACTTTCAAAATATAATCTTCACACAAACTAAAATTAATTTTTGATGTACCATCGGTTATAAAAATTTAGTGGAAAGTACACATATCTTAATAAATATATCACACTTTACTGATTATTTTAAAATATGATGAAATTAGTTTAAATCAAGCATTGTAATAGCCTAGTTTAGACAGGGTTAATTTGATTTAGGCTAATTGAAAATCATTAATTTACTAATAATTAATCATGGCTATCATAAAAAATTAAAGTTCTAAACATAATCACTTACACACAGTAAACGTACCACATACCACAGGTAATACAAATAAAATATGGTTTAACACTTATGTTCATAAAATGTTTATTTGTTAAGTTAATTTTATTATATGGTTTAACACTTATTTTCATAAAATGTTTATTTGTTAAGTTAATTTTAAACAGAAATTAATGCATTTTTATATGCTATAAATCATCCCATCATCTGCATTAGCCCAAGTGTGCACAATAGTCGAAGTTAAAAAAAAAAAAAATTGTTAAGTTAATATTCAAACATATGGTTAAATGAAATTATGTCAGTCTGAGTAGACTTTATGTGGTAAACAAAAGTTTATATATAAAAATACATTATGAAGTTATCCCAACATAGTTTGAGTCTTACTGAAACTGTATTAACTAGAAAACATTACTAATATTGTTAAAAAAAGTATAAATGGTGGTTGCCTTTTGAATGCATTATATTAAAACAAAAATTGTGTAGAATATTTTTATAAGAAATTTGATATAATTTCATTTCTGTTAGATTCATAGTAAAACAAATTTATTTAGTTCAAAGAACAGTAGACCTCACAGTATATACTTAATTTATTGTGTGGCCACTCCTCCACAACAGTGTTTTGATTTACTTTTAACATTTTCTGCCTGCTGAATTGATAACTGTAACATTTAGGATAAATGTTAATGGACTAAATTTATTTAAAATATTATGC
Organism: Callitettix versicolor; assembly: GCA_022606455.1. NCBI lineage: Eukaryota > Metazoa > Arthropoda > Insecta > Hemiptera > Cercopidae > Callitettix > Callitettix versicolor. The sequence goes on from CM040186.1 coordinate 84,016,658, forward strand.
TCTTTCTCCATAAAGCGGTCAAAATTATGATTGACATAATATTCTGCTAATCTGACAGTATTGCAACCTCAATCGACACTGTTAAATCAAAACTGCCACCTTGAAACAGAATTGAATGTGAAACAATCTTACACATATGCCCTATGTCACTCAGGCTTTATACAGGGTACCTTCTTAGCAAATTTTAAAACAACCAATTTCTTGGTCCATGAGTTTGGCCAAAATTGCATACACTCCTTCATCTTGAAACGGAAGTGAATGGAAAAATCTTACAAATATGTTGTTTGGAATTTATAGAACATACCTTTACATAAAATTTCAAAACAATTGGTCTATGTTTGGTTAAGACTGCATACAGTTGTCATCACTCTAAACCAGAGTCCGTCATCTTGAAGCAGAAGTGAATGAGGAAAAATCTTAAATATATATGTGTTTTGGTCTTTATACGAGGTGTGTTCAGAAAGTAATGAGAATTTTAATTTTTTGAACAAAATATTTATTTATTCTTCTACATTGATGTTATCGCCTTCCAAATAGTTCCCATTGGAGATTATATACTTGTGCCAGCACTTCTTCCAGTCCTCGAAACACTTCTCAAACTCAATCTTTGAGATAACCCTTTAGTTCTTTCAGCAATGCGCTTTTAATATCATCTACAGCTGTAAAATGATGGTTACAGCCAAAAATAAGGTTCTCTTTTTTTTGGAAATAGGAAAAAGTCACACGGAGCCATGTCTGGTGAATATGGAGGCTGGGGCATCGTTACAGTACTGTTTTTGGTCAAAAATTGATGAACAAGCAATGAAGTGTGCATTATCGTGGTGCAAAAGCCATGAATTGTTTTTCCATAGATCCAGGCGTTTTTTTTGGATTGCTTCATGCAAACGGCGTTGAACTTGTAGGTAGTACTCCTTATTGACCGTTTCCCCTGGTGACAGGAATTCATGATGCACTATGCCATTAATATCGAAGAACATAGTGAGCATAACATTTACGTTCGACCACACTTGTTGAGCCTTTATCGGTCTTGGCGAGCCAGAATGCCACCACTGGGATGATTGAGCCTTAGTTTCGACGTCATATCCGTAAACCCATGTTTCATCACCTGTAATAATACGTTTCAGTAATTCTGCATCGTCGTTGACTTCATTTAGTGACTCCTGAGCAACTCCTATTCGCTGCTGTTTTTGTTCAAAATTCAACAATTTTGGAACGAATTTTGTTGCCACGCGTTTCATATACAAAACATTGGAAATAATGTCATGACATGATCCAATCAATATGCCAACATCATCAGCGATCTCTCTAATTTTGATTTGGCGATTGTTCATAACCATTTCTTTCACTTTTTCCATGTTTTTGTCGGTTGTTGATGTGCTGAGGCGTCCAGGGCGTTTGTCATTTTCAACGTCTTCACGGCTTTCTTGGAAATGCTTAAACCACTCGTAAACTCTTGCTTTACTCATAGCAGACTCACCATAGGCCTTTGTTAACATTTCACACACTTTATTACACTTTATTCCATTTTTTACACAAAATTTGATACAAATTCTTTGATCCATTTCTTTTAACAAACGGAAAATCGCCAAGCTCATAAAAACACGTCTAACCTTAATGGCTGTCACAGACAAAGTCAACAATGAAAAAAGCTGAAAGTTTTATCATACTTCAAGGAAAGTTAAAAATTCTCGTTACTTTCTGATGTATACATTGAACATAATAAAAAAATGTTTTTTAGTCAGACAATCGGACTTCAGAAGCAAAATCAAGCCATACCAACATAATAAAAAAATGTTTGACAAATTTAAAAATTCTTGTTACTTTCTGAACACACCTTGTACAAGGTACTTTCGTTCCAAATTTAAAAATGATCGGTCAATGTGTTTAGCCAAAACTGCTTCACAAACAAACATATACGCAAACCAAAAATCAAGATTACAAAAATCAAAGTTTTGTTTGTTAACCTGATATACGTTTCAATGAACTCTGTGACAATTGTACTAATATCAGCATATGACTATCAGATACATTGCTTTTACACTAAAATCACGACTGGGTAAAATTGGTAGTGTAGTTTGTACTGCTTTATTCCTAACCATTACAACTGACAATTTCAATAATTTTACATTAAAATAAAAATTACAGTTACTAGAGTTGAATCATGCTTACCAAGGAGTATCAAAACTGCCTGGCACCACTTTGCTAGAGTTTTTCTTTACATTAATGTATACATGCTCTGGCTTGACTTTGTGTATCATCTCTGAAACATAACCAATATAATGATACAGTAAATGTAAATATTATTTACAAATAAGTATAACAGTTCAATGTTTTTAGTATGATGATTTTTTTTTAAATTGACTTACAACCAGTGTTAAAAAATACTGTGTGATTAACTTTGGATAAATCAAACAAATGTTTAAATAAGCTCCTCAAGTACAATATTTTGGGTTCACTAGATATTATAAGCCTGTGATTATCTGAACTAATGTTATAAATGTTAGAATAATTTCTATTATTTCTAGAATAACATTTCTAACTAATAAACTAATGTTAGAAAAAGGATATATGGAAAGCCGAGCCATATATTTAAAAAGTCGTATTACACGGTGGAATATGATAAGGCTCATTCTGCACTGCCTGATGCATTGTTTTGGTCCCAAATGACAACTAAAATATTGATTTAAAATGTAGTACTTACAATGTGATACATTACTTTATTGCTCAAATAAATCGTAATGGATAAAAAGAAATTCTAAATGTTGTACATAAAAAAACAAGAACTTTGGTAAACTACAAAACATAGCCTTTATTTTATTTGAAACATTGAAATCTAAATTTTAGATAATAGAGGACATTTTAAAAAAATCCGAAAAACAAATAATACTAGAAAAAGGAATCATTTTAATAAATTCAGGATTATTAATTCATTAGATCATTTTTACTTTCTATAAAAAAACAAAATTGTTCATAATTTGTTTAAAAATTTGAAAAGCGATTTATGTCTTTTACAATATATTACTATTTTCGTATACACATTATATTTTTGCAATATGAATGTTATGCAATATGAATAATTTTAAATGTTGTTCATAAAAAAACAAGAACTTTGGTAAACTACAAAACATAGCCTTTATTTTATTTGAAACATTGAAATCTAAATTTTAGATAATAGAGCACATTTTTAAAAAATCCGAAAAACAAATAATAGTAGAAAAAGGAATCATTTTAATAAATTCAGAATTATTATTAGTCATTAGATCATTTTTACTTTCTATAAAAAAAAACAAAATTGTTCATAATTTGTTTAAAAATTTGAAAAGTGATTTATGTCTTATTGCGATTTATGGTAATATTGCAATGAATATTACCACTGTCACTAGAATTATACTTTATAGTGACATGAGTGGTTAACCAGATAATAACATGATTTCGTAATGGATCCTAATAGAATATGTGTTACAATTTTTTTTTAATAAATTCATGTATGATTTGAACATATTCGGCTTCTAAATCATACTTGGTTTAAGTACTATATTAAAACAACTGAGATACCACAGGTACCAAAAGCTCGATTACAACTAGATAACTGTGGTGTGGTATTAAAAAAATTTCAATAAATAAATAAACAAACAAACAAACACACACACATACATATATATATATATATATATATATATATATATATATATATATATATATATATATATGATTTCATCAATAAACAGTACACGTTTTTACATTGAAGCCTTTTTTGCAAATTTGAATTTAACTTTTAATAATAAGTCATCAGAAAATAATATCCTAAAATATTTTTGTATGCTAAAGATGATCTTAAATAAAGCATAACAGCAATGCTTTATTATAAAATCTTTCAAATACACGTAAATCTTCTGAAAGAGTTCAATTTAAAATATTGTTGATATAACTTTTGTTCTGAACTTGATTAAGCTTGGGGTTTCAATTAGTTTGAGTTTCAACATTTGCTTTTTCAATCTTGAAAATGCATATCTTTTTATTTTTTAGGGTTTTTATGCTTTTTCAATAATCCTTTTGATATGTGAAGGAAATATCTCTCAAGGTTTGCCACACAAGAAGCAATGGTATTGGTTAGATTATCATTTTCTATAAAGATGCAGTATTTTAGATGATCTGTATTTTAAAGGAGAATCTTGATGTTTTATTAGAAAAGTAATAGATGAAGTACCAACAGCAAGGGATTAAGGTTCAAATAGGTCTTTCCTGGGTAAAAAATGGTTCTCTAGGAGAACTTTTTTTATATCTGTTAAGTTTAACAGATCGTTTAAAATTTAGAGAATTGTTAGTTGTTTACTGACTTTCCTGACTTTCAGAAGTAATTGGAGTGACATCTTCAAGGATACTGCAGCACTCTGGAACTGCACCATACAGGAGTCGACCACTGGGCAGGATATCTTTGTCAGCGAAGTGGTTTTGACAAAGCAACTTGTTCTTGCTTAGTTTTATTGGATTCAGTCCAATTAAATCCGGATTACCTGAAAGCAATGAAATCTGTATAGGTAAAGGTAATTTTAAATGTAGTCAAAATAATACATGAGACTTATGTACCTCATTAAGAAACCAGCACTTTAAAAAAGAATCCACTGATATTACTATTTAAATCTGTAGTAGGGCTCTTAAAAATATGTTACATCTTATAAAAAAAACAACTTTTACCAAAACCAACACAGTGCCATGTTACTGTTACAGACTGAGCAACAGAAACCAGCTTACAGTATTTTTGAAAATTAAAGAACTGCCTCTTTTATTTTTATTGCAATTGTTCTTGTAAACTATTAATGAATAAACATAATTTACAACTAGCCTGGGTAAGAACTGATATTCAACTTACCACAATTACGAACCCAAATTTCTTGTAATGAAGATTTTGGAAATCTAAACATACGTGTTCCTGGATTTCTTTTCCGACTAACTTCACATCCTTTATAACTGCACACAAGTGTGGACATTGTTAGCAGATAACAAGAGTAATTATATAATCTATACACATTTCAATTACACACAACAGTTTTTGCTGAAACAAAAAACAAACAAAAGAATTTTTACTATGATAATGAAAATTTTGAAACATCCACTGAAGTGTATCCCTTGCCCACCACAAATTTAAGGATAAGTGGAAGGTTAGTTTTAATGTCACAGAAAAGAGAGCAGACCACTTGGCAACACTGCTCAGAATGTTGCTATTGTATAGTGCTAGGAGTATAAAGTTTTATTATGCCGATTAACATAAGTTATTTTAATACGGATATGAGCTTTCTTTCAGTTTTTTATGGGGCTATCCATGTGTACTTCACCAAACAACTGTTTACGAGCTGTAGTCAATCAAAAAGTTCCACTGAGCTTTCTGGTTAAACAAACTGTGAATAGTCTATTTTTTACCTTTTGATGAGTATGGGTATTTGCGTAAATGGTATTGAAATTCTGGAATAACTACAGTAGTTCATATGAAATAAAGTAGCAATGTTCTAGAAATGTGATTTGGCCAAGATCTGCATGACTTTATAGCATTTCTAGAATATATGGCATGGCATTTATAAGTATTTGTGTTACTGAATAAATTGGCTTGTTTGTTCTGTCCCCCTGCAAAGGAGATGTTATTGATTTGCAGATGGCAAGAAGTAGGTTCTCCTCAGAGGGTTAAATATTTAATATTATTTAATTAAGTAACAACAGTGAACATGGTGAAACTCAATATTACCTATATTAGACAAAAGCATAAAACTGATCAGGATCTACAAATATTTTATTGGGAAATATGTTTTACTATTAGGCTTACTAAATTGAAATAAGTTATGAATGTCTAATGAACAGGAAAGTGGGACAAAGATAGTACTGCCATGTCTGAATTTTCCTGGACATGTACAAATATTGACTAAAATTGTGTATGGATGGATTATAATTTAAGAATATAGCCTATATAATTAAGTATATGTTTACAAATAGCCAATATAATAATTTTTTGGGTAGGAAAAAAATCCAAAATTACTATTCAAAATTAAAATTATTCGAAATACTTCATTATATTTTTTATCTTGTTATTTTAAGGCGAAAAGCACATTGAGGCTATTATTGCCTCCCTAAATATAAGTGTGAAAGTAAAGTATTAATGTGTGGTATTGCAAGTGTACGTGTGTTAGACTGGGGTACTGCTAGGGATTTCTAAAGCTAATCTGCACTCCTCTTCAGGGTACTTTAAGCAATGTAATAGTAATTTTTTGTGATGATTTATTTTAGAATAATACTGATTTCATTAAAATTTAATATAAATATTATATAGATTAAAGAACCTAAGAAATATAGATTAGGCCTACCAAATTATTATAGGTTATGAAACCTACAGGTTAAATTATGAAACATTTATAGGTTAACTCTAATAAACAAATGTTTATAGCCTAAGTAGATTAGAGAAAATATGCAAGCATATAATTGAATTAATTCTAAATTAATTTATATAATGAAAATAATAATATATTTTAAAAAAGAGAGTGTAGTCAAATTAACAACATATCCTAATACACTCAAACTCAAAGTGGCAGTGCTGCCAATACCAACAGTAATAATTACCCACAGCCAGACAAATACTCCCCGCAGTAACCAGCAATGAGCAAATTATCAAAGTCAATAATTGTGTGTGTGTGTGTGTGTGTGTGTGTGTGTGTGTGTGTGTGTGTGTGTGTGTGTGTGTGTGTGTGTGTGTGTGTGTGTGTGTGTGTGTGTGTAAGCTGAAATTTTGTTTTCGTGTGTTTTTTCCTAATAGAAATTTTTATCATTTGCCCAAAATTTATGTATTCGGACAAAATTTAACACAAAGGTTGTTTAGGATCTAAAAATCAAAGGACAAATACTATGCAAATGGTGAACTTTTCACCCATACCCCAAATTTGCTATTTTTCTCAATTCAGTTATAATATTATCAAAGCGAAAAACTATATTTGCTTGTTATCTTTAACAATGTTGTTGATCTTCACGAAAATTAAAATATTTCTTTAGGGATCCTTAATCTCCAAACACTTATTCAATATTTAAAAATTAAATTTTGTTAAAGTTTGATCTAAAAACCATATTTTTTCTAATTATTGTAGTTAATTCTAGTAATCATTATATTTGGATCCAAGCAATACGAGTACCCAAGGATAATTTTGCTATAAAACCTACTCTGTGCATGAAAACGAGCAGTAAAATAGTATTTTTTAAAAATAAAGTTAATCTGAAAATGAGCTGACAAACCAGAAATGACGAACCGAACGTAGATTACACAAGGTTCGAAAACTCCGCTAATCTGTCGTTCAACCAGGTTACAGGATTGACGCATCATCTAAAAACGGGTGATACGTCCCTTTGGTGCTGCCTTCTACTGTACTTGTTAATCTTTCATATTAAATAAATTGTTTATCATCTGTGATAAATGGATTGTTTTCTTTTTGTTGATAGTGGTTGTGGGTGTTAAATTATGTATGAAGTGATAATTAAAAGGACAATAGATTTAATTTAGTGCAGTTTCAAACACGCTTTAGAGAGAAAACAGTAATGAACTTTATATAAATCCAGAACATGAGCATTAATAGTGATCATGATGTTAACAATTTGCGGCAAGAATTGTTGAACCTTGATATTGCGGATGTATGTATCTTAAGCTTAAAAAACAGTTTTTATCTTAATAATAGTTTGCCTTTGTATGTACTAAATTAGTAGTTTTATTTACTTTTTATATGGAATTTATCGGCTAAACACAACTACTATTACTTATAATTTTACTTATAAATGTTAATCATAAACTAACATGAACTAACCTAATTTCATGTTTTAAAGCTTTGGATTAATAAAAAAATTAAATTTAGGTAGAATATAACGTAACAAGCGATATCCGAGACTTTTAATTTAAAATATATTACATTTTTCTGGATTTAGTAGTGAAAACATTTCTTAGTGGACTTAACAAATAACGAATAGTGATTTTTTAAAAATTAGTATTGTAACCTATGTTAGGCTACTAGATAAACACTATGAAAGTTGTTTGTTTAGTATGAAATGATTATTTTGGTAAATATGACTGAAACCAGTTTTGTCAGTTTTTGTAATTTTTTTGTCATAATTCTTTATTACGTGCCCATTAGTAATAATGCAAAATATAAAATTGGAAACATAAGAAGTTTGAAAAAAAATCAAAAAGAAAAGTGATGCCTATAAGAATGATTCATTAAATGTCTGTTTTTAATAACTTGATGAAAACAATAAATAGTTCTTTTAAAAAAAGGCTTAAGAACCTAATTGATACGGTTTTGTGTGAAGAACTTAACTAACATGATTGTGTGTGAAAGACCTTATTAACACTGTTTGTATACTCCATATGATGTAAACAGCAATGATATCACAAATCGGTTACCTTGGTGAGGTAAATCTATCATTGTACCATACGATGTAATGGCAATGAGGCCATAATAAAGTCCCTTAAAAATATAAAAAAATTATAAATTATCACAAGAAATTTAATCTTCTGCAGGTGAATATCTCTTAATTTAATAATAAAAGAAAAAAATACTTTACTTTAGTAAAACTGGTTTAACGCTACAAATACCAATATTTTTTTCTAATAAAATATTTGTATCAACTGTAGAAATAATACTCAAATCTATATTCAACATAAAACCATGTGAGGTTAGCCAAAGATTGTATTTTTTAAATCAGAAAACATTTTAATTTTATTTGTTTACAGGTGTGGTAGTTCAAGTCTAAATGACATAAAAATTGATGTAAACAGTATGGTAGTTATACCCCAAAATGAGTAAAAGGTAGTAGACTAAAAACATTTAGTAAAAACAGAAGAAAATAGGGATATAGCCTAGCATATACTAAAAGCACAGTGTTTAAAAAATTGAAGCAGAAGTGACTTTTTGAAAACTAGTGCTATAATCATATGGGATTAGATGTGCACTACAACAATTACTTTCTTTGCATGAAATAATAGATTCATTCCAGAAAAAATATTGTTTGTATCACTGAACTATACAAATAATACATAAATCTATATTCCACACAAAACCTTGATAGGTTTGATTAGTTAAAGATTTTAAAAAAATTTAAAACATTAAAGCAATTTTTGTTACTTGTTTACAAATGCGGTGATTCAATTCTACGTGATATAGGAATTATACATTGTATTGTGGAACAAGATGGCTGTCACAAAAGAATGCCATCAAATATCAGATTAAAAAAATTGGCTGGACTGATGTTAAAGAAATATTTATCCACATCGTATACAATATAAAACATCAATCTTGTGTGATATATCCGACTACTAATGCTATAATAATTGAGATGGCTGAGCTGAGCATTTAGTATAACAACATTCATTAATAATTTTGATATTTATTAATGAGCTTATTTATATACAATGTGCATATTTAACTTTAAACAATCTAAACAGTTTTGTGCTAGATGGGTTGAGTATAGTACAATGGAGTTAATTATAATTTAAATGTTTATTATTGAACTTATTTATGTAGGTAGTTTAGAAACAAATAAATATTAAATGTAAAAAAATTAAGGTCACTACCAGGATTTGAACTCATGTCCCTTAGTTTCATACCTAAGCTATAAATGCATTGGATTATAATATAGAAAGATTGATTTAAAAAAAAATCACTTTAGCCTGCAGAGTTAATTTAATACTGATTGTATTTGTAGATTATGATAAACTGTGGTGACTAAACCACTGGTATTTATTTCTAGTACTGTTCATTGTTCTTTTATGAAAGCTTATCTGCTCTCCTCATTCACTACTAACAAAAAATTGCTCCCAATTAAGCCCTGGTAGGGCTCATTGATTCTAGGAGGGACTACAGACTAATATTTAAAATAACCTTAGAAAATGCAAAATTTTGAGCAGTTAACACTGAAACACAAGTCTATATTTGTACTTGGTTAGATTTTATTAAATCAGATTAGAGCTATAGGAAGCGATAATGTAACTCCAGGCACTATGATCAATGAACCTATCGTGCAGCTAAGTTCTCGTGCTGGAGGTTCTCAGGGTCCTTAATACCAAATATCCTTAGTCTCCTGCTAGTAAGAGTCCCACATTTATAGATTCAACTGGCCTGCAGTTTCCTCTTTTTCCTGCATAACCAACACACAGTTTCTCCCAGATACATTCTTAACCTATTTGTGTGGTGTACTCTCAGACCACAGTGCCCTGTAATGAACCCCATAGTTTTTCTAAATTGTGCTGTGCCCAAGATATCTACTGCTCCTCTAAGTCCTCCTTGAGGGAACCTTTTTTAAATGATGCTTACAATGGAATTGCTCAATAAGAATGCCCAATTTTGTCTGGTTTTGCTTATGTATTTATACCGTCTGCTTACAGCAGACCCAGATAAATACACAAAGATCCATATTGCCTGTTCAGGTTCTATAAACTCGGATGCAGATTCCACTTCAGCCAATCTGTCCACTTCCTTGTTACCCGCAAGTGCTTTATTGCTGGCTGACTATCAGTATAAATGTAAATTTGAGCCTTGTTAAATGCCCACCTCAAATTCTCCTGTACATAGTCATTGATGACCATTACCTCCACTTGGAATACTGTGGTGTATTGTCCAAGGATAACTACTTTTTTCACCCTCTCCCAGTTTCAGCCATATACATCAGTTAAAAAGTTATGTACAATACAAAACACACGTTCTGTTTCTATTGTGTCTGGTGTATCACAGCTAACTAATGCATTCTCTGAGCTATAGCAGCTTCAGAAATGGTGGTATGGGGTATTTTAAAATTTAATAATACAGTTGTTTTGATTGTAGACATTACTGTACTTTATTTGAAGGCCTGCATGTTTTTTTACTTGTAATTTTTAGGCACTGTTATTAAAATTCACCATAGGTCTTCAGAACTGGACCATGATTTTTAATAATTTTGAGTATTAATATTAGAAACTATACAGCATCATCTTTTGAACATCTGTTTCAAAAGGTTTTTCAATTTTATTCAGAATTAGACCAAGATATTGGTTTTTTCAATTGGAAAATTAAAAATTTAATGCTTATTGTTTAAAGAAAAAGCCAGTGATGTAATATTTTTTGAAAATGATGAGACCTACGGTATATAAAAAACTCAAAACATTTACTTACTTCAAGAAGGTGTACATTATTTCATTCATCACTTTCGGTTTTAATAAAATCTTGTTTTACTCCAAAAAATGAATATGCTACTTACTTTCAAAGAAAAAAGGTAGCATTTCCTTAAAAGGTAAATGCTGTCATAAACTGCTATATCAAATTTGAATGAATAATTTACTAAGTGCAATAAAAACAAAATTTTATGAATATACCTATTTTATTTAAAAAAATATTTTTCAAAACAGTAGAGAGCTAAGGTTATGTTATTGTAATACATGTCTCAGTTATTGTTTCAAGAACAGAATTATTCATATTGGGCTTCAGACAGGATATGTTTATCTTGTATAAGGTAAACGATTCTGTCTAGCTCTTGTGGACCTAAGTAGTCTACAGTAAAAGCCCCGTAAGGGGGGTGCAGACTAGCTGCACCTATTGAGAGGATTTAGATGTCCCTCGTGGTACCCGAGTCTTAACACACACTTACATTTACAACACTACACATACGACTAACACTTTACACTCACACTTACATTTAGGGAGGCGATAATAGCTTCAATATGCTTTTCATCTTAAAATAAAATTTAAAAAATCTACAGTAAAAGATTGTTAAAACATATAATATTAAAGAATAGTTATTAAATTTTCGTAATGGTCGGGTTCATTCCTGACCAGAGCTTGGCATTTTCATACACTATAAATCATCCCATCGTCTGCATTAGCCCAAGTGTGCACAATAGTTGGACGTTAAAAAAAAATCTAATAAAATCTAATAAATGAAGATTTAACTATGATTAATTATATACATTTCAATTAAGAAATTAAAGTAAAGTATAAATATGCATTCATATCTTTTACAATTTGTAAGACTTTTCTTATTTGTGTTTTAGCTAGACGATATTGAGTATGACATCCCTCCAGTGGATAAAACTCCAACACTTGAAAGTATTCTGAATGATGACCAGTCTTCACTTATCAGTGAGGATGAGCTATCCACTTATCTTTCGCAAGAGGTAAATAATTTTTCAGTATAAATAACTTTCCTTTTACCAATATTTTTAAAGATTACAAAATAACCTGTTTTGCTTTCATATTGTTTGATCAAAAATATCACTTAAGATAACTAATTATAGGCTAACTTACTTCACACTTTTTTGTGTATAGTTAACAGTAGTTGGGTTTGAAGATGGTGGAGAGACAGCCTCCGTAAGTAGTGTTGGAAGTCGTAGAGGTGGTGGCAGCCACAGTCCAAGTGCGGCTAAGCTTGGGAGCCAAAACAAAAGTCGGGGAGGAAGTATTCTGCGTCATGTCATTCTCAAAGCAGTTTCTTCTCAGTTACGATCAGCTTGTGTAAGTAGTAACGATTCTGTGACAGCTATTTAGTATGTTTATTAGACTAATCAGACTCACTACTTAGTTTGTTTTCAGCTTGAACAGAAGAATCAATTTTCAGCTGATGAATACAAAATATTTCTAATTGGCTAAAATATTTGAATATAGAAATTGGATATGTAGTTTTTTTAAATTTGTACATATTTTACTGAAATTCTGACAGTACATAAGCATTCCTACCTTTGTAATTCATCAAATTTTACATACCTTTTACATACCTTGTACCAAATTTTAAATAGAAGAGTGTTGACTAATTTGATGTAAAGTAGGTCTCTATAATCCACACTACTGGACCAGACATCTGTTGGAATACAGCGATTGTCCCCTACTAGGAAGGGTCTATAGAAAAGCAAACATTACTTTTTTGAACTTTAATGGAAATGAAGATAAACATACAAAATATATTACTTTACAGTAATGTTTACAATAATCCCTCACCAACATAACATTTTTTTGCTAATTCTAACAAGACAGGCTCTATAAGCATAAACAAGAACTTATTGGTTTAGGCAATCTGTAATCAATACAATTTAAGGATGACTGCTTTTGGTTTTATAATTGGCTGACTAGCTAGAGAAATTTATGTGTTGTCATTTCCATTTGAACATAAACAATACACCCCTTGACACTTACTCCTACCTAAAAACAACCATTTTTCTCCTTTCTTTCTTTCTAAATGTAGGTATAGGACTGGGCTGTTTCCATATCATATTTGTTTATAATGTCCAACTTGATAGGTACAATAAAGTTATGTTTAGGGCCTTCAGTTTTTATTGGACCATGTTGTAATTAGTCTTGTTATTTAATGAGGCTATTAATTTATACAACACAGCACACATCACAGCCAGCCATTGGTATACAGTATATTAATATACTGATGCAGTCAACAAATACAGATACAATAAATATCGATAAGAGTTCCCCCGAGAGCTAAAAAACTAAAACGATTCAAATGCTTAGTGAACAATGCTGCAAGTGCAGTAGGCTAGACAATAACTAATTTCTGATTCATGCCTTTAAAAAAAAAAATGGGTGCATCAGACTGCAGAAGATGTCGGAGTGATGAGTGTTTGGACTAACAAGATTGTATTATATTAAAATTATATAAATAAATTATTAGGTTCTGACCAATCACTGATTTTTTTTTTAAATTTAACAATTTAGTGTGTTTTGGTCTTATTACTAATGTTGGACAGTTCTTTAAAAAGAAATTTTAAAAATTCAGCTAAACTGCCAGATAGAAGAATGTTAAATACAAATAATAAAAGCCAATGTCTTGTAACTGTTATTCAGGACAGAGTAAATGCAGGGAAGCCGACTGTTATGGCAGTTACAACCATGGTGAGCGTTGGAACTTCACATGGGTTTGTTCTGGTTTTTGATTCTGCTCAAACGTTACGGTAAGAAACTTCCACAGTTAGAGTTCAGTTGTTAGTATCTATTGATCTTAATTTTTTTTTTCAAAAATGCGTTATTCATTAACAATATATGATGCATTTAAGCACCAATTTAAAATATTTTCCACTGCAGCACTGCAGTTGCCTTTCTGTGCTTTGTGCTGAGTATTTGCATCTGTTGACAAGCTAAGACACCATTACAGAAGATTTTGACCATGTGGATATGTAAAATACCTTAGTCAATTGAACCCACTGAGTGTGGTATATGTGCTGTGATTCATTTTGTAATGCAAAAGTGAAAGTGACTGAAATTCATTGGCAGTTCAGTGAAGTGTGTGGAGAAAACACTATGAAACAGCGATGGAATAGGAAATAAATGGGTTAGAACTTCTAAAGGTGGTTGCACAAATGTTCATAATATGGAACAAAGTGGGTGACCTCTTGTCTTGATGAGGAAAGTTGAGGGAAAAGTTCAAGTTGATGCTTTACGATTTTGATAAAGAGGAAATCATAAAGTATGTGATCTCTTGAACTTTTTCTGGTTTTCGACTGAATATTCATGCAGCCTTCAAAAAGCTGTAATCCATTTTGTTGTCATTCTATGACTCATAGTGTTTTCTTCATACACTTCACTGATCTGCCGATGAATTTCAGTATCTTTAATGTTAAGAAAACGAAACATAGCACATATTTCACAGTCAGTAGGATGTTTTATTGACAAATATATTTTAAATACTCATAAACAAATGTAAACTCGATTGAATACTTCTGTACTAGATAACAGATACAGGAACTTATGCATTTGCTCAAAATAGCAACCTCAGTACTACAGCAGTAAAACAGTACTTACTTAAAAAACAGGCCTCCTATTAGTAAAAAAATCCTTAAACTCATTTTCTTGTTTATAAAATTTTAATAAATATTTGTATTTTTTTGCTTTGTATTTAAATTGAATTTATTCGCTAATGTGTCATTTTCCTTATACTTTTTAAGTATCTATTAAAAACAATATTATTTTTTTACAAAGAGTCATTTTATTTTGAAAGTATTACTTTGTTTAAAGTTATTAGTTTATATATAAGAGACATGGTATGTTACAGTTGGTGTTACGAAGGAGATGAAGAGCAAGGTGCTGTGTCTTGTTTAGCGTTGAACTCTGATTGCACACGACTATTAGCTGGCTTTGCCAGGGGTTTGCTTCTCATGTTGGACACAGCTGATGGCAAGGTGTTGCGCACCATGACTGATGTACATACAGCAGCGACAGCTGTGCTTCATGTTAAGGTATAATTATTTGCTTTTTTATGTTTAAAAGTGGTTATTTAACTTGTGGATTGGTTGAGCTCTAATGTTTTTAACTTCTGAATATGGTAACAATTTTGTCGAAATGTAGACCCAGGTAGAATATTAAACATAAATAAGTTGATAAAAAAGTGGTTTTTTTTATCACATGAATTCTCTTCAGAATAATATAGTGTTTATTTTTTGTTTTGTGGATTTTTTCTACAAATGGGTTGTTACCTACAGTAGACTCTTTCAGAGCGCCTTTAATCTTATGTGTTTTCATAGTGTTTTTAAGTAACTTTTATTTCAATACATTCCTGATGTTATTTTTGCCTGCGACAGTTCACAGACTTGCCTACCCTAGCTGTGTGTAGCGACAGCGGAGGATCAGTGTTTGAGTTAAGTTTCAAAAGGACTTTAGGTGTTCGCGGCTGTGATTCCAAGTGTCTGTTCTCCGGCAGTCGAGGCGAAGTCGTCACTATAGAGCCTTTACTGTTACATCAACTGAACTCACACCCTTTGCATGGCGCTGTTCTTATTGCTATGGCCACACTCTCTAAGGTAACATAAATCTGTATTTTACAGTTCTAGAAACAGTTCTAGGAAATTATACGGAAACAATAGGATTTATTAATGTCATAACAGGCAAATAATATATTGCTCAAAATGTGCAGGTAATTGTAGTGAGTATCCGACCCAGTACACGACTTCTGCTAACGCACAGTGTAAAAGCCAGTCCTGTGTCATTGCCTCTTCTCTCCTGGCAGTTTGTTATTATACAAGTAGCGGATACTTCTAGAATAATGGATCCTGTGTTAGCATTCGCTAGAGACTCTACGATTTACTTCTACCAAGTAAGATATAAAGGAAAAAAGTTGAATAAAATGTTTCTTTTTAATTCAGTTTAAGATTAATAATACCCTATTTCATCGATTCTAAGAAACACATTTTTTCCTATTCTGATATTAAAAAAAACGAGGTGCATCTTAGAATCGATGCTGTCTTACATTTCATGTGGTACTATGTAGGTAATCCAAACATATTTTCATTTTTATATTCTGAGAAATGAATCTTTATTAACTGGGCAATAGAACAAAGTGCATAGCTTCAAGGTCATTCACTATGATAGCCCCTCCCAACTGGTAGAATGGGTTTAAAGTGCATGGAATAAATTATCAGTGCATTTAGTGCAATGATCATTGAAGAAATGGTGCATAACTAACGCACACTAATGACACTTTGAAGACACCTTTCATGGGAAAATCCTGATAGTGACTGTTTTAGTTAGTGATGAATCTTCTTACTCTGAAAGTGGTGAAACTAATGAAGAGTGTAAGAGTGATTTTCACCAGTTATATGAGATATTACCGGTATTAAAATATGTAGTGTCATTATCAACATAACCTTAATAACTACCTAATACTGAGTACATTGAAGTGTTTGATCATTGTATTTTAAAGTAAGTACAGTAGGATATATTTATTAAATTTGATTTTGTAATGTTTTTTAAAACTTGTAAAATACAGTGCATGTTAGAATCAATGAAATATGGTAATTTAAATTTTGTTTGGTAAGTAATTTGAAAGTAATAATTTTGTTAATATTATTTTTTACTTCGTCTAACATTGGACTTATTTTTACTAAGGTAACATTAAGATAAGGGGAGAGTTGATGAATGATTGGTAAAATTATGTGAGTAATCATGACATTTTACTTTTAGGGTCTGTCACTAATCATTTAAAAGTAATAGTGCTTATAAATGTTGAAGTGTTCAAATTTATATACTGAGTGAAGCTGGAAAAATTTTTTTATGAACGTATTGTGTTATGAAAATTGGATAAACAGGCTTTTATGTCATCAGACCTCATTGATTTGTTTCGGAGTCCTTTGGACCACAGCCATTGGTGTGCAGAATAGGTTTGGCTGATCTGTGCTTCCTCTACAAGCTACTCAAAAACTTGATAGTCTGCCCGTATCTACTGGAGGGGGTTAACTTCAGGGCTCTTACTAGAACAAGAGTGCAGTGTTTGTTTGAGCTGGAATACGCTGGAAGAAACTACATCCAGCACATCCCCACTCCTAGCATCCTACGATCTGGCAATGACATCTGTGCCTCTGGTGACGTTTTTTTGTCATAGTCTGGGACTACTCAGGTACGCTGCTGCTGAGTCCTGGTCCCGTGTCTCTGGATTTTAATTATGTTATACACCAGTGGAATCTTCATTATGGTTGTGATAATCATTATTATTATTTTTTTGTATATGTATATATAGTATTTGATTGTTAATTTCACTGTTTGTTGTCATTATATTATATTTTGTCAGAACTGGATTTTTTTTATGGAAGTGCTGTAATCAGTATATATCATATAGCTTTGACTGACACTTACTGATTCCTTGTTTTGTTGTTATGATTTCTTGTTAGTTATTGCTGTTATATCTTCTAGTATGCTGAATCTTGCACCTGTTACTTGATTAATGTTGTTATTACTGCATATTAATATTTAAGTTACCATAAGGTCATATTAACTTGCATGTGAAATAGTGATTTTGATGTTGAAATAAAATAAAGAAATTAGTCTTAATGACTTAAAAAAATATATATAGTCTCGAAGGTCACTGTGGTAAAAAAAAAAAAAAAAAAACAATCAGTGTGCATCTCTGAGTGGTGCACCTCAAGGATTCAAGACACACTTACTACTCTGACTTTTCCTTTTCCATTAATGTCGACCTCTAATCCTAATTATTAGTGTAACCAGTATAAAGTATGAGCAGTAAAAACCAATAATAAAGAAATAACTGGTCACAGTACACTGAGGACTTGATTATCTGAATTTGATGGAACCAAGGCTCTATTATATAAAACAAATGTGGATAAGCAGGATTACCATAAGAATGTCATTTTTGATAGGGCATGAGACATCAGATAATGTTATTATGTATTGCCATACAGCAATGTCGAAGTCTGATGTGAGTGAGTGTTATTTATAGGCCATAGACAGTTCACCAGCAATAACCAGTCACAGTTAAAAGTCATTAGTAGCGGTTTATGACTGCTAGTAAAACAACACAAATACTATGGTAATATTTATTTAACAAGACTGGAAATAGAGAAAATAAAAGTTATGCATTTGTTGTAGTCTCCGGGAAAAATAGCAGAAATCTAGGTTTGCTACTAGCTTACCATTTTTGGTTCAAAATGGTGAGTAAGAAGTTTGTGTCTTCTTTACAGTTACCCGGATTTCTCCTATTTCGTACCAAGCAGGTCGTGGTGTCTTATAAAATAGTTCCAGGTGTTGATAGGCTGTCTTGTGGTTGTGTAATGGGTGGTCCTCCTCGATGTTTTTCTGAACAACGATTTTCGACCTGTATATACGCTCTGAATTTTAGTGGAAACCATAATTTCTCAGAAATCTATTTTTAAAACTAGAGAAAGAACGTATCAGACTGAATGAAGCTATTGTGTATGGGAGATGTGAGGTCATGTGCTGGCAGAAATACCTGGGTAGAAATGTGATAAAGTGTACTATAGACCCAAGTTACAAAAGTACTGTGAATCAATAAGCAGCGAGTATTGATTTATAGAAGTGAACTAGGTTTCACAGGAAGCCTGGAGAGAAGTTCAGGGATTTTAGTGTGGTTATTTAGATGTTAATAAGCGGAACTAGGTTGTGTACCTCAGTTCTTATGTTGTTTAGGCAATGACACACTTTACAGAGATGTACTTTAAAATAATACACAGCATGATACTGTTTACTGTTTTTAAACTATAAAAAAAACAATATAAAAATGTTACTTATAAAGAAGTCTGATGATATAAACTAAAATCTGACTGTCTATGTTACACAAAATCATTACTGTCTCTATACTGCTGTTTTATTTGACGTTCTTGATTAGTTGACACAATGTAATGGTAATGGTATCAGCCAGTGATGCCTGTTAAAAATTATGTCTTTATTATTTATAATATTTTTTTGTCATAAAAGCATTAAATTCTAGACAGTAAGTCATCACAAATATTAAAACAAAATCCTTTTAGTTATTTAAATTTAAAAAAATTGTTTTAAACACTATTTTTTAATTTTTATAAACACTATCAGGATCATCGTGTGTGTTTTTATATCTAGTTCCAACTGTAGTTATTAATGTACTTTCAGGTTAGTGTAGAATCAAGTGGTCGTGTTGTCTGCATGTCGTTACAACAACTGAATCTTGGTTACTCATTATTGAGCTGTCACTGGTTGAATACTCGTACATTAGCATTGTTAGATGCTTCTGAAGCCTTTCATTTGGTAGATGTAAGAACAAGAGAGGAGTTAGAGACAATAGACTTGGCGGGAGTAGGGCTTGTATACAACTCGGCACATTTTAAAGGCTTAGCCACGGGCAGCAATGTCAGTAAAGCTCTGGTAAGTAAAAATTTTCTTTAATTTTACTTTTGAAAAAAAAAATTTTTAATGTAAAAATTTGTGTTTTGTATATTGAGTCTCAAAATTAATTCATTCGTTTCTTTGTCCTTAAATACAAATAAGTAATAACATTAATTTTATGGCAGTTATTATAATCAGTATGGCAAGTTTCATTGCATACTGTGTTAAAAAAATCAATAGATATTTAAGTGCAGTTTTTATATCAAATTTCTTTTTGTAAATAATTACATTTGAATAGAATTGCAGTAACTGACTACATTTCTGTGAAGAAGGCAAACAAAATAAAATTGTATATATTGATTCAGTTAAGATGAAGAATGTAAGCAAAGTACGACATACAAAAGGACAGTCGTTTTATTTAGGACAGTTAATTCATAGGATGGTGAACACAATCCTTAGGCTAGCAAAAGAGTCATCTCCTTATAGTTTAACTACTTTATTAATTAATTTTGTAAACGTTATCTGATAATTTCTGAGACTGTCTGTTATGCTATAAGTAAAACAGACATTATGGTAACAGACGTAAGTACACTATATTTTTTGCAGCCATTATTCTTCCTTTCCTTTCACACCACCAGTTGATAAGACATAATTTATACAGTGCAACGCAATTTCACATTGTTTTAATTTTAGTACAGTATAATTTAACATATACATTACTGTAACATGTGCAGTGATTATTGATCATATAGTGTGTATATACATTACAATTAGTGTAGTCTCATGTCCTCACTTTTTACTTCTGCTTAAAATGTCCGCTGTTCTTACGAACAGACATTTAACAAGAGAAGTGAGCTAAATTTTTGGAGAGAAAATTAAAAATTAAAAAAATGATGAATTAAATTAATGTAAGTGCAGTTTTATTAATATTATTAAATATATGAAATTTTGTGTTTGTTTATGATTATTAGAACCCTTATGTTAATTTGAAAATATTTTCGATCAAACCCAGGTCATCTATGGTATTTGCAGGGGCTGTATTACTGTACCAAGTAAAAACCCACTAATATGTATTACGTATATATCATAACATATATAACAAAAATACAGTTCAGTCCTAATCCATCCTGACTATTATTGTGGATCATTCAATTGTCTGTAAATGTTAACATTTTTAATAGCTTAGGTTAGGTTAGGACTGTATTTTTTTAAATGAAATGTGTATAAATTGTTTTACTGTTTCTAATTATAACTACAGCAATGCAGTAGCCTATGTAAAAAAAGATTACTGATTGCGTGAAAAGAAAAACTTAAAATGCATCTAACGTATTTTATACAAATAAAGCCACTTTAATAAGTGATATGTAAACAGTGGCAAAAGGAATATGTGGTTAATGAAGTGGTTAAATGTCTGCTTACTGATTCAGGAAGTATGCAGTATTGTTGCCTTTTTTGCAACTTCCACAGTATGCTTACCAATTTCGTGTAACAAAATTAATTAACAGATAGTTTTGATATTTCATATAATATACATCATAAACAGTAAGGCTTGTCATACACTTTTTTCAGCTTGTGTTAATTTGTTTATCACCTTTATATATAGAAGTTTGATGAATCCATAATGTTGCAGGCATTGGCTGGAGAACGAGCATGTTACAATACTGTGCAGAGTTTCGGTAACCAAATGCTTGTGTTAGGCACCAGATCATTCCACGTAATTAGTATTAGGACTTGGACAGAAAGGATCAACCATCTTATTGAGCAGGTAGAGCCCATAGTCTTTAATTTTGGTTTTGTATCCTAACATTTTTAGTAAATGTAACCAGTGTGCAAGTAATGCTGACAACACGGTGCAGTCTTGCCCTTGAAGAATCTCTCATCAGAAGATAGGACTTTTTGTGTTTATTCCAGAACAGGGTTTTTATTTTATAAACTTAGAAATGTTTCTATATTTGGAAAAATATTTTATATATTATGTTCAAGAATGTTTATACATTGTAACAATTGTAATATATGTTAAGTTAAAGTTTCATTAACAGATATTTTATTTGGTATCCTTCAAGAAGACTGCCCTACTCTAAAGACAATTTTTTACCTCCTTGTTGATGAGGATTTTGATTATTTTATTATTATTATTATTATTTTATTTTTGCAAATGTACATGCAAGAACTTTATAGCCCCTACTAAAATCAATTGAAAGAATGATAGACATAAGTGTGTTTTATCTCAGAATTGATTTACTTTTATAATATTTGTTTAGTTAAACTTGATCAATTATATAGGTATACAAACTTAGTTTAATCTGTTTCAGAATAGATTTGCTGATGCTCTTTGTCTGGGAATAGACTTTCTCGAAGAGAGAGGGAAAGCAGTGTTGGGTCTAAGAGGGCCTAGGAAACAACGCCAAAGATTAGTTAAAGATAAGGTGAGTCAGGGTTTAATCTCAATTCACTTTTCTTTTCTTTTTCTTTTTTGGCAAGCTCAAGAAAAAAATGAGCTTGTTTTAATATTGTAATGGCAGTAATTGATATGGCAAGTACCTAAGTTAAGTTGTTTGTTTTGCTTTCTTCAAAGGCCTACAATGGTTTTATTGTTAGATGATGATAATCAAAAACAATCAAAACCTAGATGCAAAATAATACTATAACTTGAAAGAAAAGTTTTGTAACTATGTGTTAAATTAGTAGCTTAGATGACAAAGTTTAGTTTTACAAATATTTTAGAAAATTAATCAAGAAATTCATTTATTTATTTTTTTTCCAGCTATTTCCTCCTCCTGGTAATGATTATGTACTTTTGATTATGTACTTTGTACTTTCATGTAATTATGAAAGTACAAAGTTTTCCTTGTACTTTCAGCTATAAAGATCATATATTCTTAAACAAGCTAAATTAACTGTTCATAATCCTTGTCTATTTTATATCTTAGGTAGCACACTACAAGGTTATTCAATAATTTTACAATAAATAACATAAATTATACGTATAAACAATAAAAAATAATCTAAATAATTTGTAGTTTACATCACAAACTAATTGCAGTATTTTTCTTAAAAAAAAAAAAAAAAAAAACAAAAAAACAGGTACAAATACAGACATCCAGTTTGTTATTTTTGTTCAGTCTCAACTTGTTAATGGGATTAATAAATAAAATTAATTTGTAATAAAAAAGTGCCTTTGTTGATGTCTCTTCTATAGTTAACAGAGCAGACTGATCAGTGTCTTATTGATGTTGACCACTTGAGCCCTAGTGACCCTAGAAACAAATACATCCATTAAAATTTCTTTTTTCAACACCTTTTAAGCTTTAGCTTGATGTATGAGAATGTAAAAATTACCAGCATATACAATACAAAGAATAATAACACCAAACCAAAATGTACAGTAGGTTTTATAAATCTTATATTTTTCTGTGACACTTAAACTGTTTTTTTTTTGTGCTATTAACATAATGTATTAGTGGTGTATATATACCAATTCCCCTACAGATCTCCCACTGCAAGCCTACCCACTTATCCTTCTATAGCCACCCAAAGTAAAATATATCTATCACATAAATTGATAAAATGGTATATGCTCATTTTACTTGTAATACATGTTAACTTTTGCTTCCAGGTATTAGATACATTGATAGCATACATTGACAAGCTGTTGGAAGGAGGGGATAATATATCTGACCATGAAGCCATTCCAATTATTATTAACCATTGTGTCAAGCTGGATCAGAAGTTAGTATTAGAATTAACTAACTTAACTGCTACAACTGATGAACTTATTGATAGTTTGAACTAATTGGAACTGAGATTGGTTCGGATTATCAAAAACTTAGATTAAACTGTTTCATTATACTCGTTCGAATTTGTTGTATTTGTTTTTCTGACATTCTGTATTATCCGATGTGACTGTAGTATTTCTTAAAAAAATATATGGTACTTTTAAATGATATATAAGTTTGAACTGTTTTTTATGAAGTATGTATTCAATATTGTTAAATATATGAGGGCTATTTTTTTTCAACTTCCAAGTCCTCCATAAAGTGGTCTGTCAAGCAGTGATTATTAATGATAACTTGATGAATCACATACAATGATTTGTTCATTAATCGTTCGTATTAGGTTATTAGCAAATATTGATAATTAAACATGGTATTATAAACAATTTTTATCTAGAAGCTTCCTCTGTACCTGCTGTTCTATTAGCTCTTAACTGTTCGATTTTTATATTATCTGATATTTTGATCATTATGCGACTGATCTTCAGTCTCAGTTAGTTCGAATGATTAGGACTGAACTGTATTTTAGTTATATATGTTATGATATATACATAATACATATTAGTGGGTTTTTACTTGGTACAGTAATACAGCCCCTGCAAATACCGTAGATCACCTGGGTTTGATCGAAAATATTTTCAAATTAACATAAGGGTTCTAGTAACCATAAACAAACCCAAAATTTCATATAATATTTACCAATTTTTTTTTAGAAAATTTTAATATTAGTCATTTGCAAATATCTGTTTACTTTTATACATATACCTGCTATGTGTTAATGTATACAAAATGTTATGTATAAGATTAAATAATTTATTTTTTCGGCACAGGGATTGTTGAAAAGTCAGATTACTGATTTTTAGTAGTTGTGAATTGTGGATAACTAACCTTCAATTTCCACAATTCACAGTTTTCAGAGAACCAACCAAACTCCATTTTTTTAAAATATCAACACACAGTATAAAACATTATGCAAACGGGTAACCTACAAAATTCAACATGGTCATGTGGCCTAGGCTTAAATGAAATTTACAAATACAAAACAATATTTAAAGAAAGACTATGGATAATATAGGAAACTAATAAATTCAATATTTACACATTGTCAGCCTTAATCTAAGTGTGTTTATGTAGCTGAATTGTGAATAACTGAACAATTAGCCAGTAAAGAGATAGGCGGTCAATCCAATGTAAAAACTCTGTACTGTAGTTTTAAGTAATTAGATTTACACATTAAATAAATAAGTTACTCTATAATTTTTTTAAACTATACATTTTAAATAGTATTATTTAAACAGTAATTTTCTTTATTAAAAATTTTAAAAAATCCAAATGGCTAAATTAGAATGATAAAAAATAGTGTATAATGAGAATGGAAAAATACCTTCAACAGTGTTTTCTAAGGGACACTTTCAGAAAGAGAGGACGTTAAAGATGATGAGTTTGGGACCTCAATGTGAACAGACACTTGTCTAGTACTCCAAAAATAAAGTTTTTTTTCCAAAAATTAATTTAAGAATTTTAAAAGAGAATATTAACCAAGAAATAGAAGACATTGATTAAAGAGCCAAAATATATCCGTATATGTTTTATATATATATAAAGTAAAAACCATAAAGTTTTTTTAAGGATTAAAAAAAAATTAAGGACATATATTTTTGGAGATACTGTTTATTTTGTTTTCTTTTGGAGATAGGGAAAATGTATCTTTTTTAATATTGTATTGTACTGAATTTGGTTTTAAGTCGTTATTATTTACAAATATAATTAATTATGTCCCAGGGATATCCTTTTTGGCAAGTTATGGGAAGGTATGGAAGGTGATACTGGAGGAAGAGCGATCTATTTACAAAGTATTGAATCTGTGATATTAGATGGTAAACTTACAATGTTGCCACCCGAGATCATGCAGCAACTAGTCAAACACCAGCAGCAACTGGAAAGGTGGCAGGTGTGTGGCAAGCATTTATCTTGTATTTTAAAAGTGATTTTTTCATACATGAATTGCTATTTATGAATATATCATTTACAAACTTTATTGTATGTAATAAGTAGAAAATATTTATCACCAAAGTCATGATGCAAACTACATGCATGTCTGTTGCATACTACAGGTGCTACCCAAAAGTTTGGGGAATTTAAATTCCATGTACAAACTGTTTATGTATGCCCTCTGTTTGTGGTATGCCCTGCTGCCAGTAGAGGGGGCAAATTGTACTCTTTGTGAATTAATGTGCCAAGAGCCATGATGGTGAGAGGCCACATTCTTGAGTTTCGTGTGTTTGTGTAATGTCGTGTTTTATTGTTGCAGCGATTTTTTAAACTTGTATAAATAACAGGTATTATTGAGCAAAGAACCTGCATCATATTTTACTTCAAGCTTAAAAACCTGCAAAAAACCCATCATATACGTGTGAAAACATTTGGTGACAGTGTTATGAATTATAGTAAAATGTGAAAGAAATGTTTCAAGGACAAACATTTGCTGACAGCGATGCGCATTCAGTACAGCTGTTGATAAGCACAACATTGGGAAACATCACAAAATTGCGAGAGGCTCTTGTTGCAGATTGTAGATGAACAATCCATGATGTTTGAGCGATTCTAGGAATGTTGTATGGGTTCGTGCAACACATCTTGTCAGACATTGTGGTCATTAGATGCATTACTGCAAAGTTTATAGCGAGACTGCTGAACAGCGACCAAAAAGATCATCATGTAGCTGTCTGCATTGAATTGAAAATTGCAGCAAGAGTTGACATCCAGCTTCATCTCTAATGTTGAAACCGGTGATGAGATATTGGTTTATGGTTATAACCCTGAAGTTAAGCAGCAGTTGTAGTGGAAGTTGCCATCTTCACTGCTGCCAAAAAAGCACATCACGTTTGCAGCAATTTGAAGTCCATGTTTATTGTTTTCTTTGTGACATCAGAGATATCATGAAAGGAATTTGGCCCCTCACCCCTAGTAAAACTGTCAATGGAAAGTCTTATTGTGAAGTTTTGAAACGACTATATGATAGCATTAGATGTAAACATTTAGAACAGTGGCAGAACAAGAGCTGGGTTCTCACCATGACATGCCAGCGCATACTTTGCTAGTTGAGAATTTTTCGGCTTCCAAAAACACTGGTGATCCTCCTTCCACCGTATTCGCATCACCTCGCCTGTGCGACTTTTTTCTGTTCCCTAAAATAAAGTTGAAATTGACATGCTGCTGAGAATTGAATTCCAGGCAATTGACACAATTGTGAAGTTCCAGACAGAATTGAATGATGTGCTTTGAACACTTACACTTGCATACTTCCAGGGATCCATGAAATCATGGGGAAAAAATGTTGGGACTACTGTGTCCATGATCAAGGGGACTGTTTTGAAGAAGACGGTGGAAAATAGGAGTTATGGTAAGAAATTTTATTTTTATAGGGAAATTTCCTGAACTTTTGGGTGGCACCTGACATTTGTTGGTAAAACAATTTTTAATTATACCAGACTTTGATTATGGACAGTAATTAATTAATACTTTGTTATTGTGCAAATTTACAGCTGCATGAACAATGCACAACCACATGAAATAACGAAACACATATCATTTTGATGTGATCCTTGTATTACCTTTTAATGTTTATATCCTTAACAAAAAGGACTATTGTACACCGAGGCTCAACACTGTGACTCCCATATTTAATATTTTTATATTCAGTTTTTCCAAATGCTTCCAAAATTTTTACTAGTTATGCAGTGCTTATGATGATGTAAAATGCTTAATTTTAATAAAATCTTTATTTCAACATACTATTACATTTTTAGAAACTAAATTGAAAGTTAATCACTTTTCATTAATTTCGTGGTAACTAAGAATTGATACTGTGTTTTGTAATAGTGACATTTTGGCGATTAACCTTGCAATAACTGATTTGTTGTAGAGCCTAGAGCAGTGTGTGCTCAAAATGGATGTATCTTGTCTAGACATTGAACAAGTGCTGGTACTGTCTAGGCAGCAGGATCTGTATGACTCTCTTATCTCTGTGTGGAACAGAGCCATGGCTGACTACACCAGTCCTATACATGAACTTATACCATTGCTTAAACATCACTTGGATTCAGGTATACAACTTTATCTGGACAGTTCAGCAAAATCTATTTTTACATATACAGTAAATAGTCAGTTATCTGTGGTTTTGTTACATATTGTTTGTTGCTGGTTACAGAAATACGAATTTTAAAAAGTTTGTCCAAAAATAAATTTACAAATTGAGAAAGAGATGGTAATATTTAATTATTTAAAATAAATTGTTGTTGTACTTACAAAATTATATATCTTAATCTCTTAAAAAATAAATATGTTAAGTTACTTCTTTTAAATTACTATTTGTAAAGTTAGTACATATCATAATAACAATTGATGTTTTATTTAATAGAGAAAAAGTATATACTCCAAGCTATTTCTATATGGTTACTAATTAATATTAAGTGACAATTAATATACCAGTGACAATTTTTTTTAGATCCTTAGTAATACACTGCCATCTGTGAACTGAGCCATGAATTCAAAACTTTTCCCCAACTCTTCATTGACGAATGGGAGTGTTACCATTCCTGAAAGTTTCCTCGTACAAAGTTATATATGAAAAGTTGAAGAAAACTTTAAATTCATGACTCATATTATTGGTAACAGAATTTTATGAGGAGTATAAATTGTAAATAGATTAGATACGTCTTTTATAAGATCTTTTGTGTAAGATTAGATATGTCTTTTTGAGTTATATAAAAAAGTGCATTTTTTGTACTAATCTTTTTTAATATTTCAGTATGTCTTATTATTATATATGTGTGTGTATTATTTAGTGTTGAATTTAAACTTGAAATAATTAGGAAATTGAGCAACATTCAGTTTAAAACTAATGATCAGATTGCCTGGAATATAACAAAAATTGTATTATATGTCGGAACCTTGATTTAACAAATCAAGGGTCCAAAGAAAAAAAAATTCATATCGGAATATTCTTAAAAATGTGTTTTGTTATATTGAGGTTAAATTCAGCCAATATTCGTTACAAAGGGGTTTCCTCAAAACTGAATGAGAACCTCTATATAACGCATACATGAGAGTTCAAACTCTATTTTATGAATGATTTTCAAGTGTAGACCTTACGTCTTCATTGACAGTATTAGTGTGTTGACAAAATGGTATGCAATGCACTACGTCACAGATAACACTGTCTTTTGGTTGGAGGGGGTAGGAAGTGGAACGAAAGCACATCTGTTGTTTTCATGTAGAGATGTGTGCCTGAGTATAGTACAAACTGTACTGTACAGTTTTTGTAAAATGTGTTTTATTTTTTATATAGGGGTTTTGTGCTTTAGATATTTATAATATAATATGAATTTTATGCTCTACCTCAAACTGAAAAATTCATTCTATCGAAGTTTTAGAACAAAATACTACTTATTACAGGGGTGTTTTAAACATTGAGTGTTACATAGATTGAAGATGATTCAAAAAAATTTGTTGTATTGGGTAATTTGTTATATCAGAGTATGTTATATCGAGGTTCTACTGTAGTTTATATTTAACTTTTAAATAAAGAAATTTTCAATTATTGTTAAATTTATAACCAGACATATTGATAAATGTCTTATATTTATTGTTCTTCCAGTCTACATAACAGTTTTTTTTCCGTATCCAGCTTACAAAGAAATATTGGGGATTAACTTTGTTGTATCCTCTATAATAATCATAGTTAATCATCATAGGTAAATGGAAAGATTATTAAAATTTGGCTTACATGTGCACTTTACCTCAGTAAATATGAGTAATAAATTTGCATTTGATGCAGCAAAAGTTAACCATTGCAAAAAATTACAAAAACAAATAGGATAATTGAAAATGTTGATAAAAATTCTTAACAAAATTATCAATTGCAGACAAAATTTATATTAATTGAAGCAAACTTATTTTCATTTTTGTTTAAACATTTTTTGTGAATGTTATCTTTTTTATATTAACCTTGTATTCTGACTATTTCATTCTTCAGTTATAATGAAAATTTTGAAAAAAAATTTAAAACTGACTTTGAAGAAACAAGCTTTTTATGTTTTATTCATTGCTAATTTTTTATTTTTTTGCTATTGGCTGTTAGGTAATAACAACCAATACTTAATCGAAGATTTATTATTAAATTACTCTGGTTTGCTGTTATATTTATAAATTTTACTTTGTTTAAAAATTATCAATTCAAAGAACAAAGTAGAATTAGACATGAATGTAGTTAGATTGATGACAATGTGTGACAAGTTAGTTTTGTTAATTACAGGTCAAACAGACAAAGCAAGATCTCTAGGCAACCACTTACTCGTTTATCTCAGCTGCTGTTTGTCCGGTCGTGCTTATCCTAGTGGAGATATACCCAGTGGCAATGTGGAAACAGTGAGGAAACAAGTGTTTAAATGTCTTTGTAGTCAACACAGTATTAATGCATCTGATGCAGAAGACTGTTATCCTTATCTCAGGTATTTAAAATTAGTACATCCTTCTTGAAAAAAAATGACACTATTTCCTTAATATGCTGTCAATCATAGTATTTTCTTCATGTACTGAACACAGTTCCTAATGAATATCTATCTGTGGGTTTCACTTTTTTTGCCCACACAAGTCGAATAAAGGCACGAACTTCACAGTCAGAAGGGTTATCAATTGTGGTGACGGGATTGTCATGAGCATCAGCCATTTTGATTACAGGTTTGGAGCATATGAAATTGACCTGTACAGCATCAAAGCCAGACGCACACTGCCAGGCTATCCAGTACTACTGAGAACGTGCCTCTATTCCCACTCCTTCATGAACTATACTATAGCAGAACTTACTTTCTGAACAGCACTTATAATTTTAAAGTTTTTTTAATGCACCAAAATGTGAAGTTGTATGCGCAATATAAATTTATGGAGAAAAAAATTTATATGTACAGATATGAATGTGCACTTCATCTAAATAACCAAAATTTTTTCTCTTCAATAATGAACTAAGTTTAGTTACTTTTTATTAAATAAAAACCTCCGAATCAATATCAGTGTTTGTTTCCAATTGCAGGATATTATTACATTTCGACACAAGGGAATTTCTGAATGCATTAACCATAGCTTTTGACGACATCCAGTTCTCGACGCAGCTGCGCCAACGCCTTGTTAATATTTTGATTCTAGTCATGGTTGAAGGTAAAGGTTTTCTGGTAAGTTTTGTAAGCATTTACTGTAATTTTTTAAAACTACAGTAATCTTTCAAAACTACTGTTTAGTTCATAGTGTAACAGAACTAATGTAATTATTATCATATCCATAAAGAAATATTGATTAACTATTTGCCATTTTATTCATTATTTAAAAAAATTATTTTAAAGAGTTTTAAATAAAGTACAAGCTAATAAATAAGGTTTTTTTGTAAATTAAAATCATCAGTTCTGATTTATAGAATCACTTTATTCTTAATGATAATAAAATGATCTTTTGTGTGTTGTCTACCCTTTTTCATATAGGTATAAATGGAAATTAGTGGATTGTGTGTAAACTTAAAAACTAATTTAGGAATTGTGCAAGTAGATATAAGTGTTATTCCATGAAATGTAATTTTTTATAGAAAATTATGATACAAGTATAAAGATTGAAAATCATATTGTCATAGTATAGTAAAAAGTGTTGTTTATTGATTAAAAAAGTTGAAAATTATTTTTTTTTGTATTTTTTAATTTAATTAATATTTTTTTACACAGTCATTCCTATTCAGTTAAGTCATTTCTTTAGCAAATTTTTGAGACTTCATAAGAATTTTTCATTTTCAAATCTTTCACCAATACTTTATAAGTACACGGGATAAGATCTTCGTATTTTTTGCATTTGCAAAAATTGGTACGGCATTTTTTGCAGCTATAAGTAAATATGACAGCCAGATAAACTCATAAATATATTATACATAAAATCTACTTATGAATTTGCAAAAACCTATTTGTAATTGATGAACAGATATAATGTATTTTTTTTTACAGTCAACACAAGTAGGCTGGCTATTCACATTCATCGC
The DNA here is from genome assembly GCA_022606455.1 of Callitettix versicolor. NCBI lineage: Eukaryota > Metazoa > Arthropoda > Insecta > Hemiptera > Cercopidae > Callitettix > Callitettix versicolor. Next base: position 84,048,097 of record CM040186.1, read on the forward strand.
AACGCAGCTGTCACGTTCACACTGTTTGCTTAGGGTGGACACCATTTTATTTGAACGTGTCGTTGATTTCCTGACAACAGCTGATCAAACAACAAACCATGAAGAAAGACAAGATGCGTTCATAGAACTTATGTCTGCCGGAGGATTGAACAATTATTCGCATGAGGACCTGTTGGCGAAAGCTCGTTCAGCTGAATTGTAAGTGTGTAAATTTAGAGATTAACCTAAAGCAACTGTTTTTATGCAAAATATTCTTAATTTCTTATACATTAAGGAATACGTCTTTGTTTATTTATTTTATTCAACAAGTTTTTTTTTGAAATTTTGGAGAGGGAAAAATATTGTATAAGTGAGATTTTTAAGAATAATATATAAATAACAAAATTATTTATAATGGAACCTTTGAGTTGAGATTTTTTTATACCAATTGCAGGATTTTTTGCCAGATTAAGTACTGCTTGCATAGGTCAGTAGTACTGTATCAGTTTTCATTGACATAACATGTTCACTATAATACTTCTGTACCTAAACATAATGCTTCTCACCTAAATGTTCTAATGTGCATTGTTGATTTTACTAATACAGTATTATTTACCTCCAACAAAGTCTAGCCTATACATCTTTTTATTAACCCCATTGTCACAGATATTCATTTTTACAATCACTATCACTAATACACACTTTGCTAACAACTAATGTCTGTTAATAATAAGTAATTTATTATTATAAAAATAAAAGCAAAATTTGATAAACAAACCTTCATGAAAATTGAATCAACTAATATTCTCAAATCAGACTAAGGGAAAACAAATACAAGCTCTTTTGTTTGGCACAAACAACTAAGTTGTAAACGAATTAATACTTCATATATTATTCAATAGTCCGCAATTTTCTCCATAAAAAAAATCAAAATAATTCATTTTGTGAAAACTAGAAAGCAACATTTGATTGACTTCTTTATATTTAATAGAAGACATACTGTAGATAAAAAATATTACATCATGGCTTTATTATAATGTAGAACCAGATCAAGGAGTTAAAAAATAAAATAAAAATTACAATTTTTTTAATATGTTAATATGTTACTTAAACATGTTTAAGTTTATGGTAATATGTTTATTTAATATGTTAATATGTTTTTTTTAAATATGTCTTATCATTCATTTTTGTCTTTAATTGCTATTTAAATTTTTCCCTTTAATTTATTTCATTAAATAGAATAAAATAAAACTTATAGTGTAATAAACGTCTTATTTATATTGATAATAAGTCAGAAATGTAAGGCTTATAAACAAAATGATGTAATAAACATAATACTAATCTAGAAGGTTGATTAGGAAAAGTTGAAATGTAGCCTTGCGGTTTTACATTGGTACATGAAAATATTATAAAAACATTAAAAATTATTACCTTTGAGTATGTAATACATAGAGATCTCATTACATAGGAAATTGTGTGACTGAAAGTGGAGAACGCTATCTATCAGAAGGAAAATGAACCAAATATTTTTAGGTTAGCTTTTGAGACTAAAGTTAGGTTATTTGTTAATGTATGAATCACTAATTATGTTAATTAGACATCTTTGTTGAGTGTAAGATAAATTCACGTCACTGCAGAAATTTATAGACTCAAGAATGGGCAGGTAGTAAAAAACAAGTTAAAAGCGCTCTAATGTCCGGTTTTGTTACTACTTGCATTTTTCCTTTTATTCTGGCATCCTGATTTTAACATTGCGTGGGAGATCTATATATTATATACTATCTAGATATATATAATCTAGGGCTATTACTAGATATATAATGTAATTACCACAATGCCATTGATTTGAAAAAAAATTGTATGTTTCTAAAAAAAATCATAAAAATGATTATAAAATGTGATTATCACTTGAAAATGTTAATCTTTAATTGCATGTGCTATAATTAGACATTATGAACTTACTCTTTGCTGATATTGTACTTATTATCGTTGCTAAGGTATCTTCCATTCCTCACATTTCTTTTTCACAGCCATATTTTTATTAGGTAGGCTGATATAAAACAGTAAACAATTACCAGTTTTGATATTACTTGTGCTGTTATTGTCATTAGGTCCAGTATGACCAAAGCGGTTAAATTACTGGTCAGTCTGCTGCATCTCAATGCAAGTAAGGTTTTAAGTATGATTTGTAGCAAATTTATCATTGTCATACCAGATGAACAGTGACACCATTTTAAACTAATGAATAATAAAATATTTTAAACAACTAGAATTTTTATTTTCCAGTTATCATGTATGTGCGATGCTGCATGAGAAGCGGGGCGAACACGGTCAAGTGTTAAAATGTTACTTGTTGGACAATGGCAGGAAGCATCGAGTGTTTCACTACATTGAAGAGTCGTCATACAAGTCGGAGTTGGAGGCTGCTATACTTGACAATATAGATGTAAGTTATTATCTTAATACATGTAAGAAGGAATCTAATTTGTAGTTTAAAACAAATAATTAATTTGTTCCACTACTGTTATCCAGTATGTCAAAAACACTAAAGTTTTATAAAAGAATGTCATGAGTAATTCTTTTTAATTTAATTTCTTATCGAATGGTGTAACTGTCAAAACTATCGAACTAAGCATAACAGTAAAACATCATCCATTAATGTGCATTACGGAGGCTATATATCAATCATATTGTGGTATAACATCAATCATATAGTGGTAGACTATATCATATGATCATTTGTGCCCACTAAACACAATTATATGCTTAATGTGCACAATAAGTAATTTACACTAATGGGCTGTTTTATTGTTACCCTCAGTAAGTGTCTGTGTTATCACTTCAGAGTTTGTAATTTTGGTTCGATTTGATTAAAATGTGTTACAAAAATTTCTTTTGGTAATAGCTTGCGACAAGTTCATTACCCAACAAAATCTGACCAAAAGTTTAAAAGTAGCAACTATTTCAAATCTTTAAAAATGAATTACTTTTTCATCTGAACTTTTTTGAAAATCTGATTTCACCATTGTAATCACCATTAAAATCTACATAAATTAGTTTTTTTTAAATTTTAAGAATCTCTTAAATTAATTACAAAAATGAATTTGGACAGTAGTCAAGAGTTCATTTTTATATTTTCAATGTAATTTCAAAGTTTATATTGCTAATTTAATCTAATTTTATTAAGATTTGACACAAAAATCAATTTTGGTATTTAGCTTTGATAAGTTTGTTACCTAGTGAAATCCATTTAAGAGTTGCAAAATGGTGATCATTCAAAAAATTTAAAAAGTCGTAAGTTATTTATTTTATACTTTTTGAAAAAAGTAATTTCACCATCGTAGTCAGTGTTAAAATCTATTAAATTATAATTTTAAATATTTTCAAATTCCATTGAAAGTAAATCTGATGGTTTTTTGTGTTCTTTTTTTTATTTCCAATATAATTTTAAAGTTTAAAATTATAATTTATGCTGATTTTAATGTTTGTAAAATCAGATTTTGAAAAATGTTCATAATAAGTGTTGTGGAAAATTCGCTTCAGTAACGTAAGCAAGATAGCTGCGGTCATAACAAGAAAAACAAGAACATAAAAAAATAATTTTGTTAACATAGAAAACAAGATAAAATGATCGTTCATTGTTTCACCTTATTTAAATTTAACATGATACAAACATTGAAAAGCAATAGCTATTGAAGATTCACATTGATTTGTTGAAAATGAACTTAAATTAATCATTAATATAAATTTCAAGAATGAAAGATAAAACTTAACATGCCAGGTAGGCTACTTTCACTGCCTATAACTTCAAACCAAAGAAATGTGATTAAAAACGGATTGACCAGTGGATTTTCTGCAAAATTGTACAGAAAAATAATGTGTCACATGCCACCTATCATATTAAAAAAAAATTGCATTTTGAAAAAAATCCAAAATGGACCAAATTTTTAAAACACAAATTCCAGTAGATTTTATTTTCAATTTAATTTCAATGTTTTAAGAAAATTAACGTCACTTGTTTGTGAAATATTTTGCCATACTCTGACTTCTGGGGCATCTAATACATAAAATTTAAAATAAAACATGTTAATCACAACAAAACAAAATTTATACTCCTGTCATATGTTTTTCACTTTTCCGGGTTTTTTTGTAAACCATAATTTGCTCTTATTTTAAATTTTGTGTAATTTCTAAACCAAATTTTATGGCCTAATTGGTTTGGCATATTGTTATGGCTTGGAGAAAAAATTAATATGTGTGATTTATTTAAGTTCAATTTTTACTTTTTTTTGAAAAATCAAAAAAATTTACAGCAGTATTATTAACAATAGATATGATATGTAGAATTAAATTAGAGACACATTTTTTTTATTCTCCTGGTTCCGTCTTGTAACTATCCCATCATTAGAATAAATCATTTAATTAAATAAAACAATCATACAACTCAATGTATGGGAGAAAGTATTAAAACACATTTAATTAAATGAGAAAGAATTTAACCAGATAAAACCAGGTAGGCGTAAATAAAAATTTTATTTTAAAAATGAATTCATCAGATGAAAGGTGTTTGCATGTGTAATGCGGTAACATACAGTGTAGATAAGAAACTTGAAAGTCACTGTCAGTTAATTAATATGTTATCGTAAAATCTTTAAATTGGCCTGACGTGTGTTCAGGGTTTGCTGGACGTAGATGCAGTGGAGAGCGGACACACAGTCCAACGTTACTTCCATCACCTGGTGACAGACATCATTCCTCTGATCTCTGAACAACAACTGTTCCATTTCTTGCATGGAGTAATGTAAGTATTTATAAATAAATTATTTAATCATTAGATTACAATTTTTTATGTATTGTGTTTACCGGAGAATGTTTTACATTGAAAATAAATTAAATTAAATTTTATCTAACCTTGATTTAAAAAAAGCAGCAAATATGTTTGAATATATAAACATATAAGAGCCTCTTAATATGTTTACAGGTAGTCTTAATGTAATTAAGTTATTAAGTTATACATTTTAGTAGTCTATATAACTGTTTTACGAGGTTTCTCCTTTTAGTTACTTATTTGTTACTTTTAGTTACTCCTTTAGTATACTTGTTTGTATACTTCTTCACTCAAGTTAATGATTACGTGTTGTATTGACAGAGATGAAGGTGAGGTAGATCCTCTGCTGACCACAAAGTACTTTGCTTTGATGTGTAAGCTGCAACCTGATGATGCTTTGCAGTTTGTGCGATCCAATAACAATATCATCTTGGATCAAGCGATCGAAGTGAGCATTTAAATTATTATTTAAAAATATTTATTAAATCAAAATATGCTTTTGTTTCTTTTAGCTGTAATCAAAACAAAATGGTGTTTTTTTTAAACACCCTCATTTTTATAATAAATTTATTTCGTAAAACAATATTAAATTTATTTTTAATTAGAATGATATTAAAAATTTTACAATAAATAAAGAACGGATTTTTTTGTTTTTGTTGATAGCTGTTGATTGAATTTTTGAAGGGATATCAGCCCATTTTTTTGGATACTTTTAGAATAAAATTGTTAGATTTGATTTAGTTTAAATTATTAAAGTGTTTTTACCAAAAAGAGCTTGAAAACAAATTTTTGAAAAATCAAAAGAAGTTATTACACCTGTATGTCAATTTTCTCGAAGTCGATCAATTCGTTTAGTCTCCAAGATGTACACAGACACACACAAATGGATGGACATCATAGATAAAACATTTATGAATTTTGACATGAAAATGCGTACATTTATCAAAATCTCATGATCGGTATTTTTTATAATCACCATACTTATTCATCTTATGGTGCACTTTAATGAATGTGATTTTATCCAAGGATATAGGCATATCAAATGCTATAGTGGGTCTGCATCGGCTAAGGGCATATTGTGCCTGTGTCAGCCTGTAATTTTTCTTTAAAAAAACAAAACAAAAAGTGGGAATCAGCCACCTGACAGAATATCTGTAACTGACTAACCACTCTCCCTGTGTTTTGTCTTCACTTATCAGCATAAGTGGTGCGTAAGTACTTAAATTACATGCAAAGTACTAAGCATGTATTTTTCTTTTTGCATAGAACAACACTTTAAAAAAAATGTCTGTGTCTTGTTTTCAGAGGATACCTTATTGAAAAGTTAAAACTCAGTATTTGTTTCATGTTAACAAATTTCATGTATGACTTTTTCATGTTTCATAAAAGTATTACTGAGACATTTTTCATATTTGACTATTTGAAATCATGAATGTTAAAGAAATGTAGAAAATTATGTGTACTGCATAATAAATATTTATACTACCAATGAGCATTTACTCAAACTCTTCATTATAGTTCAATACCAGTAAAACAAAAACACTTTGCCAATAATGTATGAAAAATAAATAATTTGTTTAAGTAATAAGAGATAGCTATAAGATTTTAGAACTACACATAAATATTTGTACACATTAAATTCTTTAAGCAATAAAATACCAGAAATCTTATGAATATCTGAATTTAAAAAAAGAAATTGTAATTAATTGGATAATTGAACCAGTTGAAATATAATTAATGTATTATTATTAGTTCTTTAGAGTTATTAAATCAAGTCACTGCAGGTTTATGGTCACATCATTCTTATCTTGTTCAGATTGCTAAAACAGCAAAGCTGGACGAAGTGACGGCAGTGTTGCTGGAGAAAACTGGTGACTACCAAGCAGCCTTTGACCTGCTCCTGGCAAAACTGCAAGAGTCTATGAAAATGGTGAGCAACAAACCTTTTTTCATTTTCTGACAATAAAATTAATGATTGATTATGTAGTTATTCCTGTAGGTAGTCTGTTATGTCTGGTATGGTACGTCATTTTTGTTTTGTTTACAAAATTTATGTTTTTTGCAGTTTGTTAAAACCAGTGCTATTAAATATGTAAATAACCTATATTAACTGAATTAAATGTGTTAATCATATAATATATGATCTTGGAACATCAAAAGGAACTGCATCAATCTGCTATAAGATTATTTGAGATGGTAGATGTAGCTTAAAGTTTGATTGATCAACATTCTGATTTCAGTGTGTACAAATGTTTGTACAAATAGTGAATTTGTGAACTCATAAAGTAAATTTATTGTAAGAGTTCAAATTTCTGTTTTGTACCATCTTTTTGCAATTGTCCTCGTGTAAAATATGAACACAATTCATTATGTATACTTGTGTTGTGACAGGAAAAGCCGCTGGAATCGTTGACACAGGAACTTGTTGGTTTAGCACAAAGAGGAAATTCCTGCCTGGATCCAAAGAAGTCGTGGTTACCATTGCTGCAATGCCTGTTGACACTCAACTCTCATGGTAAATACCTGTTTTTATTTGTCTCCATTTTTTAGTAATTCTGTCCAAGTTTACAGTCAGATTTACAAAAGCTTTTGTTTGCAGATTTGTTAAAACAAGTGTTATCCAATGCTGATTTGAATTTAACTTCAGAGTTACATCTACTCATGGAACACACAAATGGGACATTGGGCGACTTGCGTAGCTTGATTATGGGTAAGTAGTTATAATCATTAATTAACAGTCCATTTGCCTTTACTATTTACCAATCATTCTGTTATCATTTAGTATGCACAAAACATATGTGTATCTACATAAATGTAAGATCACACTCACAATCTACTACTGAAACATATTATTTTAATAAATTGCCATTGTACATGAACTGATGATAAAAATTTAGGAGTATAAACGAGTTAATTTTAAAGTGCAATATTATTATGTAAATGATTATGATTTTTCTTTGATTAGAATCAAGGGTGTCCTATTTACTAGAGTACATTATTTTCATGAATAATCATAAAGCATTTTTCATTGGAATCGGAGGAGGGGAACCTGTGGTTTTAGCTATAAGCCTTAAGCAATTTTGAGGCTTATAATTGTTTAAAAATGTATTAATTAGTAGTCGTGTGGAGTTGCTGGACTTCCATCGACCGCGTCCCCAGGTGGTGGATAGGGGAATGCCCCCCAGTTATGGGAGGTACTAGGGAAATCAAATACCTAGCGCGAACCAAAACCAGCAGGCATGGCCATGCCTTAGTCTTCAAGATGTGGCCTAAGGGAACTCACCCCGACAGAAAAGACAAAGCTGTGGATCAGCGACAATATATGAAATGGCGGAATTTAAAACATATCTACCCCAGGAGGGTACCACGAATCGTGGAGAATCCCTCCCTGAGCCCGGCCCGTCTGAGCCGAGTTCAGGCTGCCCCTCGGATTCTGGGGGGGGCACATTTCGCTCTAAAAATTTAATTCTGAAAACGAATAACTCGAAACCTAATCTCACGCAGCAGGTCTTCCATAAAGGACTCTTCACAAATAGACCTAGATCTAACTCCTACAGTGGTATTCCGTCGCAAATATCTATAACTAACGCGCAATCCCTAGAAACTCTCGATAAGGAGTATGATCATAAAAACGACGAAAACGACACACAAAACTGGCAAGAAGTAAACAGTCGTAAGAGACTGAGAAGTAGTCCTAATATGACGACACGATCCCAGAAACAAACCAAACTAAGTTATTGGCTGGCAGCACCGGTACCAACATCAAATATGTTTATGGATCTGGAAACTACTGAAGAAGAGCCAAAACTACCGACCAAGTAACGCGTCAAGTAGTAAAACCTCCACCTTTCTTTGTTGATAAGGTCAGTAATATCCAGCCCCTATCAAAAATGCTGGAAGAAGTGGCACCCGACGACTACGAAAATCAAAATTTTACAAGGGGAAAAAGTCAAAATTCAGGCTAAGACCTCCGAGTCGTATTCGACTATATATAAAGAACTCAAAATTAGAAACACTGAATTCTACACATACCAACCTAAAAGGGAGAAAAACTTTAGAGTAGTACTAAAACGCATGCATCCCTCAACCGACACTGAAGAAATAAAACAAGCCTTAGAGGAGTTACACCATAAACCAAACAATATTTGGAATGTTAAAAACAGCAGAACAAAAAAACCTCTTCCTATGTTTTTCATAGACTTGCAGCCAAGTCCGAACAATAAGGACATTTATAGCATCAGGTCACTCCTTAACTGCCAAATAGAAATTGAACCTCCAAGACCAAAACGTTCAATTCCTCAATGTTCCAACTGCCAACAATATGGTCATACGCAGAAATACTGCCACAGACAACCCAGTTGTGTGAAATGTGCTGGACCCCACCATACGGCAAACTGCCCGAGAAAAGAACGTTCAGACAGGGTAAAATGTATTCTCTGTGAAGGTAACCATCCTGCAAATTATAAGGGCTGCACTGTCTATAAAGAGCTGCAAAAAATAAAATATCCGAGATCGATAACCAATAACCGAAAGCCTAAAAACCTAGAAAATGTAACCAAAATAAGCCAAAGCAACGTTGAAAATAATTCAGGCAAGTCATATGTAGCAGCTGCAAAAAATGGTCAAAACCTAGAAACAATTAAAGGTAACACTGCTGAACAACACATGGTGGAAATTTTGCGTACCTTCAACAGTTCGATACAAGCTCTCATGAACCAAATGCTAACAATGACTCAGATGTTAGCTGAACTCATGTCAAAGTTGTCCAATTCGCATCCATAAAACTATGCGTGTGGAATGCCAATGGCCTGTCAAACCACTCTAATGAGTTAAAGATTTTCTTACAAATAAACAAAGTAGACATTATGCTGATTTCTGAAACTCACTTTACGACTAAGAGCTTCTTCAGAATACCCAACTACACATTATACCATACGATGCATCCTGATGGTAGAGCACACGGTGGATCAGCCATTCTTATTAGATCTAACATAAAACATCATCAGGCACAACCATACCAAAAGGACTGCATCCAAGCCACGAGTGTTGTTGTGTATGACTGGATAAGCAAGATTACAATATCGCCACTTTACTGTCCACCAAGACACACTGTAAAGAAGGCACAGTTCGATGACTACTTCAAATATCTTGGCAATCGTTTCATTGCGGGAGGTGATTATAATGCCAAACATACATTTTGGGGCTCCAGGCTTACTCTTCCTAGAGGCCGTGAACTTTTTAAGAGCGTACAGGCAGGAGCGATGAACGTAATTTCAACAGGACAACCTACATACTGGCCGCCTGACCCAGCAAAGATACCAGACATTATTGACTTTTGCATCACCAAAGGTGTACCAGGGGACAGCATATCTTGCTGTGGTTGCTGGGAGCTATCATCGGATCACTCTCCTATTCTGGTGGAAATTGGGGTGAAAGTTAGAGAGACAACTAAAAGTGTACACTGCACAGTAATAAAACCAAATGGGATATGTTTCAGATTCTGGTAGATTTGAGGCTTTTAGCGCAGAAATCGCACTTGAAACGGAAAATGACATTATGAATGCTGTTGAATTTTTCACCACAAGTATCCAGAGTGCGGCTTGGGATTCAACTCCAATAGTCCAACAACATAGACCGGCTGGGCAAAGTATTCCTCCAAGTATCCTGAATGAGATTGGTGCAAAAGGGATCTTCGTAAACTGTGGCAGCAAAACAGGTGCCCTGATACAAAAAAATTATTGAACCATAAAATAAAAAACTTAAGCAAATCCTTGATCAAGATCGAAACGCTAGTTTTCAGACATATCTCAAGGATCTTGATGCCACTTCAGCTACTGACTACTCCTTATGGAAAGCAACAAGAAACATCAAACGACCTACAACAATTTCCCGCCATTGAGAAAAGCGGACAATTGTTGGGCACGTAGTGACCAAGAGAAAGCTTACACGCTTGCTGAGCATCTATCAAATGTTTTCCAGCCTCATCCCTATGAAGGCCCAGCAGACCACGAGAGGAGAGTAACCGAATACCTGAAAGAAATAGAAACGGAGGACATTACGCCAATGAAATTCACAACGAAAGAGGTCAGAAGAGTAATACAAAAGGCAAAATCAAAGAAATCTCCAGGATATGACCTCATTACAAATAAAATTTTGCAAGAGCTACCTGACTCTGGAATAACAATGATTACAGCTATTTATAACGCTATAGTTAGACTCCAATTTATTCCACCACAGTGGAAAACTGCACAAATAATTATGTTATTAAAACCAGATAAAAAGCCTGAAGATCCAAAATCATATCGACCAATAAGCCTGTTACCTATACCATCAAAGATACTCAAACATTAATACTACAACGTATTATGCCATTAGTGGAACAGCATGGACTGATACCCGACCACCAGTTTGGATTTCGAAATCAAAAACACGCGACTGTTGACCAAGTGCACAGGTTAATAGGCTAAATAGACAAGTCTTTTGAATCTAAAAGGTATTGCGCGAGTGTCTTTCTTGATATATCGCAGGCCTTCGACAGAGTATGGCATGAAGGATTATTATTTAAAATAAAATCGTTCTTCCCAGCAACACTTATAAGATCCTCAAATCCTTCTTAGAGAATAGATATTTCTTGGTGAATCACGGAGAGGCTTTCTCGGTCTTTGCAATATTAACGCGGGAGTTCCCAAGGTAGCGCCCTGGGACCGCTACTCTATCTGATTTACACGCCTGACCTACCAACGCCAGACTGTGTAACAACTGGAACCTTTGCCGACGACACCGCAATTTTGTCCTCTCACGAGGATCCAACAGAGGCGCCAAAAATCCTACAAAAGGAATAAACGAGATTTCAACATGGCTCAAGAAGTGGCGAATCAAGGCTAATGAAACGAAGTCAATAAATGTCACCTTCACCTTAAAAAAGGGTATATGCCCACCAGTAACGCTTAATAACGCGAAATTCCACGAGCAGATCATGTCAGATACTTAGGTTTACACCTGGACAAGCGACTTACATGGCAGAAGCACATCTTTACCAAACGCAAACAGCTGGGACTGCAAATACGGAAGTACTATTGGTTAATTGGTCGCCGTCGCAACTGTCAATGGGCAACAAACTTCTTCTTTACAATGTTATGCTTAAACCAATCTGGACCTATGGTATCCAATTGTGGGGACCGCCTCATTCCAACATTGAAATCTTGCAGAGATTCCAGAATAAAATGCTACGAATGGTAACCGACGCTCCATGGTACGTGACAAACGAACAGCTGCATCACGACCTTCAAGTATATACAGTCAAACAAGAAATTCTGCGCCATACGAAAACCTACAAAGAAAGGATCATAAACCACCCAAATCGCCTAGCGAAAGTCTTGATGGAGGAAACTCGCAAGCAACTCGTCGACTTAAACGGAAAATGCCCCAAGACATACTTAAATAATAAAGTAAAGTAGGATGTGACCCTAGTCGCATTCCGAGCATGTCATGACAAGTCCCGACCTACCTACTACTTAATGTCCCCAATATGTGACAGATTGTAGTGAATAAAAAGACAAAAAAAAAAAAAAAAAAAAATTAATTATTAGTAATTGCTAAAGTACAATTACAATTTTTCTTCTCATTTTAACAGTAATAAATGGCTATTGCATGAAAGTATGTTTACATACCCTAAATACACATGTCTTTATTCAGTGAGTAAACATAAACAAAACTACACAGCTGATGTAAGTTTGGGCATTAATTGTTTCTTCATCAACTAATGTTGTACCATTCAATGTAAAGGCTACTTGTCAAAATATTTCTCAACACAGTTGTTAAGATTGTTTATACATTTTACTTCTGTTTATAATAGAGACATTATTTCACTTGTGTTTCACACGCCTGTTCTGGTGTTTATTTATTTCAGGATTATTTGAGAAGTGTAAGTATGAAATAGCAATGCTGAAATCCACGTCACGGGTTCATTACCAGGATCTGCATGACCAGTTGGAAAAGGCCTTAAGACAAGCCAACCGTGGCTACCTTGTTCCTTCCACTTGCCCTGTGTGCGATCTGACATTCAATTCCCAGCTAACTTTGTTCAGGTTAGTTCTGTTTTGTTATGTACTTAAATTCTGAGGATATATTAATTTCATGGGTATTTTTTTTTTTAATTTGTAACTGTGAAAATGCCAACTCAAAACACCTCAATCTCTATGATCTGTCAAAAAATTTCCTCTTTATACTATGCATTTGATAAAATTGAAATATAAATCAAAATGTGAAAGTTTTCTTTAACATATTTTTACTTTTTTATTTTACAAAGTATAAAGAAATTTTGCTGATCATGACAAAAATCAACCTAAAGATTTTGATGAGTAAGTTTTAAGGTTCCCCATAAGTCCTAAAAATTTGTTTTTAATTACATATCTATTTATCTGTGTGTATGTATGTTAGTGAACGTCATTGGAGATTAAACCAATTAATCAATTTTAGTGACACTTTATAGCATGTGGGGAGGACCAGTTTTGATTTTTCAAAGAAAAATTAAAAGGATTTTGAACCTTTTTTAATTGAAAAATGTTAAAAATCAGGTTTTATTCTAATTGATTAACATTTTTGATGAAATTTTTCTCAAGTGTATTCCATAAATACCCCAACAAAATGTATAGGTCGCTATAGCCCTGAAAAATCAAGTTTGAAAGCTTTTGAAACAAAACTGAAAAATTTGGTTCATCAGATGTATACAGCCTTTCACAGATAATGAGAAAAAGAAACAAATAACACACAATGTATATAGTAAGAAGTTCTTAGTTATTTTAAAGCAGGATGATTCATTATATTTAGGTTATTTAATACAATATGCCTTATTTTGTTTTACTTTTGCATTTACAACTATGACCTATAAAATTAATGACTGAATTCTAACATTGTACCTTTTTGAAATATTCACAAATGAAACTTACTATAACCAGATTTTACATAACATTCCTAAATTAGGCTACAATATTTACTGTTTACCAAAGGCAGAGTATTTTATTTAATAATATTTAAATATTAGAACTGGCTTAAATTGTCTTACCTATTTTACTTTCAAACTGATTCAGTCAATAATTATTTAAGTCTTAAATACAGTAATAATTTAAATATTACTTTCAACAGTGTTTTTTTTAGTAAACAGCTGTTTTGACACAAACACACACACACACACACACACACTTATTTTTATTACCTATGCCTGCATTGTTCTGCACTCTCATGGGGCCACTTGATACTGCTCCTGAAATTTTGTTACAGACTTTTTATCAGTTTGAAGTCAGTTTTACTTTATTGTAAAACCTTAAAATGTAAACATATGAAGCGTGAGAGTTCCCTGGTGTTCTGATGAATCTGTAGGTACCCTATATTTGTAGTTTTAATACTGTAGGTCCTTATTTTTGTTACAAAACTGATCAGAATGCTTAGCATAATAATATATGGAATATGAGCAGACTTGTATAATGTTTTTGCAAATTCTTTATTCTTTATGTTACAGATGTGGTCATGGTTACCATTCAGGTTGTCTTGAATCCCATCAGAAATGCATTCAATGCTTCAAGTCAGAAATTCATTCGTAGTCTATTTTTATTTAAAATATTTTGTTATTTATACATTCATATATATTGTTATTGTTATACAATACATTTGTGCATTTACCTGTTAAATAAAGTACTTTTTATAGAGAATTATTTGTCACTTTTCACTATTTTCACTATGTCACTATTCAGAGGGAGAGATTGAATGTCCCTCGCTGCACCGGAGTATTAAAATATTGCACTTATAACTTAAAATCTTATAATTAACATCTGCTGTAGGGTTTTGCTGTTCTTGACCTATTACATCTGGAAATAGCTAATACTGTTGGGTTATCTTGTCTGAACCAAGTATTTGGAACCTGATATGGATTGTGTTTAGCTCTGCCAAGGACCTTTTTTGATTGGAAGCACCTTGATGTTGGGTTATAAGTGTCTGGGCTATAAACAGGGTCTATCAAGAAACATAGTTTAATCTTTCAGTATATAGATGATGGAATTCAGTGGTATTTGTGTTTGAGGAACTGTAACCTAGTACTGGAACTCATTCTTAGTAGACCAAGCATTACTGAAAATTGGTGTTGAAAGTGAATGAGAAAATTTGTGAAAACCACCGCTTTAAAGTTTCAGAACTCTTGAGTTTCTTCAAATTTCACAAAGTTTGTTGCATGAAATTGTAAAGATAAGTTAGGCTAGCAAAAGTTTTGTGCTAGATGGGTACTAAAATTCTTGTCAGAAGATCACAAAAAAAAAAAAAAAAACACCTGTTGGTATTGTTGGCATTGTTATAAACCTATGGCAAAGATGGTGACTCACTTCTTGATCATGTTGTAACTGAGGATGGGAATTGGTTAAAACATGTCATAAACAAAAAAATTCCCCTAGGAAACCAAGGAAATGTTTGCAAATATTGGCAGCAAGAAAAATCATGGCACCTATTTTTGGGACAGTAAAGCTGTACTTTTTTTTGATTTCCTCTAGTATAGGTCAACAATATTTTTTGAAAGGTATTGTGAAACCTTAAAAAAATTGATAACAGTAATCCGAACAAGCTTAGTGGATTACTGAGTTAAAAATTGTGTTGGTGGTGGACCTGGGTTCGATTCTCGGCGAGGCATTTTCATACGCTATAAATCATCCCATTGTTTGCATTAGCCCAAGTGTGCACAATAGTCGGACGTTAAACACCAGAAAAAAAAACTTTTATAACAATGCATAAAAAAACATTGTGAAACTCGAGTAATTGCACATGGGAGCTGTCTGATGGTTTTGGTTGAGAATTGTCTACCATCCTCCATGTAGTCCAGATGTAACACCAAGCAATTGAAGACCACTTGTTTCCACAGATGAAGACCTGACTTAGCAACCCAATGTGGCTTCAAACGACAATGTGGAAGCAGAAAGGCATGAACAAGTGCTTGAGGTCTCAGGCAGCAGTGACAATTGGTGCATTGCCTCAATTTGAATGGGCATTATATTGAAAAATAGCTTAAGAGTTAAGCTATCAAATGTATATAAGAAAAAATGTTTTCTGTCACTTTAATTTGTTTTTTTACAAAATGTAAGTTACTTTCTGGATAGAACTTATAGTTTTGAGGATGGATGTGGAAAGTAGTAATATGAATACATTAAATTTAATGGACCCATCACTTATTTTTAGTTGTCCAGCCTTGATTCATATATATTTTATAGTCGTCTAGTTCTTCTGTAATGTAATTAAAATGTAATCTTTTTATTAATTTGTATAAAGCATACTACATCTTCAGATGTCTAGATGCCCTACCACTGAACAAGTCACTTTAATATTAAGAAATCTTGAGTCATAGTGTTATTCAAACAATACTGGATGGTTTTAAAAAAATATTTATTTTTGTTGTAAAATACAGTAGACATATTTTCAAGTCATGTAGTGTGCTAATCAAATTACAATATTTTTATAACATTTTTATTGGTTAGTCAGACTACAAGTGCAAAATTAGTAACAGTAAACAAATTATGTGAAACAAATACAAAATAGAAGCAAAACAGGCATATTTTGAGCTTAAAATGTTCCTGCATATTGTTACTGGCTAAACAAGATTACTTAGAAGAAAGTGTAGGCAATGAACTTGTACAGTTTGCAAAACTGCTTAAAACAGACTTAGCTACAAGTAATTACAATTAAAAGTATAAGGGTGTCACTGAGTGTGATTTGGTAACACTATCTCTAAAATTTCCCCACATTACTGAAAATTGTGTATATTAAAAATAAAGAAATAAAAGTGATGTTTTATTTTGTATCCTAACTAAACCAAAACAAGTATCTCTTGAAAAAGGTACTTGTGTTATTGCAAATCAGGCAGTTGTTGTAGATGAAGATGTCTAGCTCTTTTAACATATCAATCATCTGGTTCAGATAACATTTTTCTGGCTGTTTTGCAAAACAAGGAAGAGCCTATTGCTCTTATTCCACAGATTGTACTGGGTTAGTAGAACATATGACACTGGGTGAGTGTCGTATGTTGAATGCAAGTCACTTGTACCCAATCAGTTTGACTTCTTTCATTCTGAAGACATTAGAGAAACCGTTAAAGAGAAATTTGAGAGGGTTTATGGTCCTGCTGCATGTTACACAACAATCAGTCAAAAAGGATGTGAAAGTGTATTTCACAATCTGGTACACAGATTGTAAAAATAACTCTGGAAAGGGCAGATGTGCCTTTCTGATGTCTTTGTGAGCATCAAGGGAGCCTATGAAAATGCTGCCCATGACTCACTGTAGGACTAATTTGAAATTTTTGGAAAGTGAACATATCATATAGCTTGGCTGAACCACAGTTTGACTCCTTTCATGAGAATAAAAAAATATCAGTGTAAATGTAATATACAAAATTTTATGGTTATTTTTTAATCAGTGCATCTGCAGGTGTATTAAATATATGTAGAAAAATATGCTATTCAAGTTTATATACATACTTTATACATTGTTTATAGATAAGAAATAGCCTAGAGGACCTGTAACAGAATTTAACATATTAAAACAAAAAAAAATAGAAATAGATAAAAGTATAGCTAGTAGATATATACTTGGCTTTGTATAAATGTATTTTTGATGACATGTGCACCAGTGGTGTATTTTCATGATTTGCTAGGCTAGCTACAAAGTTCAGGTATTGATGACAAATAAAATGAACATACAAATGACGTAAAATGAACTAAAGCCCAACCCCATTAAGTTACACATATTTGTCATTATTCTGAATATAAAAAAATAAAATTAAGCCTTTATTTTGAATGTAAAATTATGTTATTTTACGACTTATCCATTGCAGTATTACAACTCCTACCTGCTTCTATATTTTCAGAGACAGAAGCAAAGATGTCTTTCAGTATTAAATGTTGTCACATCAACAGCGAGTGAGTTAGGAAGGGGGTATGACATTTTAACACAACAAGTCTTTGTTTTGTGAATAGATAGCTAGTATAAAAGTGCATGTAAACTATTCATGTTTGTGTGCTACTTAATTATTGTAATTTACATATTTTATTTTAAAAAACACTATTTTTTACTTAGGGTCTAACCTTAAATATTTTGTGATTTTAAATATACGATCAGCCTTCTGTACTTTACTGCATTGTGTTTTTAATTAATAAATAGATAAATAGATTAAATTGGATAAATTATAACAGTATTAGTTTTTACACAACTTTTTTGGTTTCATCTGTAGATTTTTTTAAATATCTCAGTTGTTATTATTTTACTATCAATTTTTTGAAAAATTCAAATAACAAATTCATTTATATAAATAAAGCCTTTTTTAATTTGTAAATTTCAATAAATGGACATATGCGTATAGTTTAGTTTAAATATAATAGACATTAGAAACAAAATGAGAGGCTGCATCTTCAGCTTACAATACGCCACTGCTGTACACTTAAAAATCTTTTATTACAACCATTGTTCATCTATTTTTCAAAATTAGATTTAATCATGTTAATTTATTTTCGATAAGTTAAAGTTTTAAATAAGCTTTAATTTATTATCTGTTAAGTAATCATCAATTTAAACTGTGCTTCTTATGTTATATTTAGTTGAAGTTTTTCTTGTTTGAGAGAATTTTTGAATGTTCAAATTATAACAGATCCTGTTAATGTAATTGATACATTTTTATCGCCTTTACCATCATATCATTTATGAAATTCTAATTATTTATTCTTATTCAACAATGAGTATTTTCTTCTCAGTGCAAAACAAGATCTTATACAATTTAATTTTACGATATCCATTTATAAAATTGCATATGTTTTTAAACGATAGATTTTAAGTTTGAGTTTTGACAATTATCAACTTAGCCATTACCTCTAGAGGTGTATTAATTAGCACCACACATTAAATTAAGTCCAGGTTATTAACTATTGATAGACCCTAAAATTAATAGCTATGCTTATAATGTCAATTATTTACATTAAATATAAATAAAAATGATTGAAATATTTACACAAGGAAACAGTTGACAGTGTTGTAACAGCTAGGCTTGAACAGCTGCACTTGATGCAGACTGGGGTTGTGTCCTTTCTAGTGCTTTTAGTCTTTTGTTTTCCTCTTCAACTTCTGACCACACTTGTAACACTGTCAGTCGTCTAGTGCAACAAAACACACACACAAGTGCATCACTAATTTGTAATGACTGTACATAACATTAACTAACTGTACAGAATAAGCAAAATTACTTAAGCTTTTTATTAATTGAATACTAGTATACTTTTGAAAATATAAGTGGGTGTCAAGAATAAGAAAATATTTTGTGTTTGGCCTGATTGCTATAATCAAGAATGAAGCATTATTTTTTGATTTTTAGAGTGCTGAGGACAAATAATTCTTTGTAACATTTAAAATTAATGGTGATATTTACAAAAGTTTGTATTGAAGTTTTTAATACTGTTAGAGCCATTATGTTCTGGTGTTAAAAAAAGATCAAAAATATATATTTACTCAGTGTGCTTTTGACTGTAAGCGATGCCAATAAAAGCAATATAAAGCAATAAAAGCAAAAATTTATAAGCACCCAAATGTCTTTAGCAACTTAAGGTTATACTACATTTTACAGTACAATATTGAATGATATACAAGATTCAACTAAGCTGATAACATTCCATAAATTGAGTTGAAACCTGAGTTAATGCTAACAAAGTGGAAAATGAAAGAAGTATGAATGTATCTATGTATGTATGTGGTATGTGTTATACCATTTTACCATAGATGGTTTTAATCTTGAATACCTCTTTGTTATTTATAACTCAAGTCTACATTTAATCACTACAATTAATATATATTTACTGGGGATTTTGCTTGATCTCTAGTGATTTTATATTCAGAGAAAACATTGTTCTGCAAATAATACAAATTCCATTATTAATCAACACAAGATGTTCCATTTGCTTAATTTTATAGACATTTTAGGTATATTATTATGTGTAAGAATTTATTTTTGCCTTGTGTGTAAAAAATTACTGTTTGTTCAGTTGATAAAAACTATTCTAATTAAAAGCGAACACTATATGTTTGATCTAAATAGCAAACAAAAATATCGGTCCCTGTAGTTTTGAGTAAACTACTGTTATTTGTTCTTAAGATAAGAAGGAAAAGAAATTTGTTTAATTAAGAAAAGTATTGTTAATTATTTTAGATGATAAAATATATCAATTCTTTATCAATTTTGATTTTTACTCTTTATTGCTCAAATTAACCCGACAAGAAAACTTATTAGAGAACAAGAGCATATATTTCACAAATAAATTAAACCACCCTTAGAAATTTTCAAAACAAACTTTTATATTTCTAATTGTCAAACTTTTGTGCTAGTTTGCACATTACTGTACTATACTGCAACACAGTTAAAAAACCGTGTTTCTCAGTCTATCAAGATTGTATGTGTCTGTTTCTAAGATTTTTTTGGTACTTACCCAATTTGGGTACAGGAAAATATGATGAACTCAATATACAAAATAATGATATATTTTTATATTTCACAATAAGTTAATTACACAAAGTGTAACCAATAATAACTATAATTTGAAAAAATAGTTTTTCAAACAAAACATAAATTGATTATTTATAATTTTTTATGAACAATTGTATGTTATGAACAAATATGTTAGATTTCTGTGTACCTTAAAAATTTAATTCATTTTTTCACAAATACGGTTTTTTATATTGATATTTATTACAATTTTCCTTATGGATATTTATATATACACTATAGCAAGATTTTATATATATATATATATAAAATATTTTAGTTATAAATACTAATATATTATAGTAATCATGTTTTTAACACCTTTCTAAAAACATTAATATTTACTACATTTTTCAACACCTAGGCCTACAATTTTTTAAAAAAGAGAGAAATTAAAAAAAGATGTGCATAGTATTTTTTTTCTTAAATCCAATAATTTATATATTTTTTAACGTTTTTATATTATAATAATTTTAAAGTTGAGATGAAAATAAAAATAATAGTTGACATATAAAGCTCAAAAGTCATAAAGCAAAAAACATTACTTCTTTATTTAATGTTTTTATGCAGTTATGAAGTTTAAATATATTTAATGCAAATAACTTTAAATGAGATATAAGTCTTAAAGGAAACACTACCCTAAAGTCCAGTAATTTAGTAAACGGCCTGTGGGAGAATTTCGAGGGCATGTAGGAGAATTCCCCTCTAGCTTCCTCCAATTGTCCAGTGATACAGAGCCTGCATACATACAGAGCCTTAATTCAACAATAGTTAAGGAAAAGAAGGGAGCTATGGTAATAGAGTGGAAACTTAACCTCTCACTTACACATTTGTTCTCTCTGCCCACTGGTGTTTTTAGCAGGCCATTTTCTAAGCGACTGACCTATAATTGTATTTGTTTTACTTTATCAACCTTTATGCACTAAAATATATATAGTATTGCAATTTACATTGTTTTAAATTTAAATAAACCTACTGTCAATTAATATTAATAATACAACTCCTGGATAAAACTTAAGCCTTTGTAAATTGTAAACTTTCCTTAAATTAACAATTTCAAGCACAATTTTCTAATCTAATAAGCATATATAGCAGCATGCTGTAGCCTTAAATTACAGAATTTTCAACTTTAAAAACTACCATTTACATTCTATTTATCTAAACACTCTAATTAAATATTATGATTGGAAATAATATATTCATACAATATGAAGTCATATATCCGGGGTCCACAGATAAATTTTAAGAAACTATTGTTACTGACTTCAGTTAATCTCAAACAGTATTTTTACTTCACTAGCCACCAGTCAAATAATTTCTTAAAGAAATTTTTTTCTAATCAATATTTTTAATATTTTGAATCATTAAGTTTTTAATTAATTAAAAAAATGTTTAGATATTCAAAACTATTTAAAACATTTTTCATATTATTGTAAACAATATTTCATTAAAACGTTTTACCCTTTTGTTTTTGAATTAATGTGCGGCATATAAATAAAAAAGTTTCGTAGCTTTTTAATGGTGACATTGAATATTTCTGAAAGCTGAAATTCTATATGTAAACTTCGTCTATATGTACTTACTTTTTTATCCAGCTTTATGCAATCTTTAATTGAACACATAACACAACATACTTAAAGGTAACTGTTTTTTCAGCTCTCTTGATTTATTCTTTTTTTATTTCCATGTCTTGAAATAAAAATAATAAGTTTTATTTTCCTACATTTGTGCTTCTGCTAAGTTTTTTTATTTTATGTTTAGTCACTATAGGTATGGTGATCAATACGCAATGACTGAGGTTCTTTTGGTTTTACCCTACTGATCTTAAAAATTAATTGTTGAAACATGTTTTGCTAATCTATAATCATAATCAGGCAGAACTGAAGCCTTGTAGCTAGGTATCCCTTCTCAAGATTCTAGCATGCTCTTCAATATGTCATACTAATGAAAAGAAAAAACACTTGAAGTTAGAAAAATATAAAATTTGCATGCTTTTAGTCTAGTTTAAAAAAGCTGTGCTAAATAAACAGCGTGCAAACTTAGCAATTATTTTATTTACATTATCAAAAATTCAAATACATTTGTAAGTTTTTTAAACTGTCCACAAAAAAATGCAAAAATCCTAATTTGAAATATACTAAAAAATAAAGAACAGAAAACCATTATTTAAACGCTTTAGCTTTTTTTGGTAAAGTAAAGGGTTAGGCCTACCAATATATTTCTGTATTGCAAGTTTTATTCATCATTTTGGACAGAAAATAAATAATAATCTTGTAGTATCACGTTTAACATTATTTAAAATTAACTGGTCTGTTAACATTCATAAATTTCCAAACAATACAATAAATTTTAACCCACTGCTAATAAAATTTATTGAAACAATTTGCATTAAAATTATTTTACCAAAACCCCTGGTATTTCGAACATAAGTTGTTTCTTTTGTTATTTCACCTATTAGGCTGAAAACAGCCCCAAAGTTTAGTCTAATTACTCAAAGAGTATTAGTCTCTAAATGTTTAGATTACACTATGTGCATTTCAATTAAATGAAAAGGTTAGGTGCTACCTTTCCTATTCTTTCAATAAGAAAATACACTAATACTAATCCATCATAATGCAACAGGCAAGTGCTGAAAAAATTGCATGCTTCCTTAACTTATTTATGTTTTCAGATATTTTAACTCTTTTTAAGAGAATTAAAAACTTTTGGATCATTGAAAAAATAAATAAGTCAAGACTAAGGATAAAAGCAACTCAAAATTTCCAGTAGAGTCTATTATTGGGGTCTTTTAACACTCTATTATCCTGTATTTTTTTAAGGGAATTTAGGTATTTATGGCTACAACAACTGTCAGATAAAGAATTCAAATAGGCTACCTTAAAATTTTTTTAAGGGTTTAGCCTGTACGTTTCTCTGTATATTTAATTCACATTAACAAATAAATGAAATATCACAAGTTATTTTGAAAGGTATTTCAACATTTTATCTAGTTGACATTGCATGATAAAGTGAAATTATAACGTCAGCTATTAAGTTTTGTTACTGTACTGCTAAGTAACATTTGGCATGATTGTTCATATGCTATTACTGTGGAGGTAATTTTGAGAAAATTATTTCTCACAGATTTTCATCATTCAGTTTTTTGACTTTTGATCAATAGTTTCTGAACCAAAATTTACGTGCCTATAGCTATAGCTACTTATATACATTTTGTTCAGATTACATTTTACTCAATATTTTAGAAAAAAATTTATTTTAAAATTATCGAATCTGTTTTAAAAGAAAATTTATGGTTTTTTCTTGATTGATGCTTATAAATTTTGAATTATGTAAAAGAATTTTAGATTTTGTACAAAATCAATCCAGACTTTGATTTGTAGATGTATACATGGTCATGATTCACAAAATAATTTTTTTTTATTCATGGAACCTTCAAAACTCATAGCTTCATATCAAATTTTTTGGCACACCCCAATTTTCTAACTTCCTCTACTTAATAAATTTGTATAGTAAAAAAGTAAAAGTAACATATTACAATGTGGATAATAAAATAGTTCCTTAGTATGTACACTTGCATGTTTCATTTTGTACATGATTTTTGTGCAAGTCTGAAAAGAAATACTGTCTTGTATTTTATTGGGGTGAGGATTGTTGTTGCAGTTACTGATTTTTATCAGTATAACTTCTTCTTTTGAAGACCCAATAAAGACCTTTGCCCTGGATGGTGTGTACATATGCACTGATCATATTTTAAAATATTTATCAGTTGTACTGATCCATGTAATAATAATAAAGAATGTTATTATATTCAAGACTGATTTTTCATTTGGTTTATAGAATAATTGCTTCACATTCAACCACATCAGTGAAAAAACTATATTCCAATCAATTTCAAATCAGACATTTGTAATCTGCATTACCAATGGTTAACACTATGTGTAATTAAAACACAGTTAACAAAATATGCATAACATTTGAAAACTGAATAGATTAACAAATTTAAATATGGATAAATAGAATCAAAAACATGGAGAACATATTTTGAGGCATATTTTCATACACTTAAATTAAATTGAGGCATAAATTAGTTACACTTAAATGTATCTTAAAGGGGGGAATTACGTAGGCCTTAGTAAATATTCATTAAAAAAACACAAAATTTTATATATTAGAATGTCATAATCATATGATATTCTAATATAATGTTTTGTGTTTTTTAACTTTTCAGTGTTTATATATGCGGAAATTTCTTTTCACAGAGGAATGGGTATGTAGGCAGGGGGATTTTCCATTCTAAAATAAAGAACTGCCAATAAAATCTTGAATATGTTCTGACAAATTTTTCTAACTATGTAATTAAAAAAAAGAGACTTGTATTTTTTAATTCATGCTTGGTTTGTGTTTTGAACTTAGCAACCACAGGTACAAAAATAAAAAAATAATAATATTGTAATTTCAATGTTTAGATATTCCTGCAGCAACTAACTGCAGAAATAAAACAATGCTCAAATTGTAACAGTTGACACTTTCATAATCATAAAGAATAATGAATGCTGTAATAATAAAGTCAAACATCAATGCTTGAATTTTAGTGCAGTATAATTAAAATGGCTAAGTATAAAAATTATAATTTATTCAGTGAATCAGGTGAAGGTCATGCAGGTGGTAGAGACCTTCTTACTTCATTTCATCCTCTTTTCTGATTGAATTCGCCAAACAGCATGCAAGAACCA
The DNA here is from genome assembly GCA_022606455.1 of Callitettix versicolor. NCBI lineage: Eukaryota > Metazoa > Arthropoda > Insecta > Hemiptera > Cercopidae > Callitettix > Callitettix versicolor. The sequence continues at coordinate 84,073,190 of CM040186.1, forward strand.
CTCCTGCCACCTGTAAAATACATATTTTTAGGAACAAGTATAAAAAAATATTAATAAAATTAATGATGGATATGAATTACTATTAGACCAACATAAATAGTTTCAAATTAAAGAAGACTAAATTTTGACTTTGAATTTTAAAAACTTATAATACCAATAAAGAGTACAGAGAACTGTATAAACGTTTTCATAGATCCATACTACAGAACTCATATAAATTATTTCATCAAAATTTATTTTTTTTTAATTCAGAAGCTATTGGCACAAAATTTTCAGATTAGAATATCTTAAAGATCTAATTTTTAAAAATTGGTCAAATAGTTTTACTCAAATTTTTATCATATATGAATCTGAATTCATTTACAAAATTTAGAATTGAAGGAAGTTTTGGTTCATTAATAATAATAACAATAGTAAGATTAGACCTACCCCGAAATAAATTAATAAATATATATGTAGTTCATACACACTTGAGTTTTGATTAAAATGTTTGCCATATCTATTGATTTTATATTAATTTACTTTGACATTGTTCCTTTCATATTGTAATATTGCAGATTTTTTTTTGTTTTTCTTCTTACTATAGTGTTATTGTGGTAATAATGACAAATAAATATTATTTATGTTAGCAAAGCCTACTTTTGCCAATTTGGATAAAAAAATGTTAAATCCAGTTTTTCTAAGAAAGCAAAGAAAAATTTGTAGTATTTCTAAACTTGAACCAAAGTGGAAAAGTAGGTTTTGCTCTGTGAAAAAACATACATAAGCTCTTGCACACACACAACACACACACAACACACACACACACACACACACACACACACACACACACACACACACACACACATTGTAAAAATAAAAGTAGTATTGTAGGGTTCTTTGTTCTTTAGAAAATGTTGCAAAAACTTTATTTTTACCTTTCCACAAAAGAAACAGAGCATATGGATTAGTAAAATATACTCTGCATATCACTGTAACCTCTAGCAAGGTACTATTATGCTGTGTTGTAGCCTCAAACCCAGGCCCTTGCATAAACTTCAAGTACCAAAAAATGACTGACTCTACTATAGCTTTGGCCTATAAAATTTTGGCATATCAGATTTACAAAACTTCCTCTATATTAAATAGGAAGACAGTAAAAATATTCTTTGGTCACTACATTCAAAAATGATGGCCACTTTTTAATGTTAAAAAAATTAATTGAAAAACAGCTATGGGAGATCCTAATTTAAATTTCATTACAGGATCGAGATTAATAAGATTAAGATCACTCTTCATATAAACACAACTTTCTCTAAATTATTCGCATAGTGCTAAATGCTATACCTCTATAAAAGTTATGCCAAGCCCTACTGCCATTATGAGCACAATATTGTCCTTGACTTTCTCCTTCAGTTTGGTATAACAGCCTTCTTGATGGACACTCTGAGGATTACTCTCGTCATACCTACAGAGAGCGTTGGATGCTGAAGAAGAGTTTTGGAAACTGTTGCAACATGAGAGTGGTACGTTGCCGTTGCCAACAATTTCGAACCAATCAGAAGGTTTAAGCATTCCGCAACACTTTAACTGAAAAATAATCAAATGCTTAAAATAACAAATTAACTTTCTCTTAAAATTTACTGTCTAAAGTAAAATAGTGGTCGGGTAAAAAAAACCATCACACAGTTAAGAATAGTATTTTTAGGAGTTACTTGCTTATCGAAATGTTTTATAGAATTATTCCTGTACTAATTCTAATGTATAACTTCATGATTAGCTGATTCTTAGGAATCGTACATTTTGAGTTTAACTTAGAAACTTTTGTTTGCATTTCATAAATACTTTTCCACACTGTATTTTACACTTTTATTAAAAACGTTCAGAAACCAATATAATCTGCGAAATACGTCAGTCTATTGTGTAATTTTTCACTAAAGTAAAATTTCATAAATTTATTTATTATAAATTTTCATAAATTAACATAAAAATCTTCCTTAATGTCAACCTGTGCTATAATGAACCTTGTCAACTTGTAATGAAACCTGAATGTCAACAAATGTGCTGAATAGCTGATTGCAATTTTATTTTGCATTATTTATGAAAAACTATACAATTTATTTTATTATATTAATTAATTAATTTTTTGATACCTAGTAGTTTATATTAAAGCACTTTTTTTTCAGGTGATTAGTAACTCTAATGTTACATAACTAATTTAAAAATTAATAATTTGGTCATAATAATCCTATCCTTTTCTATCTTAAGAAGATAGTAGAATTAATGATTAAATAATTCTTTATATCGTAAATAATTTAATAATTAAAAAGTATTTATATACAATAATTGATCATTTTAATAGCAAATAAAAATTTATTAATAAATTAATATTAAATAAAAATAAAAACATATTGATAATGACATTTAAATAAACTGTTAATGATGGTCCTTTTTCACAGATAAAAAAAAGATCATATAATTATATAATAAGAGAACATGAACACTTATTCCACGTACCCCAAAGAGGGTGGAATGTGCATAAGAAGAAGAGAGCATGATTACATTTTATTTCAATTAAACTGAATTGAAAGACTAATTATGTAATGGACTGTAATTTAAAATTGTTACTTTAATTGCTTGTTAACATAATTTTAACAACAATAACAAAACTTAATAAAATTTATATTAACAATTAATACATATTTATATTTACATTATATTAATACATATATATATATATATATTTTGGTGTTTAACGTCTGACTATTGTGCACACTTGAACTAATGCAGACAATGGGATGATTTTATAGCGTATGAAAATGCCAAGCCTTGGCCGGGAATCGAACCCAGGTCCTCGGGATGAAAGCCTAGTACCCTATCAACTAGGCCACCGAGGTGGCTTATTAATATATATATATATATATATATATATATATATATATATATATATATATATATACAATTTATATTTTAAATTAATAAATGTATTAATGACAAAGCTATATGTTGCAAAAGGACAAAAATATTGATGGCACTTACATTTTTTCCTTTTTTTTTAAATCTCAATATTTTAAGAAATTCTTCTTTCAAGAACTGAAGAAATTTAGCAAATAAATGCTGATACATCTTAGCATATTGACCTCAGCACTCATAATCTAGCTCACCTGACTTCTGCAAACTGTTCCACGCCCTCTGGTCCCTCTCGATTACCGTGAAGTTGGCCATAGTTTTCTTCATTCCATTCCTCATGGCATTACCAAACTCATCCTTTATAGTAGCTGCTGCGATGCCTACAGCAAGTTCCACAATGAAGATCACTATTAGTAAGACTGCAAACTGTGGGAAAATAAAACTAGGAATTAGAGTATGTTGGCTACAAATTTTTCTTTCCTAAAGACAAAATATTTATTAGAAAAAATACTTGTTTATGGTAGGTTATTGTAGGTTACCGGGCAGGTTAGGAATCTCTTTTGGGGGCATGTTGTATTTGTTACCTTTGCCTTCACATCCTGGCGGAACTCATGTTTATACACAGGCATTTTGGTTAAAATAGCTGTCAAAATTATGGAAATCCATGATGCCCAAAAAGGTGAATTTAATTTGCTTTGATTGTTTTTGATACTTCTTTCTCTTTTTGGATAGCTATTTTAAATCATTTGCTAGTTAAACATATAAAACCAATGAAAAACTCTTTTACATTCTTTTCGTCTCAACATCTCTTCTCTCATAGACAATAGTGTTTTATCAACATTTACTGATTACCTCAAAATATTAAGCAAACATAATACTAAAAACGCAAACATTGATGCTCATCCATAGATAATAGTACTGTAAAATCAATTACTATAAGTATGTCTAATCTATTAAATACAAAGGTCTAAATAACAAACTTATAAATATTTTACACACAATATTTTCCTTGCAACAATATTACACAATGAACAAGTCAACTTAAAATGACAAACATCAATATTTTATGTTCAGTGTTTTCTTTTTATCGATATATAATAATATGTTGTTATTATTGTTCCTGCCTTCCATTTTCTTCCTTGGTTAAAAAAGGCCTTAAAACGTCATACCGATAAAACACTTTTCAAAATGGTCTTCTTATCTTGAATATTTCCCCTCGCTAGCTAAAATTGTATTAGCATTGTTAGATACAATGATAGTATAGAATGTTAAAATCAATAACAAACTTATCAACATTTCATAACTTTCCTTTCTACGTAACAAAAAAAAAAAAAATTGATGAGCTATCACCATTCAATCAGAGCTCTTTACACTTCGTTATCTACGCACACACACACACACACACTCGCCACGCCCACGATTATTATCAAATATTCACGTAACATTAATCTTTCTATATGATTCGTGTAGGAAGAATCGATTGTCCGTCCGATATCACCTTTTGTTTGTTTATTGATCGATTGCGAATGGAATTTATTCCCTTGTGTCACGCTATTGCCAATTTTTTGTAATGTGTTCAACAGAGCAAATATTTAATGTCATGTTCTCCTTAATTGTACACGATACAGACAGGAGCGTTATTAAAAGATATTTCCGTTTTCTGGGTTAAAGTGAAAGATAGAAACTTCTGGTTCTACTACGTGTTTAAGAACTACCATTTAGGTATTTTAAGAACTTCACCTTAATGACCTTAATGAAGCTGTCTTTTTTCGTAAATAGAAATAGGCCTATATTTTGAAACAGGTAGCCTCCTGTTGCGCTACACAGGGATGATAACGAGGGGATCGTGCCGCCACCGGCAATATTAAAAAAATACAGCCATTGGGACTGTCAGCAGAATATATATATATATATATATATATATATATATATATATATATATATATATATATATATATATATCTCTCGAAAATATAGAAAAGTTCTTTGAATAAATTAGAGAAGTTTTAATTTTTTTAAATTTTATTAACAAAACTGATAAAACAAATATATATATATAGTCTCGAAAATATAGAAAATTTCTTTGAATAAATTAGAAAAGTTTTAATGTTTAAAATTTTATTAACAAAACTGATAAAACAAAATATATATTATGATATTGGTATGTATACATTAGGTATTTTCAACATCAGTAAAAGAACAGTCAATTGTAGAAATGAATGGTTTGTGATAACTGAAGTATGAAATATAAAGTTAAGTTTGAATATTTTCTATATGCCGAGCAAAAACAGCCTCGAGGGTTGTACCATATTTTGTAGTTCCCACATTATTAGAATTTGTCATGCGTAACAAAAATTTTTGTCCATAAATCGTATTAATTTTTTTCTTTATTCTAAAAATAGAATATAAACCGTATACCATTGAACTGTTGCTGCTGGCAATATACACAATGTACACAACACATCATTACATGCGCGCGCGACGAGAACATGAGAAGAAGAAAAGTGGAGAGAAAGAGAGAGAAAGAAAGAGAGAGAAAAGAAAGAGAGAGAAAAGAAAGAGATAGAGAGAAGCATGCACGTTGTATGTACATACAGGCACAAAACGTACATACGCGCGCGACCAACTCAGTCGGAACCGGCAGACGAAAGAAAGGAGAAGAGCTGAGAACTGGACGGGGTTTGTGTAATACTTCCCCTACTCGCCTACTTATGCTTCGTAGCCTACTCGATGAAACCGAATTACTCCATGGTGACAAATACAAAGTGCTCAACGAGATGTAAGAAGCTAACGCTTCAAAAACTTTTGTGTAGACTTTTTCTAAATCTGAATGAATAATGTCTCACAATAAATTGTAAACACTGTACAAAACTGATAACAAACTCTTATCAAAGACACGACACAGTAAACAGTGCGTTGATATCTAAAACTAAAACATAAATTTACCCAAGTGACATTCTGCGTACAGCTGAGTATGATTGCCTGTCTGTTAGAGGTGAGACTGTGAATGCTATCACTACTACTGAGAACACTGTTCTTAGCACTGAGCAGTGAGCAGTTGTGATTGCTCTTCAACTATCCTGCTCTCCTGCTCTCTGATCTCTGCTCTCTGCCTGTTCACTGCTCAACATTTAACTCAGTGTTGTCTGCTCTTTGTTTTACAAGGAATTTACCAGCGCAAACCAATAATAAAAGAATACTGAAAATTACGTAAAATAAAACTTATGAATTACTTATCCTATTACTTATGAAATAGGCTTGTTATTCATGTTTATTAATTAACAACATACTGTTTATTTTACTATAACTAATAATGAGGCCTAATTATTTTCTTTTATTTTAATTAAATTGATGAAAAGCGTATTTATACTTTTATTAATTGATCATAGTTTCAGGTGCTGAACTAATGACTAAAAAAAAAAAAATCATACAGATTCCTTACACATTCCTTATTTTACGGACTCAAAGGTTTACATTTGTTAAATTTGTGTACCTATTTATTTTTGCTTCACATAGGCTACTGTCACATAGACCAGATCTGCAAAACAGGATAAAGTGAAGCCGGCCTAGTAAATTTTATTTATTTAACTGCGATCTATGCAGAGAATCTCAAGAATCTACGGAAGATGAAAATAGTAATTACAAGCTTATACAGTATTATATTTCTTTCTCTTTCGCACTAAAAAGTCCCTGTCAACTACAAACCGAGTCAACTGTTTATGTGTGACCAGCTGGAGGAGTCCAGACGAGGCCTTTAAGGTGGTCGTCGGGCCAGTATTCAATGCTGGTACGAAGCTTCACTTCAGCATCTGTGTAAGTGAGGCTAGATTCGTGGTGGCATTTTTACTATTAGACGAAATCAATTATACTCTTTTTTTCTGGAGTGAGGACTACATACTCACTAGGACTAGAGACGCCAGCCTCTGTGACAATAGTCTGAAACTCTAAATAAACCGTATCTTTCACAGAAGTATCCAAAACAAGTCGCCGTCTAATAAATCCGTTTATACACATTACACTCAGTCACATTACACTCAGTCCATCCTGGTTTAAGATATTACTGTTCATTTGTTTTTAAGCTCTGATTGAAGTATAGTCAGTTTTTTTTTAGTAAAAGGAGGTCAACAACTTGTACAGTCTAATCGTCCCTCGATTACAAGGAGTCCACCAATGAATGAAGAAAGAGCGACATAGGACCTAGCGAGGAGAGTTCAAGTATACTTTGATCCCAGCCGTTCTCACCCCAGGGGCCAAATCTTTTACCTCACAACCGAAAAATAGCTTACAGAGAGGCTCTAGAGATAGACCCTAAGCCTGAGAAAATTTTTAGCTGTCCTCCTTCCCAGGTCTAACTTCATCAGAAAAAAGTTCTACAATTTTGCTAAAAGGCATCTTTGCTGCTATCTATACAGAATAGAAGTGACACTTGAAACCTTTCTGTCCTAATGTTATACATAGAGGTTCATATTTGTTTTGTCTTTTTCTTCCTTTTTTTTGTAGAGGTGCTGCTTTGGAATGTTTATTTCTCAGGTGGCCTTGATTTCCACAATAATTGCCAAAAGCAGATCCTTAGATAAAGTAGCTAAGGCTGGACGTTAATATTTTATAACCAGATCTGGTGGAATTCATAATTGTAGTTCACATCCAGAGAGATTATATAGTAATGAAAAACTCCTACAACGGAAGAAACCACCTTCAATATTTTCACCTTCTGTCCAGTCCTAACAAACATTATTGGATGAATGGTTTGCGAACTCCGGGTTTTCCTAACTAATAGATAATAAGGACCTTGTTATGCCAGGTAAACTGTCCCTCATTCAAGACGCACCGTTACCGTTGCAGCAGAGCGAAGATGGCATGAGCCAGATGCATTTGTATTCTAACATGCCAAGTTGCTCGGGTCTGGAAGTACCCTGCATCGCATTTGAGTAAAACTGCAGCATTGAAAGTGATCACTCATACACGAATGCTCTCCATTGCGGTTTGGAAGGTATTTTACTGCACTAACGTTTTTGACATATTACAATATACAAGAAAAGGTTTTGATACTTGGTTGTGAGACAAGTATATGAATAAATCCATGCCTTTCTAGGACCCTTGATGGAAAGTCGAACAACCTTAGTAAGAGCCGCTCCAAAAGACAGATGCAACGGAATTTATTAGGGACTCCCCTGCCACTGAATGAATTTTCCAAAAATTGAATAAGAAGAATAGTTGCTTCTGCAACCCTCATATCAGATTTAGACCTATTTTCAGTTGTTTTTTTATAACTACCAAACCGATTTTTTATGGGATGTGAGTGAAACTACGTTTTATTTGGGCACTTGAACTACATCCAAGCAAAATTTGATCAAACACATTGCTGTAGCCGATTTCATCAAATCAATTTTCAAAAATAGATTTTAACAAACGTTTTTCTGCTAAATTAAAAATGGGCCACATATACTGACAAAACAGAACGACATGACCAATTTGATGAAAATTCTTAAATTAGTTTCATTCTCCAGAACACGAACGGATAGATCAATCAAAACCTAAAGATCAATTTTTTACTAACACCAAGTTTTTATTGTACTTCATACAATGGGAAAGTAAAAATGTCATATTTCAAACCTCAGAGTAATTAAATCTATATTACCCCAATTAGCATGTAGTAGTTCTCCTTGATGGCGCCGCAGCATCCCAGAAAGGCGATGAGAAAGATAATGGCACCTGCGATGATAAGGACCACGGGCGGTGCGAGGACCTTGTTTTCCAGGAAGTGGCTGAAGCTTCCGATGTCGTAAAGGACTACAGCTCCAACGATGATAAGAGCAAGACCAGATAACTGAAAAGTGCACAGAAACAACACACGAATTACAGCTATCGTAGGAAGATCTTCCATTGCCCTCATATTATATTTGTAGTTCTATTGTATAAATTATACAATAGAAGTCAACAGAGGTTATACCATATAGGTCAAATTTCATGGTCAATTAGTTCAGAGTTACTATGGTAACAACAATCAACAAAGTATATTTGCTGACGAATTATTATGCTAACGAAGTAAACAGAAGTACAGAATACGATTCTAAAACATAACCTCTTTAACCTCTCTTGTTGATACTGTAACAAATAATTTGGAATCAGATGTTTTAAATGGAAAGAATCATCTTTATTCTTTTTTAAAATCAGCTAACCTTTTAAATGATATACTAAAACACTGATTATTGTTAGGTACACAGTCATTTTATTTAAACAAAATATGAATATGTGTACTTGCGTTCAGTTAAAATGTTAACATATCTCAACTTTTTATTAATTGAAGTTTAGATTGTCTGACATGTATGTGTTACATTACTTTCATTAAGTGAAAACATGTTAGGTACAAAGTGTGCAGAATTTTAATGGGTAATAAGTTTCATCCGTCACTTTTGGAAGTAAAAAGCTCATTCGGGTATTTTCGGAAAAAGAGGAAAATATATCCGTGTTAGAGGATAATAATAATAATAAAAAATAATAATATTAATAAATATTTTTGAACGTCAAGAATTTTTAACTTAAGCACTAAATATTTTTTTAAAATACAGTGTGACACAAAATCTCAGAAAGATCACAGCATAGACCTAAGCCGGTATTGATTGCAAAATAAGTATCCTATCTTTACATACAGGAAGCTGAAAACTTTTAACAGTACTTCCTAAAATATTTCAATATTTTTGAATATGTTATTGTGTGCAAGATCCAATTCGATATCCACAAAAACATTAGATTTTCCCCCATCAAACAGCTTTCTACTCTTTGTTTCTATGACGAGAAAGTAAGACTGGAACAGTATCGATTCAACAGGTAAACATTTTCAACCACCTCATGTATTCTTAATATTTGCGTTCTTTCTTTTTGTGAAGTTGTTACAACTGTAAACACAATAAATATTCACACAGCTGATCGATCTTTACTTATGTCGGAACGAAGAAAATTTCCTCATCGTAAAAAAAAACAAAATCAGTCACAACACTCACCTATCTCGCTGAAGTGGTGAAAGCGAATTTGAAAAAAGTAACAATATCAGAATTTTTTAATTATTTTTGAAAAAAGATTTCTGTATCAAAATAAACACTAAGGTTAACATAAATTGACATTTCTTAATTACAATGAAAATACAAAAATTAACCGCCAGAATTAAAAATTTTAAATCTTAATTTATGCAAGTTTTAACGTTGACTTTGGTGAACAATATTGGTATATTAGTTACTTTTTTGAAATTCGATTCTATCACGTCATCGAGACAGTTGTGTGCCGCGGATATTTATATTGTTAACCACTCGTTTAAAAATAATAATGCCTAACATTGAAAACTAAATATTAGAGCTAATGACCGTATTTTTTAAACAGTTAGAGAAGAAATACTTAAAATGTACTTTAAAATATTTGACAATGTAGGCCTAAAATACTTAAAATGTTAGAGAAATACACTTTTAAAAATAAAAAATTGACGGTGAAATTTTTAAAAAAATAATAGCGGCACGCAGCTGTCTCGCTGACGTTATGAAAGCAAATTTGCTACAAATCTTTATTTTTTTATCTTACTTTAAAAAACTGATTTAACTACTGTAATCAGCATTAAAATCTGCATAAATTATCATTTCAAAATTTAATGTTACATTAAAAATACGAAAATATGAAACCTGACCACTTTTATTTGATAGTGAAATCAATTTTTTTCTTGTAAGATACAAAAAGTTATGATTTTATAAAGATGTAAAACCACCGTCAGGGTTTTTTAATATTTTCTATAGAATTTGAAATTTTATAATGTTAATGAATGCAGATTTCTGCGCTGAGTACGAAGTTAGTCAGATTTTATAAATAGTTTTAGATTTAAAAATTATAATTGTTTAAAAATTTAAATTTCAGTCATTTTGAAATGTTAAACGAATTTTGTTAGATAAGGAACTTGTCCAATGAGCTGAATTCGATTTTTCTGTCAAGTTTGAATCGAATCGGACCAAAGCTGCAAACGCTAAAAAAAGATTTACAGATTAGGATTGTTGGAAGGAACTCTGAATTGTCCGGATATAATAAACTGCTTCTGTATAAGCAGGTCCTGAAACCCGTCTGGACCTACGACATTCATTTGTGGGGATGCACGAAGAAAAGTAACATCAAAATAATACAAACATTTCAAAACAAAGCGCTTCATAGTATTGTCGGAGCACCGTGGTATATCCGCAATGCAGATATCCATCGTGATTTGAAGGTGCCTTTAGTGGCCGAAGAGGTAAAAAGGTATGCTGAAAAACATGCAGCCAGGCTCCATGAACATCAAAATGTAGAGGTGGTACATTTGGGCAACATACCACAAGTGAGGAGACTGAAAAGAAAGAAACCTGTTGACTTGGTGCAGGATTGATACACAAGTTTTAAGTGTAATTGCATTGTGAAGGGCGACTCTGGAGTTTTTCACCAGATAGACAGTAGACAGAAAAATATTGCTAGATAAGTCTTAGACTAGTTGTAATTGTATGTAATAAATAAATAATATAAAAAGTGGAATAGGATTGGGTTACAAAAAGAAGAATCTCAGAATTAGCTGTATTGCATTTGCAGATGATATGGCCTTGTTTGCTGAAACAATGGAGGAAGCAAGGGAGCAGATTCTTGAATTAAAGAAACAAGCAGCTAAAATAGGTCTAAACATATCTTTTGAAAAGACCAAAATCATGACAAACAACAAATACCCAAATAAATACCTTAAAATCCAAGAACAGAAAATAGAAATTGTAAAAGAGTTCAAATATCTTGGTGAATGGATTAGTTGGAATGCAGATGAAGGCAAGGCAATGGAATCCAGGAAAAACAAACTTGAATTGGCCTTCCAATTGACGAAAGAAACATACAATAAGAAATCCCATTCATGGGGGTCCAAAATTAAACATTATAAAACAGTGATCAAGCCGGAAGCACTGTACGCAGCAGAAACATTAACCATGAATCGCATAGGCCAGATAGAAAAGCTTGAAATAACGGAAAGGAAAATCTTAAGAAAAATTATAGGAACAAAATTTCAGGATAATAAGGTAGTATATATAAGAAATGAAGCTCTCTACAAGAAAATTGAAAAATTGTCAGATACTATGAGAAAAAGGAGAATAAATTTTTACGGCCATCTTCTTAGAATGAACTCTAATAGATTAACGAAACAAGTGTTTGATTTTTTCCATAATCGTAAAACAAAACCGAACTGGTTTAAAGAAATTGAAAAAGACCTAATAGAATTAAAAATTACAGAAGATTCATTGCTTGACCAAACTGCTAAGATAATTACAAAAGACGAAAGAATAAGATTCCAAGATAAAACCAAAATAAAACCTAAAGCTATCATTTCAGAAGAGGAGAGGAAAAGAAGATCAGAAAGAATGAAGAGCTACTGGGAACAAAGAAAAGTACAGCGCGCAAGAAATGATTAATTCAGCGTACCCCAAAGAGGGTGAAACGAAGAGAAGAAGAAATAAATAATAACAGATTAGGATCGTCGTTCATTTAAAGATACCTTATTGTGATGTCCGATCCCATTAAATATAAGGATCAAATTAATTACTGTAACCTAGATTTTGTATCTTAGGTTCTGTTTCTAAACAATTATTACTCCTACTTTTCCAAAGAATAAATTGTGTATTTTCAAGCTCTCATATTGAACAGCCTTTAACAGCTCAAGGAAGAAAGTATGAATCGCGATTGCGCAAAAGGATAGTTTTAAAGAAATCGATTGTGTTTAACTTCTGGAAATTATTGCACAAAAAGATTTCATATTGACAGAAAATTCTTTGTTAATTTTAGTAAGTACATAAGTCATAGCTTCATACAATTTTATTAACCCCCCCCCCGCATTGACCTTCATAAGTAAGCTTATTGAAAACCACGATTAAGGATATGCATTCAAATTAAATCTACCAAGTTCTAACTAGTAATTAATTATCTTTTAAAATGTTTTTCTAATAATGCTGTAATATTTTGAATCAGAAATAACTTTGTATGGTCCCTAGTATAGAAGAGATTTACCACAATACATTTTATTTTCAACGCCTTAAATTTTCACTTTCGATTATTTTTAGAACAAAAATGTCATTTTAACAAACAGACCGATAAGGTCAAGCAGTAGATAGCCTAGATTTTTGTATCTTTAGTTCTGTTTTCTAGACAATTGTTAGGCCTACTTTTCAAAAAAGGATAAACAACTAATTACATTCCTAAGCTAGATAGCTTTTTAGAGCTCAAGGAAAAAGTATGAATTCAGCAATATATTTTTAAAATTTTGTACTTATTTTTAATAAGTACATACTTTATGACAGTTATACTAATGAGGAAACGGAATCAGCGTTAACGGTAAGGGTATAACAACAGCAGTAACTGCGGCTCGAACTAAGAACCTTGAGGTGCGCAGTTTAGAGACGCATAAGATTTATTTTAGCCTTATCGATTACCGAACAATTGCTACAATATAAAGTTTGTGCACGTGTACGAATTGAGCAATTTTTACTTACACGGTATACCCAAAAGCACGTATTGAGTAACTCTTCCAAAACGGCTATTAAACCAGAACACGAATTAAGTATTGTTAACTGTCTCACAAAAACTGAAAAGTATGAATGCAACAATTTTCTTAACACTACAACAAGTCAGGACATGAATATTGCAACTTCTTCCTCCATTGTATGAATTGCCGAAAGTATGAATAATTAAGCAATTTTTATTAAGTATCGTCCAGCCATTTAAAAAAAAACTTTCGAGCTAGAACACGGATTTAGCATTGTTAACCTCATGGAAAACTAAGAGTACGAGTTCAACAACTGTATCAAAACACTCCTGAATCAGGGCACGGATACGCACTTGCTCAAGGAAAGCCAACAGTGCGAATTCAGTACCTCCCCCAAAACGACTTATGAGTCATAGTACGAATTTAAAGTGGAGAGTGGATGGAACAAACTGGCACGATTCTAAGGGGAAAACGGCTGATACTTGGCGGGAAATACGAACTGAAAAAATCTTGCTCAATATCGGTGGCGTATTTTGTAATCTTCATAGGCCAGCTGCGAAGCTCAAGTATTGATGATAAAAAAAATGAACGTACCACATAAAGTTACACGTATACGTAGTTATTCCGAATATGAAAAAATAAAATTAAGATGTTATTTTGAATGTAAAATTAATATTATTTTACGAATTATCCATTGCAGTATTACAGCTCCTATTTTACCACAACCTGCTTTACATGTCTTCGCAAACAGAAGCGAAGACTTCCGTTACTATTAACTGACTCCATATCTACAGCAACAGCAAGTGAGTTAGGAGGGAGCTATGACAACTTTACTTGTTGTTTTCTGAATAGCTAGCATAAAAGTGCACGTAAATTATTCATGTTTGTATGTCTAGTTTTTCTTGGTGTGCCGCGCTGATGAATTTAGTGTATGTGTGTCACGCTGATATATTGTTTAAAATGTATTATATTATTACAATTAGCTACTTAATTATTGTAGTTTATATATTTTATTTTTAAAAAAACTATTTTTTTATTTAGAGTCTAACCTTGAATATTTTGTTTTGGTACTAGTTATCAGTCTTCTGTACTTTATTGCATTATTCTTTTAATTAATAAACAACACAGTAAATTTGATAAATTATTACAGTATTAGTTTTGAGACCATTTTTTAGTTTATAAATATCTCAATAAATGGACCTGTGTGTATAGTTTAAATATAGTAGACTAATACTGAAAATTAAATGAGGTAGCCTGAATCTTCAACTTACAATACGCCATTATTCATTACGTATTGGCTTTCCTTTGGTAATCTCACCAACACTAGTTTGTATAGTTATATCAAATACCACATCACCAAGCTTAAGTAAATAAAATACTTTTGTAAAGCGTTAGTTGACAAAGCCTCGAAAACTTGGTCAACATTATTGGATACTGTAAAATTTCCTTTCTACTTTGGAAACTTTGGGTAATATATCATTAAATTTGATATTTAGTGAGCAATTTTTTTCAAAAATGATCTTAAATTGTTAAAAAAGTTCATTGAAATTGATAATAATATTTACGTAATAATTCACTTGGAATCTTGAAATTTAACAATTAGAGCTGTTATAATTGTTAATGATAACACCCATAACCTTGATATTCAATCAAATGAGCGCCGATCGTATGTTAATTCGTATTCCTTCACGGATGGAAAAATATTGAAAACCTGTTTACATCCGTTCAAGGCGGTTTGTGAATCTGACAGTAGCGGCTATTCCGTAGTTATTCCGAATATGAAAAAATAAAATGAAGATGTTATTTTGAATGTAAAATTAATATTATTTTTTACGGCGGCCTCGGTGGCCTAGTTGATGGCGTACAAGGCTTTCACCCCGAGGACCCGGGTAAGATTCCCGGCGAGGGCTTCGCATTTTTATACACTATAAATCATCCCATCGTCTGCATTAGCCCAAGTGTGCACAATAGTCGGACGTTAAGGAAAAAAAAAGTGAATCTGACAGCGGTCAGGTTTCATTTTTTCATCTTAAATATAATGTAACTTAAGTACCGGTAATTAAAATACTAGTTTATTCAAATGTCAGCACTGACTGTATTGATGAAATCAAATTTACAATTAAGTATAAGAAAACAATTATTATTGGAAATTTATTTTACAAAGTCAGCGAGACAGCTGCGTGCCGCGGTTATTCAGAATAGCAATGACATGTATATAAACCATTAGGCCTATCTTTTTTGCATTTTCCATAATATCAAAGTGCCCAATTACAGTTACTTTTTTAAAATTAATGTAGGCAGATTTGTTGCGATAAATTCTGTACTATTCGCAACCGTTTATTATGTCCAGGCTGGAAGGAAATTGTTCCTAATTTGCAGAATGTATGACGCTAAAGTTTGGCGTGTCCTTAATGGACGAGGTAAGGCCTTCTTGATTTTATCGGAAATAACCAACCACTGCAGTCAACTGCCGCTTGTGTTTACTTCCGGTATGACGACCTCATTTTCTAAAGTACCTTATTGAGAAACTAACATCCTAAACTATTTTGCCGAACTACTGTGTGAGATTTTAGTTGTAGAATTTTAGTGTAAATAGTGTAGAACATAAATATACATAATTCAATACATAAAATCGCTACATTTTAAAAACTTAATAAAGATCTTCTATTGGAAAATGAGCTGCATAACGGCCGG